>JAPDEI010000028.1:0-508424 GCA_027569055.1 Aspergillus baeticus
TGGTATACTAGTTACTAAGGTCTGGATAGCTTATGCACTAGCTATATTAGGAAGGCGGAATCTACTTTTTTACTAGCGTTGAATGTGGGGCAATTGGGATAGCGAAAACTTTTGTCATGCCACTGTAGACCAATGCTAAGCTAATAAGTAACAATGCCTAAACCTTTCTGAGCGGCGAGCGAACTGAGGTAAGGATATATAATTGTCCATTTCGTGGGGTACCCCATTACCTTAAAAATCTAATACTGGGAGATCCCTGGGAGTTCTCTATTTAACTAATAAGAAGGCACCTCAGTAGGTATCTAGGTGAGTATCTAAATTAAGTATTTAAGTAAGCCTGTGAGTATATATCCTGCTAATAGAGCACTTGCTTGAACATGTATCTACAGGATCACTTGAATACTCCCTTAAATGCTTACTCACAGGCAACTCCAATACTCAATCAAACGCTCACTTGACTGACATCCGGGAAGCTATTTAAGATGCTTAAGAGGCGTTTGGAGTAAAAGCAAAAATACAATGCAAGATAGGATGCCAAAGTGGAGATGACTAGAATGATAATGTTTACAGCTGGTATGCGACTGGCCTATTAATAGACAAATCTTCCAATCTGAGATCGTATCATAACCCCAATTTCATGGTATTGTTCATTAATAATAATTTCGAATTTGCCGGTCGCACTTCGGATATTGCTCCATATTCTGGAACCGTCGGACGGTTGACCTAAGCAATCGCAATCAAACCCTTGTCGCGATCCCTGAATCCTGATGACCTCAACGGTGGGTCGAGACCGCGGGACATCATGAAACCGTCCATTCGGAGACGGCCGCGAACCGCCTGGGGGAAGAAACAGGTACCTGTTAAATTGACTCTGGGCTAAGCGCCAGAATAACAGGTTCTTGACATCATTGTGTCCGGACCTGCCTTGGATTCACGATGCTCTGAAGCGTGAAGGCTTTAAAAGCCAAGAAATATTAGGTGGGAGAGGCTTGGAGCTCAGGATCGTACTAGGAAAAATATGCCGAGATATAGCTAAGCAGCTTAGACCCTCTAGAGGCGCGTCAATATGTCGCAATCTTGGGCCGCGGAGCTACTCCGGCGTTTGTAAAGGAAAAGTAAGAACGAAGATGTAGGTTAATCGTTTATCGCCACCATCTCCTAGAATTTGTTTATGATGGCGATGTCTGTCGAACTCCAGGCGGAACGGCTCGGACCCACGCTCAGTGCCATGGATAGCGACAGCTTTATTTCTCGGCTTCCTGTTGGGCCACGGCTATCGTCAGCGCGTCAACATGCAGTTGATAGAGCGTTTTAACGATCAATCAGAATTCGGGAAGGATAAGCGCCGAACGAGTGGCCCTTGGGGGTGACCCATCACAGCGCCTTGGAGACATCCCCAAATTCAGTGCTCAACAGGCTGGACATAATTGGGATGAGATTTTGCGCCCCCCTAAGCTGATTATTGAGAGACACGGGCCCAATTGAAAGGGCAAGAGACGAAATTGGGATCCCCAGGCGAGTCGAGGCAAGTGAGTCGGAAAAGCGCTCAGCAAATGGTTGCAGAGAGCTGCAAGCAAGGACGCGGTTACAGGGAGGAGCGAAGCTGTCAGACAAGACGGGATAGTATCACCGAAGTAAAAGATCGCTGCATTGTTTTTATTGTACTGAAACATCATGATTTGGTCGACTCTGTGGAATTTGAGATCGCACTAGACCCGAAACTGGGGCCCATCAATTGTCGCTTTTTCCCCTTTTCTGCGTCTCCCACTTTAACCCAGTCCTCCCACTCTTTCATCTCTCAAGTCTCTTCCTTTTCTCCGGATCAGACGATGGAGTTGCTATTTGACCCTCTGGTAGGATCGTGACTGTTGTTCATGGATTGAACAGAGCTCTCGCCGCGCGATCCCGAATCTCGTTCGTTATTATTGTTGATTTCCTTGCCTGTTAGCTTAAGCTGGCCCTGTTTTCCCTTCGCTCGTTTACCACCGCGACCAGCCAGTCTCGTCTCATTTCGTTCGCTTTATTCTCTTATGATCTTACAACAATTGCACTCCATCGGTCGCCGTTTATTATCTGTCGACAAATGTCCAGCGGGAACTGTGTTTTAACCGGTCGTGGCAATGGTCACGGGAAATGGGCCCCTTCGATATCCGCCTCAGGGTCCGATGGGCGACCATGATCACTCAAATCGGCGCCGAATCCCTAATCCTCCTCGTCTCGACCCTCTAAGAATTAATCCTCCATACCCTCGACCTTCAACTGCCGATGGCCTTCGTCCCCCTCGTCCCCGGCATACCCATTATCGTGCAGCTCCTTCTCCGCATCCTCCTCGATCCCCAAGAAAATACCCTGCATACCCTCCCCGACTCGACTTCGCCCCACGCGCCGTTTCACCTCACTCCCCTCGGCTATGGGACGACGACTCTCCAATCAACAGACCTACTTACCACAATCTCCCATCACCCACATCATCAAGATCTCCGCATGAGCGTCGGACAAGATGGCCCCCGGTGAATGGGGAGCTCGAACAATTACCGCGCCAGAGAACCCCTCCAAACCCGACTGATCTTCCACTTTCCATTTCCACATCCAGACTCGAGAACAAACGCTCGCGACCCTATCTCGCACACACTCCCAGCCCTCAAGGACTCGCCTTGCCGCGCAGCCCCTATAACACACGGCCTACTGACCCGTACGGCGAGGATGTGCTCCGGTCTAGCGTGAATTCCGCGGTGACTTCGCGCTCTAGTATTGAACATGCAAGCGGAACTGAGCGAAGCAGCGTTTTGACAAAGAGCAGCTCAATTACCGATCTGTCGCCGGATACACCCGACGGTTCTTATGAGAAGGATGAAGGAATGAGTGTGGAAGATGCCATTTCCATGTATTTGGACGGCTTCAGCGACGTGACAGAAGAGCCAGCATCACCGGACCTGCTAGACGACACCAAGCTAAAGGCATTGAATCCGATTCCTCCCTCAGAACTTATTCTGGACGAGCCTGCAGTTAAACCCGCTGCCATTAACAGCTTCCCACCCCGGACAACCTCTCAACCAGATTATCACAACCAACAACCATCAGAAGAACAACCAGTGAAGGGGCCCTGGTCAGATAATGATTTAATTGACCAAATCGATCCTGAATCTTTCGAAAGGTTTTTAGAGCAAACAGCAGAACCTTCGCATCCAGAATTGAACCCACCCGACCAAAACCTGTTGGATAAACAGTTCCTTGGGGAATCAAATTCGGATACCAACTCATTCGACGAACCTTCAGTTGAACGAGAGCCTGCTTTCCCAGCTCAACCTCCTACCCCTAACCCAGCGGAGACCAAGATTGAGCTTCCTGGTATTGTACCTCCCCCATTGTCCATTGCTACAGAAACACGAGACTGTTATGGGTTCCGCAAAGCTACTTCGTACGTGACTCTGCAGCAGTACGAGGCCTGGAGTGGTTCATACGCCGAGTTCGCTGCGAACCGGAGAATCAAATGGGCTGAATTGCTCAACGAAAACGGACTACCCTCGGCCAACCCGTCAAACTTTCCTCCCAAATCCTCGAAAGTGAAGCGGTTTGTCCGGAAAGGCATTCCGCCTGAGTTTCGAGGCGCAGCATGGTTCTGGTATGCTGGGGGCTATGAGCATCTAAACCGAAACCCCGGACTCTATGATCAGCTCGTCAAACAAGTAATGAACTCGCCTAGTAACGACGATAAGGAACATATCGAGCGTGATTTACATCGCACCTTTCCAGACAACATCCACTTCAAGCCTGAACAAACACCACAATTAAGCGGCAATACGGGGCAGAGTGTGGTGGTCGAAACTGAGATGATCCGGTCCCTGCGCCGGGTTCTCTATGCGTTTGCTGCTCACAATCCTCAGATTGGCTACACACAGTCACTCAACTTCATCACTGGACTACTTCTGCTTTTTCTGAATGAAGAGAAGGCATTTTGGATGCTTCACATCATCACGTCCGTATATCTACCGAGCACTCACGAGATTAGTCTTGAAGGAGCCAATGTCGATCTCTGGATTCTGATGGTTCTTCTGAAAGACTGCCTTCCGAATGTTTACAACAAAATCGCAGGCACGGGAGGCAGGTCCAGAGGTGCACCGCTTTCAGTAAACTCCCGGTTGCCTGATATCACCCTCGGTCTGACGAATTGGCTGATGTCTGTGTTTATTGGCACCTTGCCTCTCGAAACGACGTTACGCGTCTGGGATGTTTTCTTTTACGAAGGGTCCAAAACGTTCTTCCGGGTCTCTATGGGTTTGTTCAAAGTGTGCGAGAAGGATATCATGGCCGTGTCTGACCCGATGGAAGTCTTCCAAGTGGTCCAGACCGTGCCTAAAAAGATGCTGGATGCCAATAGCCTCCTGGAAGAGAGTTTCACCCGGCGGAACCGCGTCGGGCAGGGTCGCATCGACGAACTAAGGGCAGCCCGCCGAGCAGCCGTCCGCCAGGAAAAACTCCGAAGATCGCAAGCCCTGAGCAAGGGTCAACTCCACGCAGCAACCGACGAGTGGCCGACGAGATCCCGGACGCCCATCCCCGGACTCGAACGCACTTTTGCTGATTCGTGGCGTCAGATGAGGAACCACGCGTTCCGGTGACGCCGCACCTTTTCTTATCACGCCCTGTCTACGACCTAATTTCTAATCTACAACGTTGTACGTTGCGCAACGATTTGAGAACATGTGGGGCCCACAGAAGTCCCAACGCTTTCGTGTAGATATTTTTCTGGCCGACCAAAAGCGTTAGACGAGGTAGCATTTAGTTTGCGCTACTGTACATAGAGCCTAGGCAGATCCAATAAGACGCAAGTTGTCGATCTCTAGTAAGGCTGAGTGGAGTGTTCAGTTTCTCGGATCGTCGCACGAAAACATGAATGGTTCGGTCGTGGCATCACCATGACGCCGACTGCTGCCTGCGAGTAACTGATTATTGAGCCAAGAATGAAGACAGAGTGTTCTTGAGCCCCTGTTTTCCTCTTGTCTGTCCCTGTCTCCCGTCTTCTACACACCACGCAACCATGAGCGGACAGGCAGCTAGCTACTACAATCAAAACCAGAGCCTCGAGCAGCCTCAGCCTGCGTACCAGAATCCTCAACCTGGGTACCAGAATGGCTATCAACCAAATCCTGCCCAATACCAGTCCAATGGTGGTAATCCCGAGCCAAAGGCACCGCAGGGGGATCCTCCGACCTACAACCAGGCGGTATATGGATTCGACGACGCCTTCAAAGTTGAGAAGCCCAAGTTTCACGATCTCTGGGCGGGTCTTCTGGTACGTCGCTCTTCTTAAAGCATAGGACGATACTGACTTTAGCAGTTGATTGCCGTTTTTCTAGGATACGTCGCCGTCTCTGGACTCTCGATCTACCGCTACTCGAAGTACAAAGGGTTCAATGGGACGGGAATTTACGACTCGTCCAACAGCGTCTCACTCGACACTAACACAGTTGTGCTGTTTATATTTGTCCTCTGCGTAGCTCTCGCTTTCTCCTGGGGCTATTTCCTTGCAGCGCGTCACTTCCCCAAGTTCTTCATCTGGGCGACCGGCATCCTCAACATCGTATTCGCCCTCGCGACCGGAATCTATTACATTGCTAGAAAGCAATATGGCGGCGGCATCGTCTTTCTCATCTTCGGTGTCTTTGCGATTATCTGCTTCATCAGCTGGATCCCTCGCATCCCGTTTACAGCCTTTATGCTGCAGACCGCGATGGACGTCTCGCGGAAATATGGGCACATGTTCGTCGTCAGCGCAATCGGCGGAATCGTCTCGGTCGCGTTTGCAGCCTGGTTCTCTGTGACTCTCGTCTCCATCTACGTCGCCTTTGAACCGGGCAGCGGAGCGACCAACCCCTCCTGCGCAAACGGCGGCTGCAGTCGCGCGCGCGTCATTGGCCTGGTCGTCTACGTCACTTTCGCCATGTACTGGTTCAGCGAGTTTATCAAGAACACCGTTCACACAACCATCGCTGGAATCTATGGGTCATGGTACTTCTGGGCTAATTCGCCGAACGGCATGCCCGCGCACGCAACCCGCGGCGCGTTTAAACGCGCCACAACCTACTCCTTCGGCAGTATCAGCTTCGGCAGTCTGATCATCGCGATCATTAACTGCCTTCGACAGGCATGCTCGGTCGCGCAACGCCACGAATCCGCCGAGGGCAATCTCTTCGGTAGCATCATGTTCTGGATCCTAGGCTGCTTCATCTCCCTCCTCGATTGGCTAGTCACGTTCTTCAACCGCTACGCCTTCTGCCACATCGCGTTATACGGGAAGGCCTATATCCCCTCTGCAAAAGATACATGGACGATGATGAAAGACCGCGGAATCGACGCCCTCATCACAGACTGTCTGATCGGTCCGGTGATCACAATGGGCTCGGTGTTCGTCTCCTATGTCTGCGCGCTGCTCGCCTACCTATATCTGCAGTTCACGAAGCCGGAATATAACTCCGATGGTAACTTTACAGCTGTTATCATGGCATTTGCCTTCGTCATTGGGCTGCAGATCTGCCAGATTCTCATGACGCCTGTGAGCAGTGGCATTGAGACTATCTTTTCCGCTATGGCGTGGGATCCGCAAGTTCTTATGAACCAGCATCCGGATCTGTACCAGCGTATGGTGCATCTATATCCTCGCGTACAGCAAGCAATTCATGCTTAATGACTTGTTCTTATTTCATATTTGGCCTTGAATTTATGCTTGGAAGGGCTAGGCTCCTGAGATATAAAACAATTCCATTTTATGGTAATAATACAAGGAAAGTGAGTAGTATAGTCATTAATCTGATATAACAAGGGTTTTCGAATCAAATCGAACAAAAATCATATCAACCGAAGCAATAAAGCCAACCCCCCTTAATGCTCCGGCATGCTGCCCCCTGGCTCCAACCACCCTCAATTTCATACGTTCATCACAGCAAAATAAACCCAGCAGTGAGACCCAACAGCACGCCGATACTCTTGGAGAAAGTCTTACCACTCACTGCACCACCCTGGAAAGTCTCCCCGGTGGGCTTATCCCCCCCATGTTCCTCCCTTCCCGCATCGACGCCCGTCGGAGTATCCGGGGACCGAACAGGCGAGGACGCAACATGAACAGACGACGAGGCATCGGTGGGCTGGAGGTCGGTCTCAGTCTCAATCCCCAGCTCAGAGTCAGGGGCAGGTGTAGCGACTGCGACATCTGTACCGTGCAGGGCCCCAGATGTCTTTTCTTCAGAGTCGGGCGAAGACTGTGTCTCCTTCGCAGCTGTGGGCGTCTCAGTTCCGGTAGCAGTAGTCGTCTTCGCGCATGAGCATCGTGTCTCAGTCTTCGTCACGGTAACTACCTCGTATACTGCATGTTCTGCGTCATCGAGGGCTCGATCTTCGCCCATATCCTGGTCTTTCTCTTCTTCTTTTTCTTCTTCTTCTTCTTCCTCCTCCTTTTCATTCTTCGATCCGACCTCTTTGCCCACTGCAGGTGCAGGTGCAGGGGCAGCAGTGGGAGGAGAGTTGTCAATGGGTTCATTCTCAGGGATAAGCAACCTTGCCCCTTCGGGCTGGATAGCTCTCTTCGCCTGATTAGCTCCACCACTCGAAGCCTCCTCAACGCTATCGAAGCGCTTCCCATCGTCTAAAAGAGGCTGCTCAACCCTCCCCATCGGCGTACTCCCGCGCCGTGGCGAAACGGGGACGGCGCAGTCGTTGCAAAGGTATTTGGGGATTTCGTCTCGGGCTGATATGGGACTCTTGTCAGCTATATTCCACTGTTGTTTAATTCGTCCCACAGGCATACGGGGAGGGGGGAAGGAGGAGGTAACATACGAACACCAAAGCTAGCGCATATATCCTCCGTTTCGGGTGGGAGTTGGAATGTCCAGACCCTATCGGCTGTGCTACTAGCTATACTGCTGCTGCTGGGAGAGGGTCTTGGGGCCGCGGCTTCGCAGAAGCAGTCGAGTTTGTGGCTCGAGGTGCATTCAGGGAAATGCGTCGTCTTTATGACTGCGGACTTTGCGTTCGTGAGTATATAGGAAGCTTTTGGAATCGGAGTGATGAGCAAAACATCGGAGACCTACGACGCATTTGAGATAGCCCAGATCTGCCTTCTCGTCTGCAAGGGTGAGGGATATGGGGATAAGGGCTAGAAGCGTGGAGAGGGAGAGGGTCGCGTGTGCAAGATGCATTTTGGCGCTGGTGTATGTCTTCTTATCTCTGTCGGTCAAGTCTAATTGTCGTATAAATAGTCGATGTCCAAGATTAACGGTTTCGACGCAGCGTGGAGTGCACGGTGAAAGATAAATACCGCCTACGGCATCCCTACATACCCGGTGAAGTGCACTGAGATGCCAATGCTACATTACCTGTGACACCGAGCTGCATAGCCGTTAGCTGTAGATTCGTTATGACGCTAGTGGGACTTTGTTGTGGTGTTGGGTGAGGAATGGGGGTGGAATGTGGCGATGGTCGAGCGGGCTGGTCGTGTTTCGGGTCGACGGACTTGAAAATGCTTGTTATCTTTTAAATTGATCAACTTGAGAGTATTATGGACTTCCTTGGGTATATAGAGCAAAAGCCAAGGGAGACGTATGTTGCGCCAGTCCTCGTGAGGGATATCAGAGCTGTAGAAGTAGCACGCAAACTATTGTAGCTCACCTCCGCACTGCAAGCTACGAAATGGAATGCAAATCCAGTCAAAGGCAGGAATATAGAGCCAGAGAATGTCATTGCCACCTCCAGAATATGCATTTGAATCGCCCGAGTACTAATACTAGGATCGTTTATTATGCAGGCATGAGCACAGATCTTTCACAACCCATAGAAGATTCCTAAGTAAACAATCTCTAAGTAGATACCAGCTCAACACAGCGTCCAGCGATGCATCAAGCAACACAAATTCATACTGACCCACAGCCCATATACACATTTCTCCATAAATGTGAACGCAAACGCACCTCATGGCTCAACGGCATACTTTCTCGTCCACTCCCTCGCAATCTCCTCATACCGCCTCCGGTCATCGCGAAACTGCTCTGCGATCCTCGCCTCAACCGCATCATCAGGCATCGGCTCCTCCAACAGCGAGCGCGCAAACTGCAGAACGGCCGCGAGTCTTGAGGAGGGTTTCCACTCGTCTGCCTTGAGCATTCCTAAGCACATGCTGCCTTTATCATCGTTTGTGACGTTTGGATGGTAGATTTTCGTGACGAAGGAGACTGTCGGTGGCTTGAACGGGTACTCAGTGGGGAGGGTGAGTTTGAGGTGGAATCTCCCTTTCTGTATGTTTGGAGTTTGTTAGTTCTGAGTCACTTGATGAGAGGTCGGGTGGGAGGAGGGAGAAATACGTGGTAAGGAGACCCCTCTGGGCCGTCCATGAGGACTTTCCATTCGTAAAGGTTCGACTCGTTGGCTAGCTCGACGGAGATTCCCTCTGGAGGCGACTCGGTAAGTTCAGCGAGTTCCTGGAAAGGTGTTAGTCAAGTGATTATCTTGCGTGAGGGGTAGGTAACTTGGAGAGCCCAGTACCTTGGCTATCCGCTTCTGGCTGCCCATTGTTCCTATACTTTGGCTGAAATTCTGGATGGATAGACAGAGTGATTAATCTTGGGGTTTGGCAGGATAATCTACAGCAGACGTAGAAGCAAGTACAGAGTACGAGTTAGGCAGAGAGCTCAGGATTTCCCATGCAGTCGTTGGCGGGGCGGGCCCATTTATTTAGGCGGGGCGCCAGAAGCTGCGACGTCAGTCCAGACTCTTGAGTCTCGACTCTACAAAAAATAATGCTGATGTGATGCAGAACAATATAATGACTCATATAGCCCTAGCTACCGTATGACTCTACTCCTTTGGATTGAAAAACCAATCTACTGTTCCCTCTGCAATATCACCATCAGCCCCATAATCCCCAGCAACGCCGACTTCAGCCACGGATACTCACTCAACATGATTGTCACGTAGCCCACCATCGGCATATACCCACGCACACTGCCCACAATATCCTCCTCCCGATGCAAATATTCCTGTCCGCGCGCGTAGAGCTCCGTGTCGTCCGCAACGTTGTTGTCGCCCTTTGTGAGCAGCATATTTGGAGGAATTGGAGAGGACCTAACGCCACACAGTCAGTGATCAAACCTATTGGGAGGACAAGTAAGATGAAAACGCACTCAGGAACCTCCTTAACAGTCTTCTGCTTTCCCTCTACCTCAGGGAATGACCGCACAACACGATGCACGATCGGAATATCCTTCCCCTTCACGTTGTAAACCACGATCTCGCCGATTTCTGCGCGAGGGCTGCGATTCCATAGGAACAAAAGGTCGCCACGTTGGAAGGCCGGTTCCATAGATCCTGAGAGAACTGCATCGTTCTTAGCATTGTTCCAATATGAGTATAACTCGGAAGTCTCACGTACCGACGACAATTGGCGACGAGGACCCCGTGGCTATTGACAATCCTTTCCAAAGCATGAACGCAGTAGATAGTACAAGGCCAAAGGACAGCACCTGCGCGAGGGTTTGCCGTGTGTTTGACAGGCTTGAGGAGAGGAAGGAGAGCATGGTGGTTATGCGTCGGGCCCGAGGATTGAAGGTTGCTGAGAGTTTCCGGAGCCAGGAAGGTATGGAGATTTATCAGGTTCGTATACTAGTCAAAATCATTCATCAAGATATATTGCGAGAGATTCTTCGGTATTGCGGTTGATTCGCACGCGTGCGAAGAAGTGTTGTGGCAGAGTCGAGAGGAAAAGTGTCCTCCGCGGACCCTTGAGGTTTCTCCGCCTTGCTGCTCCTTCAACTACAGCAACCAACCAACAATTCAATGTAGCTGTAACTAACTATCGGAATTATAATGAACTCATAACATAAGTGTGGGATAAATACGTATAAATAATCATCACACTCAAATGCGAAAACCAAATTATGCAACAAATGAACTCCCCAACGCAATTTATGAAATGAAATGACCATCTATACACCGCAACCACGCCGCTCTGCCATATTCCCAGTTCTCTCGGTCTTCAACTCAGTGGCTGCCTCGGGTTCGACTTCCCAATACTTGTTTTGTTTGCCTTTGTTGAAAAAGAGGCCCGCAATATCAAAGGGGTCGATAAAAGTCACAAACCAAGGACGAGGGTCGTCAAACCCAGGGCCCTCGACTTCCGTCACACCGTCTCTTGCAAGATAGACCTTGTTCGAAGGTGGCAAGAACCGCATCGGATGGAAGACGTTCAGCATCGTGGTGTTGATGTACATGATGACAACCTCAAAGATCCAGAAAATCCACTCGTTCCTGATGATCGGATCCACATCATTTGGGTCTTCCCATGTGTGCTGGTTAGTTGCGAGAAAGTACTCAACAGTCCGAAATACCGTGCGCGTGGTGATGAGGAAGCAGCTGCAGTACAGTATTATGAGCACATGCTTGAGATTCTTGGTAAGAAGTCCCGCACGGCAGACTCTCCGGTTGAATGTAGCCGCTAATGACACGAAACCAACCATTAATACAAGCTGGAGGATCAAGGCAACTTTGAGCAGGGCTTCCCCAATATTCCGTCGATTATCCGATGCCTCTGTATTGGCCAGAAGTGCCGCTCCATTCGCCGTAAATACTTCGACAAGCATCAGCAGGGCAACGAAAGTTGAAAAGACACGGCCAGGGTGAATAGGCGACAGATAGGGTATGTAATAAAGTATTCGGCCAAGAATAAAGAAATTCGCCCCCTCGTACACGGGCCTAAATAGATTAGACAGGGTTCAATTTATGCATGAGGGAGTTGCTTACGGGCCAGCCAGGAGGAATACTGTGCTCGCAATATATATAGGAACGTTATCCCACTCGCCAAAAGCGCCCAGAGTCCGGAGGATAAAGCCGACTGTGAAAAGCAGGGCAGACCAGGGTAGTGGGCTAGTAACTCTCCAGGATTTGTATTGGCTATAACACAGTCAGTCACTGCCACTGGAGGACCGGAAGTAGCCAACTTACTGGCACTGGTAACCGTGCCACAATCCGGACACCGCAAAGAGGATACCAAAGGCAATAGGTGCACCTTTGTTGGGTGCATAGTACCAGATGCTCCCTTCCTCTATAACGAATCAGCACACATCCTAAAGATATACATGATTGCACTCACGGTAGGTGGATCTTTTATCAAGCATTGTTTGTGGACGATGCAATGGTGTATCTTGTTGGCATAAGTCTGGTTCGACAAGAGCGAGGATGTGCTATGCGATATTGCTAGGAGTCTGTCAGGGATTCTTTCGAATTTCACGCATCATGAGGAAATATCGACCATTAAATCCTTCGTTGCTCCTTGAAGCCATGGCTGCGTGATACCATTGATCCTCGTCATAGTGTTGGCTGTCACCTGCTAGCGAGAACGAGGTTCCCAATCTGGGAATTCGTATTTGGGCTCGAAGGCTGCCAAACCTTAGTGCCACCAAATATGGTCGCTCAAATGGCACGCTTTTCCTAGTCGGAGTGCTCGTATAGCATTCCTCGGCAATGAGGAGGCTGTGCCCACGTTGTTGATGCATTGGGACACTGAGAGCGAGGCGCAGCAGATTCTTTGCCCAGTGCGCAGCCTTCAATCACTCGCGTGAGAGATTTCGTGATTGTCAGGGAACTTGGAAGATTAATTCCACATTTGAGCCGCCCATCGCCCCCTTAGTACAAGGCTGAAGCCTGAAGAATTTGTGTGGTAGAGCTGTCGAGCCAAACGTGTCATTGCTCGAAATTGTATGATAGAAACAATGCGGCTTGCGTCGTGGCTGAGGGGCTCTACCTTGTCGTGATGCTGCTCCCGATTCAGCCGTGTCTGCCCCAAAGGCCAGATGAGACCAGCTGTCGCGAGCTGCTGGGAGAGCAAAGCTCAAGTCCCGCTCTTAAGATGCAAGCTTATTGCAGGGATCTCGCGGCCTTGGGATTATTAGGCGACTTGCCCTTTTTGGTTGCCGTTGTCATGACAACCAAACGCTAAGCCCTTTACAGGAAAATCAAATCTCGTGATTTAGACTGAAGCATCTCCAGTGGACTGCATTTATTGATTATTTCACTGACATCGTCTGGTCCTTGCATCATCGGATCAGAATATACGGTATTGCTGCACATCCTCGCCGAATTGACGAACAATATTGATGTCCCTGCAGCTATGACTTCAACAAATTCTCCGTCATCCCTCTTCCAGGTGTACCTCCGCCTTCGCCCTCCAATTTCAGAGCATCAAGATGAGCAGACTGAGCGCTGCCTGACGGTAGAGAAGCCTGAAGCCTCACAGTCCCATTGTGATGAGCCCGATTCAATACCAGTCCCCACCCACATCACTCTGCAGCCCCCGAGCGACGCACGAAAACGTGGAGTCGAGAAATTCGGCTTTACTCGGGTCTTTGAAGAATCAGCCTCACAGCTCAATGTTTTCCAAGAGACGGGTGTACAATCACTGGTTAAGGGAGTTCTAGTCGAGCAAAGAGATGGATTAGTGGCAACACTAGGGGTGACGGGAAGTGGAAAGGTGCGAGACATCTCACTCTAACGGGGACGGTGCTAACAATATATCCAGAGCCATACTATTCTAGGCTCGAAGACTCAGAGAGGCATAACGCAAATGAGCCTTGACTTAATCTTCAAATCTCTAGCTTCCACTATCAAGCCTCCCGATAATACCATTCCTCCGATACTTCTAGCCTCTGTGGCTGGATCCGACGCTTCTGAATCCCAGATGTTCACTGCGCAGACTTTCCTCGACGCTGTATATGGCGAGCCCGGCGACCGCGGTCGGAATTCCAGGGCCCAGACACCTATGAGTTCTTCCAGAGCTCACACTCCTATGGCGGTATGGAAATCACATCTCCCGAATCCACTCCATGGAACCCCAATACTAAAGCCCCTCGGTCCACGGGATCTGCTTCAATACTTCTACAAGACAATGTCCCAGGCCTAGTCCCAGCACAATTCGAGGCCTTCAAGCCCCAGGACTATGTCTCAAGCAAGGCATCTCAAGAGCTCGAAGCTCAGGAGCACCCCATCCAGCCCAGTCGAGTTGCATAAAGCTAATTTAGCATTCTTAACAATAAAGGAACCTATGCCAGCTCTTATATTTCCCCGTCGACACATGCCTATGAGAGCCAGCACCTTACCCAGGTCGCCTGATGTTAGCCATCTTACACTCGACCTAAACCCTCATTCCGAATACGTTGTCCTGGTCTCGATGTACGAGGTGTATAATGACCGAATCTTTGACCTTTTGTCGCCCGCCATTGTACCTGGTCAAGGAAGCGCCGTTTCACGCCAAGGAGCTACTTCTCAGAAAGACCGAAGAAAGGCCCTCTTTTTCAAACCAACTGAAGGCTCACCCGATAGGAAGGTGGTAGCAGGGCTACGAAAGATTGCATGCAGTACTTACGAAGAAGCATTAGCAGTTCTTGAAATAGGTCTTACTGAGCGCAAGGTGACCGGAACTGGTGCCAATAGTGTCAGTTCTCGAAGCCACGGTTTCTTCTGCCTTGAGGTCAAGCGCAGGATGAGAAATAAGAGGACTGGAGAAGAGACTTGGATAGGCAACACCCTCACTGTTGCTGATCTCGCTGGTCAGTATGAAACTACTCCTATGCGAGTGATACTAACTTTCATAGGATCGGAGCGAGCACGCACCGCAAAGACTGCCGGCTCCACACTCGCTGAAGCTGGAAAGATCAATGAAAGTCTGATGTATTTGGGGCAATGCCTGCAAATGCAGAGCGGCCTTCAGGATGGAAACAAGGTATGATTCAAAATGTTGTGCACAGCTCTCGTCTGCTGACTTTTTCAGACTGCTATGGTTCCTTACAGGCAATGCAAGCTCACGGAACTACTATTCTCGAACTCTTTCCCGTCTTCCAACCAGTCCTCAATGAACAGACATCCACAGAAGGCATTAATGATTGTGACTGCTGATCCACTGGGAGACTATAATGCTACCTCCCAAATACTGCGGTATTCAGCCCTAGCACGAGAAGTCACGGTCCCACGAGCTCCTTCCGCTGAGTCAATTTTGTCAAGTACTCTGGGGTCACGGAAAGGCTCTGGTGAACGCCATTCCCCTCAACCGGGCCTGGCCGAAGAACTCGAAAAGGCTTTTACTGAGATTGAGCGGCTGAGAGCAGAGAACGAGAAGCTCACCGTACGATTAGCAGAAGAGGAAATTCTGAGAATGGAGATGGAGACGGCACTCATTGTAAGTGAGGATAGATGTCTCCTGATCGAGCAGGAGGTGCGCGAAGAATGCTGGGTCGAGATGGATGAGAAAATGGAGCAAGAAAGGAAGAGATGGCAAAGCGCTTGGGATGAACAAGTAAGCTACATTACGATTCACCTCGAAACTCACACTAATCCCTATAGACTGGGCACAATGACGAGCACATTGACAAGAAGATTGAGCTGTTCTCTCAAGGGTTCAAGAGTAAGCTAGAGTGCCTATCTGAATGCTGTGTCTTACGCTAATCTTGAACCAGTCCACCAAGATCCCGAACCTTCATCCGATGAGCGACTCGAGGAGCTCGAGTTCGAAAACGACCAGCTTCGCAGTCGAATCACATCTCTGGAACGCGAATTGACATGCAGGTCACCAACAAAGAAGTCGAAGTCCAAGAACACCCCTCTAGAATCCTCCCGCAATACCAATGTCCTTGGCCGTGAAAGTGACATTGAGGTTGCTCTCCGTAGGATGGATCAATTAAAGCTCGCAGATAGCATGTTCAAAAGCCCTTCAGTTGACTCTCCTGGGAAGAAGCAGAGGAAGATGGCGACTCGCAAGTGGGATTTTGCGCCGGAGGATGAGATCTACTAGGATCTTTCTCAAATATTGTTTGGCGTTCTCTTGGAGGATTTTTGCATTTGAGTACCGTCATGACGTCTGGTTACTTCTTGACATGCCCTGTTATCTTAAGTTCGTTACATTATACCCATAGTACGTATTAATTCTTCAAGCGTCTTTCAACCGAAGGAATCCCAGAAGCCCACCATACCGTACCCTAGTCTTCAAATAACCGAGCGCCTATCCCATGACAAGGATTGAGGATGTCAATAAAAATACAAAAAATGACAGCACATATGAATGGGCAAATATCACACCAACAATACTCCGGTCAATCACTACCTGGCCTTATTATAGCTCTGTTGCCTGCTCAGAATCGTACTCATTGTGGGCTGGACCAACACCTTCCTGTTCAGGCTCGGCGTCTTCACCTCGGTCCATATCAGCGTCGGACGCACCTTCCATATTTGTGTCTTCATCGTCTTCGCCTTCCTCTCCACCGGCTTCGTCTTCTTCCTCTCCTCCGTCTTCCATGTCAACATCTTCAACCCCGCCTTCCCCATCGCCTGCTTCTTCGCCATCTTCATTAATTGTATCGCCTTCACCGATGTCAGCATCACCTTCTTCTTCATCTTCATCTTCATCTTCATTTTCAACTTCTTCTTCTTCCTCTTCTTCTTTATCACCATCTTCTGCGCCCTCGTGTGTACCGTCCGCCGCGGGACTTGGTTGAGCGGATATTTCGGACTCAGGATCCAAGGACCCCCTGTCATGGAGATTCGGGAAGAGCATCTTCGGGTCAACTGCGAGCTTAGAAAGCTTCTCCTCGTCAATTTCACTCAACTCGCTATCGTCGTCGGCGCTATCGTGTACACTGTTCGGAATGTCGCTTTGCTGCGCTGAACCGCCGTCATCTGCAGGCGGCTGGCGGCTGGCGATCTCGACCACAGGTTTAGGGCCTGTGGGGGCAGTCGCATTAGCGTTCGATTCAGGTTCAGCGGCTGTAGGAGCTCTGGCCGGTACCCGAGGTGGTACCCTGCGGCTGACGATCATCTCTGCCCGCTTTTGAATGTCCCTTCGGGCAATGCCCTTCGTGCGACCACGAGGCGCCGGCGCTTCAGAGGTAGGCGCTGAAGTTGGCGGTGTGGAGTTATCTCCTGGTCCATCGGTTGTCATGAGAATATGATCAACCTTCATTTTTTCCTTGTTCTCTTCGTTAACCTGTTCCATCACCTTAGGCATGTTGACCTCATAGAGACGGGAGTAGAGATCGGCAATCAGGTCCTCGAGTAGAGCCACCTTCATAAGATTGTTGTTGAGCTTCTTTAATTCGATAGCGTCTCGCAAAAGCTCGAGAAGCGATTGACTCTCCGGGGCCAGTTGCGAAAGGTCCTCAAGGCGAGCGGTATTCGCGACAAACTCTTCCCATCCGATGGGCTTGAACACACCTTCTTCATGGCCTTCACTGATATGGGCTGCTCTGCGTAAAACCCGGGCGTATGTGAGGCACATGTCCTCCCACAACTTGGTATGGTTAATAAAGTCGCCCTGTTTCTTGCGCACGCGACGCAGCAATTGCTCAAGATTGGCACGATCGTCAAGTTGGTCAAGCAAAGCTACAAAAAAGTACACATATCGTGTCGTGTAGACAAAGTGTCTTCCCGGGCGCTCATACTCGGGTTTCCAAACCTGAATTGCCATAGTCTTGGTAAAGATCTGTTGGGTAAGCTCGTTCTTAGCTCCCGCAGCAGCAGTGGAATTTTTGTCATCGTCGTATAGGATATGGGCGGCCTGTCAGGTGTAAGCCGCTGTGCGGGATTAAATGGGTCCTTGTGGGAGTGTGCGTACCCTGGCGGCCATGCGGTGGTGCCAATTTGCCTTGTCCGCATTCTTGAGGTTCTTGAGCACACCGAATATGTATTTGTTCCAGGAGCCTAGGTCCTCCGGGGGTGGAACCTTTCTAGCCCAGGGGGTCGCGACCAGAGTTTTGCTTGCTTCCGCCGGCTGCCAACATGAGTACAATACGCAACGTGTTTGAAGTGAGATTCCTACCGTCAAAACCTCTTGCCTGACAAGCTTGTTCACGATGGAAACCAACTTATAATGAGGTTCGAATATCTGCTCCGACCGCGAGTCTTTTCGCTGTGGCAATGCATCGATGGTATCCAGCAAAGCATCCAACACACTGTCTAGACTGATGCGTTTTGAAGAGCCTCTCACGGAGTAATCACAGCTGAACATCTTCCATAGACATTTGCTTAGCATGTAGTGCGCACTAGGCTCAATATTAGCAAATGCAGCTCAACGAATATAGGGATCACTCACACCCAATTCTTAGGCTTATCAGCTATGGCACGCCGAAGGAGATAGCTGGCGAGCCTCCAAACAGCATAGACTCTCATCTCCTTGAATGGCTTACCCTGGTACATTTGCTGGCTCTCCTCATTGCTATAGTGCCGAGTGAAGTCAACAAGGCTAAAGGCTCCCATAGAAAGTGGTTCCCTGGAGGAAGAGTATAACCGAACTCCAAAGTCGGTGTAAAGATCAGCAAGAAGTGCGCGGGTTTCTGCGTCTGGCTCCGCGGTCCTGACGGCTGTAGCGACTGCCATGGCGTAGCAATGCATTGCATTGCGTTGCCATGTGACCAGCTCCGTACGATTGTTGTTAATCTTATCTGCAGACCAAGTAACGTCCTCTTCAACCTTTGAGTCCCATGTTTGAGCGAGTCGATACCAAGTTTCCCATTTTGAGGTGCCGTGCTCTAGATCTTGCCTGAACCAAGAGATAGCTTCATCGAGATCGGCCGTTGATACGGGAGTCAGTCGCTTCTGCGAGCGGAATCGCGTCAAGGCAGCGTAGCCTAACAGGAAGCACCAGCCTTTTCGCGCAATGAGGGCGTTTTCGGTTGGCACTGGCATCAGAGGAATGTCTGCTACGCCGCGTATAGCACGGAAGAGTTCAGAAGGGCTGATCGGTGACTTCATGAAAGCGTTAAGAATCCGGCGGTTATAAGTCACAGGAGGCGGTGATTTTGTCGAACCGATGGAGGTTTGCATCTTATCCATTGTAATCTTCAGCTCAGACTTGGACAGGTCTTTAATGTTGATCTTCTTTGCCTGCTTCATGACAAAGTCGATCATCATGATTGCTGTTGCACGATCGAGCTTTTCGGAATTGCAGTTGTGATCAGAGAGCAGGTTATCATTGGGGGCCACTTTGACGCCATGCACGTCGAAAAGGATTTGGCAAATGTCAATCTCAACGTCTTGCTTCACCTCCAGGGAGAAGAGCTCAGACTTCATTAACTTCAGGAACTGCTTAGAGGACCGTCCACAGATTCGGCGCATACCCAGAGCACTGTGTACGGAACGCAAATAGTACATGCGATCCTCCAAAGGCTCGTCAAACAACTCTTTGTTCTGAGCAATGCCCTCTTTGAGGAGAGTATATAGCAAAATCCAGCAACGAACAAGCATCACTCGAAGCTTGTCCTTGAAGGCTTCTAGCGATTTCGCCAGAGACGCACGCAGATCTGGCTTGCGCACTTGTCCAACGCGGACCGAGTCTTCGTAAATAATCATGCTGTGAACCAGCCTAATGAGATAAGCAATTGCCGACATAGATGACCTAACGTGTTCCATGTCAAAGCAGTCATAAGCCTTGTCAGGTTCCTGTAGGGCTGCCGATACCGTCTTGTTTATGATACCATCGAGTGATTTCAGCCATCGAAGGAGAGTCACTTGACGATGCTCGCCGTGTTCCTCAAGGTAGGATGGGCTCGCCAGCTCTTTCACTATTGTCTCGATACTCCGGAAATGACAAGAAACCACTTTTGGGGCGTAATTTATCTTTCGATACGCGTCCTGCAGCCGGTGCCACAGAAAAAGCCTCAGTGTAGCATCACCCTGATCCAAGAAAGTTCCCATTTCACGACGCTGTACGCTTTGCTGATCATCTGCAGTTTCCTCAATCTCAACCGAGGCGGGCTCGATGATTGGCTCAATCGTTTCGATGAGCCCAACAGGGTCTTCTGAATCAGGGTTGAATATCTTCATGAAGAAATCCATGGAGTTTAGCTTTGAAATTTCCTTGTCAACGGACTCGGATGATAACTCGGACATCATAGTGGTGTTGGTGAGTGACATCACAGGGTCTTCGAGGGAAGTAACAAGACGCTTAAGATCTTGCAGGCAAAGCAGTATGTGCTCACGCTGAGAATCAGGTGCCATGTTGGAGAAAAATGTTGACGCCCAGATATGGCGGAGGATAATATTTTCCCTGCTGATCTCTAGCGGGCAATGGTCAATGAAGTGTGTCAATGCTGTACGCGCTAGCATACACCATCTCTGAAGCCGTTCGTGCTGAGAACACCTTGCTTGCTGATCTGCGTCGTTGTCAGGGGTATTCATGGCAGAGTATAGATCGAGATGCAGCTCAAAAATGGTCTGAATCATTTCGAGATTTGCAGTATGTTCCACGGAGTAATGAACCCCGACCTCATTAGATCTGAGTATCTGGTTCTCGAGGTCTTTTACTTGATCCTTCAATCTCCTGTAAACGTGCTCATCGTCTGCAGATAGAAGCTGAATCACGGTGTCCTTAAGCGTACCGGGCCATTGGAAAGCGAGGTAGGATGACTCGGTGCTGGCCCAGTCTTTGGAAAGACTAACGTCTAAAGCGGATTTTTCGCAATTTGGCCTCAAAAGGCACTTGAGCCAGTCGAAAGCGGCATCGTGAAGGTTGAAGCGGCCGCCATTAACAGTTGCAATGAAATTAGTCAACTTAACCTCCCCAGTAAATGTCTGTTTTAATTTTGACTTGTGGGTTGGCTTCTTCAAGTGCTCAAGAAATACTGCAAGTCCAGACCTACCCATGCTCTGGATATCATGACCTCCAGACAAAGTATCCGTTTGCTGCATAAGTTGAGACTTTTCCTCATCCCAACTTTGAATAATATCCCTCAGATCTTGTAGAAGAACATGAACATCGCCCACAACCGGGCGGGTATGATTTTCCGGAGAGTCCATTCTTTCATTGGCATAGACAACTTGTTTCCGCAGGTCTTGCAGATCCCCCAAGTCTTCAACTCCCAGCTTCGATAATAACGGCCCTACAGTACCGAAAACACCCTCATCAACCTGGATGTAGGGATCGAGAAGATCTTCGTAATATTTGGATTGGTCGAATGAGATCTCCTCCGCCTGTGTTGAAGCCTCAGCAAGCGAGTCACGCAAGCGTGTTCTTCTGCTTTTCACTCTCAACCGTTCTGCTTGGTCTTCGGCGATAGCGGAGGCAGAAGATCGCTTGCGACCCGGGACCTCCGGCGACATTGGTTCCATTTCCTCTGGTTTCGTCTCCCCATGTTCTGATTTTGCCTCCTCTTGTTGGTCTGCGCCATGTTGCTGTGACGACTGTACTTCGAGAGATTCCATAAGCTGTTTTTCCGCCCTCTGGTCGACAGATGATTGATCGTCGCCTTGATCTGCAGTCTGCTCTGGTCTCTGAATTCCAGTCATTGATCGCACGCCAGTGCTTTGTCCATCGCCGACTATTTGGGTATCTGTCTGGTGATCGCCTTCCAAGTGAGGTTTAGATAATCGCCTCTGTGCCATATTGGCGATGCTAGTTAGCTCGGGGCTGTTAGCTGGAAGGGAAATTGTGACGGACGTCCCAGGGCCAAGCACCGCATCATCGTCGGCATTGATCAACCCAAGAATTGCTCTACCAGAGTCGGTCCACGTCAGGCTATTGAGTTTGATTTCATGCTGAGACGCTTGGAATGCAAGAGGGTTCCTCGAAGGGTCGATGTTTTGCAGGTCGCTTGGAAGCGAAGGTAAGTAAGGATACGGGTCGATTTGCCGTTTGAGAAATTTGAGAAGAGCCTTTTTAGGCTTTTTGAGAGGAACAAGCGACACAGACAATCTATCCTGCACTGACTGCAAGGTTTCGCGTAAGCCCTCTTCAGCGAATGTCTCTTCCAAGCCTAGCTGCTCTGTCCGCACCTCCAAGCGGTTATCATCGTCAGCTAGGACGCTTTCAAGGCAAAACCGGGTAAGGCGGTAGCTCCGTAAAGCACTGCTCAGTCGTGCACTCTGTCTCCAAAGGTTCAGGTCGGTATCATCCCGTTCTAATGCGTCCGCAAAAGCGGCCAGCGCAGTATTGGAGCGCTCGGTGATCTTCGATAGAACCTCCGGTGCAGTTTCTGAGAGTTTCTGAGTGTCCTGCAAAAACGCTCGTAGGGCATCCAGAGCGTATTGTCCATAATTCTTGTACGAGAGGAAGATGGTCTGCTGCAAAGTGCTCGATGTGGAATCGTTTATGCTGTACTCCCCCAGTGTCGCAACCGTATCATCCACTACCACATCATTCGATGGTTCGCCAAGCTGAAGCTCTGGATTTTGAAGGGCGAGTCGTTTGAAATCAGAAATCGATTCGGGGTACTTGAAGATCTCGGAGTTGAGGAGCGCTTCGTACGCCTCCGCGGCTTGGTCGTAGAACTGGGGGCCTTGGGAATGAAGTTTCAGGGCATTTTGGTAGAGTTTTAGCGCTTCTTCAATCTGGATTTCCTTAGTATCATCGACCTCCTCTTCAATGGCCTCATCGGGCTCAATGTTCAGAGCGGTCCATGTGGACATGGTGCGGGACTATTCAGGCCGCAAGACCGTTCGCTGATGGTCGCAATAGGGTAGCGATGGTCGGCAACATTTCAGGGGGATGGAGGCCAATTTCCGTAGCGGAGTTGAGGTGGAAAGAGAAAGTTGAAGCTCAAATAGAATACAGGGTCTGGAACGTGAAGCTCCAAAAGAGACGCCTGTCACGCGTTCCCGCGGGATGGGATTCCCTGAAGAGGAAAGGGCTGGTGGGTGCCCACTGGTGCGGCTGCCTCAGGAACATTCCCAGGCCCAGAGTGACGACGCCTGGCCATCTGTCCTAGAGTTCCTTGTCGCTCAGTCGGAGCTTGATTGCATCTCAACCCCCTTCTTCTTTTCTCCGATTTCCTCTCTGCCGACTTCTGCGCACATTTCATTGCGCTCCCTGAGTGCGCCATGGTCGCGCCAGCTGTCCCCGAGTACGTATTTGTTTTCCCCTCGCCTTTGTGCTCCTGGAAGCTGCAGTGCAATTGCGTTGGCCCACCACCATTACCATCCAAGGACTAACGTCTTGGATTGCTTATAGGATATTTGAGGAGGAGGATCTACTTGCTGCCGTCGATGCGCGCACAGAGTCACTACAAAATCTGAGGGAATTGGGGCCCCCGGATCTGGTTTACTTGGTCAAGCAGCCGAAGACCGGTTCAACACGCCAGGTGAGTTTACTATCGTGGCAATTGTCGGAGCGACATTATGCGAAAATAACCAGTAGCTAATAAGCCTTTACCTTACCCAGACTGGAGTGTACCACCACGTCACCGGAATTGATGCTTCGTCCTCAGCCAGCCTAGCCGCCTATGTGAATACTTTGGTGTCCTCCCCGCTGGACAAAACACACAAAGTGGTGTCTGGAATCTATAGGTTAGCTCATCTAGGATTGTATACTTGCCGAGGTCTGATGAATAACGGTGTGTAGCTGCTACAATGCCTTCTCCCACCTAGACATGCGAGTCGAAGTCAAGATACCCGGAAGTCTCGAAAGTTATTGTATCGATGAGCGTGGAGACAAACGTGTTGCAACCGAGGCATTATGGCTAGAGACCTTTCTTTGCGGTGTCTTGAGAGCCTACTTGTATGCAGACGACGGTAGTGGTGACGCGATTAGAAAGATCGTTGGCGTCCGCCGATTCAACCCCGTCACGAACACGGAGATGGAACATAGGTTCTTAGATGCCGCCGAGAAGTTATTCTTCCTAGGTATGGTGTCCGTCACTTTGCAGTAATATCCACTGACTAGAACTCTGCAGGTAGGCAACTCAGCTCGGATCCCGAAACACAGGTCCCGAATACAGTAAGCAATCACCTCACGTCCGGTTTGCTCAAATACATCTATACTACGGGCCGATACGCCTCCGGAATCAATCTATTCGAGAAACTTCGCACAAGGGATGTAGAGGTGTCGTCTCTACTCACTCGGGTTTTCAAGATGGCGGATGAGGAGGTCCAAGCAGTTCGACTTATGTACGACGCTTTGCAAGACGTTCCGATGGATTATGCCCTTCTCGACTGCCAGGCTGCCTTCTGCGCTGATAAGGGAGAAGGTGAGATGGCTTTGGAGTGCGCAAAGCGTGCTGTGACCGCAGCACCTAGCGAGTTCAGCACCTGGGCTCGATTGGCCGAGGTCTACGTGAACCTAGAGCAATGGGATCTGGCCCTTCTGACACTGAACTCTTGTCCCATGTTCACCTACCAAGATAAAGATACACCTCGTATGCCACAGCCGTCGCGTATCATGCTTCCTATTCTAGCGGAAAGTATGCTAGATGAAATTGACGAGGGTCAGCCGAAACAAGGAGATCCGCACGACTACGTGCATCCTTCATTGCGGAGACTACATGCAGCCACATATCAGGGAACCTTCCTAAAAGCATATAACCTTTTGACTAAGGTGGCTGCCGCCATCGGATGGGACCAGCTTCTGAGGGTCCGCAGCGAGGTCTTTGTTATGGAAGAGGAATATCGCACCGAACGCCATCACTCCACATCAAAAGAATCATCCGTCACAAATACCAGTCCTCCGGAGGCAAATGGTGATGGCGACCACAAGAACGGAGAGGAAGCTGATGGAGAAGATGCTACAGAGACGACTACCAACGGAGATGATCACCAGCAGGTAGAGCATTCAATCGAGAGGCCTGAGCAGACAGTGGCCTCTGAAGTTGTCAAATCCGGGAATGAAGATGTAAGTTCCCTACCCAAGTCCTAAGGTCTAGATTCGAACTAACTTTTACCAGCCTGACCCATCGCATTCATCATACACCCAGTTCAAGAACAAGCGCCTGTGCGAGAGATGGCTGGACAACCTTTTTATGGTTCTCTATGAGGACCTCCGCATATACACTATCTGGCGGACTGAGATAGCACAGTTCCGTCAGCAAGCCATGGAATACAAGAAATCAGCTACCGAATGGGAAATTCTCGGCGAGCTAGCAGAGCGGCTGCATCATTTTGATGAGGCGATCGAAGCCTATCAGGCCTGTCTATCGATTCGGTTCTCGCCAAAAGCCATGCGTGGCATCCTCAAGAAGCACGAGGAGAAAGGTGACACTAGGGGTATGCTTAGCGCTTTAATTCGTCTTATTGCCTGGCAATACCGGTGGTACTCTGAGGTATGTTCCCAGCGTCCCTACTCAAAACGAATACCAATTGACAGTGTCTAGTTTTCCCCTGAACTCCTCTTCTTGATCCGCAAGCTCATCGAAGATGAGGGCGCCGTCAAGGTACGCAGCATTGTCCAGTCTACGAACCTACCCCAGGCTGTCCTTGACCTGACGCATCAATACTGTCAACTCTGTGCAACATTCCGCAGCAGTGGTAGCGATGGTTAGCCTGTCCCAGGTGTATGCTTCGAAGTTCCACGAATGGAACTTCACAGACAAGCGCTGGGTATAGAAGAAACCGAAAATAACCAAATCCTCGTCGGAACATTGTAGTAAAACGTGTATGGTTTACCACCTATCCTATTATATTATTGTACCTACTTGCCCTTTAACTGCAGCGAGCGTCCCTGCACGACGGTGATGATGCCTTTTCTTCTTTTGTCCCGTCGCTTGTTATGGTTATATTTTTATACATAGTCATCATACCAGACTTGTGCCCTTCTTCATAGACTCTTGTATAGATTATAGATTAGTCATGGGGTATATAATCATGTTTCATCCAAGTCCTTTATGTTCGAGTGCGTCGAGGAGCCCTTACCCTCGTTAAATACTTCAATTCTAGCATCATAAAAGTTCGTAGGTGTTCGATGTGGCAACAAGTGGATTTAATTCCCCTCTTAACCAACCAAGATTGTTTACGCTGCGGGACCTGCATCCAGAATCACAACTCGAACTATAAATGGAATCAAACTTGTTTGCGCATTAGATGAAGCAATTGCTCCACCGCAGACGATTCAATATCATTCCGAGTGTGCATCCACGCTACTACACTGCAACGTAGCTACCTAGCTGCTATAAGATATATATCGCACTAGATACGCAGTAGATCGCCTCTTTTTTACATTGTTATAGATCCAGAACAACAAGGTCCGAAGAAGCGGTTTGGAAATTTCAATCAAGCCTTTGCCTCCGCAGTCGCCTTGGTCTCCTCGGTAGCAGATGCATCACCCTTTACCTTTGTAGCCGGCGCGCTGGACTTCGACGTCTGCTCGACGTCGTCGTCCTCGCCTTCGGCTTCTGCATCCTCATCTTCGTCTTCGCCATCTTCATCATCGAAGCCGTTTTCGTCGGCTTTTCCATTGGCTTCTACCTCTTCTTCGACTGGGGCTTCCACTGCGGGGGCTGTCTTGCGCTTTTTGGGTGCGGGCGGGCCTATTTTAGACTCATGATTAGCTATTTAACTTTCATAAATGGAATGGGAAGCAGTTTGGAAAAGCACTCACCTTCCGGCTCCTCTTCTTCGCCTTCTAGATCATCCTCGGAGACTTCTTCCTCTTCTTCCTCCTCGCTGCCGTCGCTTTCACCTTCACCAATGTCGGTGCTTTCGTACCTATTTCCCAGAAGAGACCACGGTCAGCGGTTTGATGAAGTGGCGCGGTGGGAAAAGAGACGGTGGAATGCTTGGTGTAGAATATGGAACGTCCCCGCGCGGATATGGTAATGACGCAATCGGAGAGTTTGGAACTTTGGAAGATCGGGGATGCAAATGGGTAGGGCAGTGAAAGATGAGCGGAAAAGGAATGGGTATGCGCTAATCATTGGGTTTGCGCGCCGAAATGCGCAAAAAGGGCGCGAGATTGGAAGGTAAGGTATAGCGAAGAGCGGGTGGATAAGAGACTTACTCTTCCTCTTCCTCGCTCTCGTCGCTAGGAAGGGCTTGGAGCTCCTCCTCCTCTTCGAGCTCTTGCTTTCTCTTACGGGTCGACATGTGTGCTAGGTTAAAGAGATGGCGAAATAGAGAGGTATGGTAGGGAAAAGGAAGCGAATAATGCGATCAATCGAGAAGATTCGACTTTGGAGACAAACCAAAGATTAGGTGAGAGGTAAGAGAAACGGGATAGGATGCAGTAGAAGAGAAAGTGAGAGAAAAAGAAGATGGGGAGGGAGGAGGGCGAGATTAAATGGGGAAGAGCAGGAGAGGGCAGGGAAGGAAGGGGAATCTGGGCTTAGTACGACGACTACGAGTAACAACAGGCCAGCCAGCCTTTCCTCTCGCAACCGGGCGACGGAAGGGGGGAAAGACACGGAATGGGTGCGAGCCTGAGCATGATGGATTACTTCAGCTGGGGACAGTCGAAAAGTCAAGTCAGCATTGACCCAGGAGGGCAGGCAGGGGAGCTGCCCAGTGCTGGGAGCTGGACGAGAAGAGCCGCTCCAGCTGGTGGTTGGAGGTGGGAAAAGCTCTGGGGGAGCTGTAACTTGAACCGAGGGAGGGACTGGGATTGGGAATCTGGGACTTGGTTCGCTGCTCGCGACTTTATCCGCACTGCCTGAGCCAGTCCAATGACGACGGCCCTCTGCTTCAGTGTTTTTCAAGCTGACCAGAGGCCCTGGAAAGGGGGAGGGGTTGTGTGAAAGAGCTTGCACAATTCCTGTTTTGGTAGCGGAGTTGGGACATCACATCTTCAGCTTCAAGGTCCAATCGCCCTTGTACTCTTTGAGAATGGTCGAAACATATCCGTCACGAGCCGGCCGGGGCTCGCTGCGTTCTTATCTTGGGGCATGGCGAGGGTGAGGTCTCTTGGTGGAACGACGAGCGAGAGTTCCGAGGACTGAGGAGTTGTTGATCTGTCAAGCGCGGGCGACGTTGGAGGTATGGTAATCTTGTTACGCTGCATTCAAAAGGAAAGCCAATAGTAAGCATTGAACAAAGCAATTATACGCCCTGATAGTGCTCATTTACAGAACGTTACAACTCATCAAATTCGGGTTAAAGTAGGTGTCCTTAAAAGCAATAGGTGCGTGGCAATCAGAGCCCTGGCGGCATTTCCAAATCGTGATGTCAGTGCGACACCAAAGAGTCATGTGGCATTGGCCCTTCTGTAGCTGTATCATTGGTCCTAGGTAGCAGTATTTTCCACATCTATGCAACATGAGCAAATACCAATTTATCCAGGTAAATCGGGGAGGGAGCTTCCCAACTTGTAATGCTCATCCAGGTGACTATATATTTTCATATGAAACGTTGAGTAAATGTCATGAATAATCTAATAGGTTCAGATCAACTATATGGTATATCTTGAGAAAGAAAACTCAATTTTTATTTCTAATAATGTTGTCCAACCTGCTGCTACTGCGCTAAAAACTCAAAATTAGCCATGCTAGGGTCAAGTAGATTCTCATCCAACCCGAACCCATATGTTCCTACCATGTCGTAAATCAAATCTGGTGGCGGGAAACCCTGTGCCATTGCATTCGCGCCGCCAGGCACGCCGCTCCCTGGTCGGTCTATTGCTCCTGTGGGCGCTCCATTCGACACATCCCAAGAGTCAAACCGCTCTAACATCTTGCTCAGACCACGAGCAATATGTCTCGTCAGATGTCTCTCGCCTGCAGAGACACAGTTCAACAGGTCAATCACACGCTCCACTAGACTCCGCACCTGGCCGCTGTCAAGGCTTAGATAGGCAGAGTTCCAATTGACTGCGACTTTAAGCAGGAACACGGCGGAAAAGGTGACCATGGTATGCGTGAAAATCGGGACCCCGACGATTGCATCCCGGATATCCTGTTCCTCAAGTACCATGTTCAGGCACGCCATAGCGGATGATATGGCGATGTTGGCTGACTCCTTACGGTCCATTGAGAAGACGGGAGTGTTGGTAGGAGATAGGGCACGGAGAGAGAGAGAGTTGAGCTGAAATTTAGCGAAGTGGTAATGCAGGACCACACCTTTCGAAGGGTAGGTTCGGACATATGGGCTGTCAGCTGTAGTCTAAAGGTCAGTACCGTAATGAGTGTTGCAGTGCGGGCTCGACTTACCAGATCGCGGCTGCCATAGTAGTCGCCACTGATCAATGGCCACATTGTATACGCGGAGTTGCCCAAAGTCCTCCTCGGCTAAGGCCTGCTCAGTATCACTCCCAAACATCCGGTACGCTTCCGTAAGAATCATAAACAACGCTACCTGAGCGATTAGTCTTATATCCCCAGGCACAACCATTGAGGATTGGAGGAATGTTTCGTAGTTCTTGATTGCCAAATCCTCGTGTATGACGGGTGGCCGACCGTAGGCTATGCTGAAATGATGATCACAGACGTAAAGCAAGTACCACAGTTGGGCTCTCTCATACTGGTCACTGTGACCGCGAATCATTTTTTGATAGCTTTGATGGAGGCCTAGCTCCGTAGCTATGCGTACTGCGTGGCCAGAGAGCTTCCAGCTCAACTCGGACAACCAAAATGCGCCAACACAGAGCGCTCGGACATCATCCAGGGTATGGGCACGTGTCAGTGACATGCTCGATACCAGAGAGACGTACTCGTTGTAGCATCTAGTTAATGTGTCGTTGCGATTCGGGATATGCAGCGCTGCCACAGTGAGTACAGCGGCTGCTAGCAAAGTCGATGCTCTCCGCACCGATGTGAGGTCACGGTGTACTAAAATGATCCCTCCCCATAGTAGCTGGTTCATTGTCCGGCTGAAGTACGCGAAGAGCTCCTCGGCCTCTTGGAGAGAAATAAGACCACGCGAGAGGAAGTCTTCCTCTAATAGAGTTGACTTAGGTTGCTCGATGTGATTATTGCGCAAGTCACGCAGTTTCGTCACCTCATAAAGACTGCGCATTGGAGCTGGCACCAATTCTCGGTCCTGGAGGTCTGGTTCCTGTGAGGGTTCTCGTGTCACCACGAGCCCCGGTCCGTCGGGTTTCACGTCCGGCGGGGATTCGTTTACCAAATGGCGGTTTCCGACATGAAATGCAGGCGCAGCGGGGGAAGGGCCGTTGGGGCTCTCGCTAACTGGGTATGTTGCGAGATCTGGGAGGCCACCCTGGCGGAGGAGCTGTGACACTGCGGACTGTAGCTGTTGAATCGTGGCAGATGCCCTTGATTTCCATCTATAATGCAGAGATCAGCAATCAAAGGAAGCAATCGTTGCAATGTGAAGACTTACACCCCATCGTCATCAACAAATTTCTGTGAAAAGTCGTTCACAACACATTTTATCCCACTTCGGAGGCACTTGGTGCAGCTCACATCGCCAGACCGGAATTCACAGCGTATTTTGTGACGTTTGCATTCTGCGCCTGTATTGCATATTGCAGCATTCAGCAGCTGTTTCAAACACAAGGAATTGTCGCGCACTACTACACGCAGAAAGGGTGCTCACAGGCGCGGGCTTTAGAGATTTTTGGAGGAGGAGGTCGCTCATCTGGAACGACTGAGTGGCGACGGTCTTGGGGTCGTGGATCGAGTCCAGCGTCAAAAGAGGAACGCTTCATGATTGCGGAGATTCAAGATCGGGGATTCTCCGGCATCCTGCAGCGAGCATGAGCTCGCAGCTTGCGACAGTCAAGATCGGCGAGAAACGAGAGAGTCGGCGATTCCCCGTGTCCGATGCGATCCTGGATAATTTACAAACAAGGTACTCCGCAATGGGTAAGGAATCAGCCGTCACTGCCCATTGAACAGTGAGTGGGAGGGAGAGTTGGGGAGGTTAAGGGAATTAGGCTGGAGAGTGTGGGAGGAAACTGGGGACAGAACCCCGCTTGGCGGCACGGCCGCTGTCAAGGAGCTTCGTCGTGCTCACTACTAGTAGGCACTGCACAAATCATTTTCAGAGCTTGTATCTTTTTTTCTAGCCCAAAGAGTGTGCTGCCTTTTTGATATTGACAAAAGATGATAATAATCGCCCTAGCTGTCTTGTTGAGATTTGGTTCTTAACCCAAGCGATCCCAGCCTCCAACGACCCTTGTTGACAAAACGCTCACACAACAGTGTCCGCCAACATTTTCATTAAAGAACAGCATCTTGTCACCGACAAGCTTATTATGCGAATCTGATCTCCAAATCCTCTTCTCCGAATCTCATGGACGGCACAAGTCCGGTGGCGGGTAGCATCGGACTTGATGCGACTGTGGAGGCAAATCCGATCTCCACTATAGTGAACTCATGAGCTCTGAACAAAAAAGGCCCTATATCAGGACTAAGTCTGCCAGGATTCTTTTCATGAAAGATTCTAAGCCAGTTTCCTATCATTACCTGTGCTTTGCCACTTATCATGCTTGTCCTCATCACAGGCGCCGCCGGCTTCATCGGCCAATTACTCGCCAAAGAATTGCTCGACGACCCTTCCTACACTCTCGTCCTAACAGATATCAACGAACCACCAGTTCCAGCGGATGTGAAGTATCCTCAGAACGCGCGCACAGTGACGGCTGATCTTCTCACGGGCGCTAGTGCCGTGGTAGATAAATCGCTTGATGCTGTTTACGCTTTTCACGGTATCATGTCGTCTGGATCGGAAGCGAATTTTGATCTCGGCATGACAGTCAATGTAGATGCCACCCGGAATCTGCTAGAGGCGCTTCGCGCTACATGCCCTGGTGTCAGGGTAATATACTCTTCCAGTCAAGCCGTCTACGGGCAACCGCTCCCCGAAGTGGTGGATGATAGTGTTATTCCTACTCCTCAGTCATCCTATGGCGCGGAGAAGGTTATCTGCGAGACTCTAGTCAACGAGTACACACGCCGTGGTTTCATCAACGGATTCACACTTCGATTTCCCACCATATCAGTCCGTCCTGGTCGCCCAACCGCCGCGGCCTCTTCCTTCCTCTCTGGCATGATCCGTGAGCCGCTAAACGGTGAGGAGTGTGTTATTCCCGTTGGGGATCGGTCATTCAAGTCATGGCTCTGCTCGCCAAAGACCCTTGTCCACAATCTCATTCTTACGCTTTCGCTGCCCGCCGATTGTATACCGCCTCACATCCGTCAGATCAATGTACCTGGAATCTGCGTCACTGTGCAGGAAATGATGGATGCATTGGCCAAGGTAGGCGGGGAAGACAAGCTAGCTCTTCTCAAGGAGAAAGAAGACCCTACACTTAGGCCAATCCTGGATTCTTGGCCAACGCGATTCGACAACGCTCAAGCGATTTCTTTGGGATTTAAGCGCGATGGCTCATTCGAGGAAGCAGTCAGAGACTACCAGCTGTCGCTTGTCCAATAAAGCTACAAGAGGTTAAAGAATTTGATATCACCACAATTTGTATATAGTTCATGATACCTGATCAATAGAGATGTCAACAAAGGACGATTGCTCTTGGTGCCTTATATGTATTACAGGCTTCAAGAACTGCTGATAAGGACCACGTGACTTCGTGATTCTCGTGAGCGGGAAGATACGCGTCGTCCGCGCCTGACGAGGCTTGCACTCTGAGTCTCCAGATTGTCATGTGGTAGAGCGGCGAAAGCTTCAGTCAATTGCAGAGGCGACGCTTGTCATTCTCTCGTCTCGCGCCAGCTAATAATGCCGTGGCCAATACTTTAGGGTGTGTTTGCTGGCATAATTACACAAAATCGCCACAATTATGAGTGACAACACCTGTGCGAACCCGCTACTCCTGGGATGGATCAAGGAATGGCTGGAACAGGCCCGGGAGCATAATTCAAAAGGGTTCACTGTGTGAGAACAGCGCACACTCTACCTTCCCACGCCGAACGCAATGACTGACTTGACTGACTTCCCCCAAGATACAAGAAGGCATACGAGTCCATGAAGGCCTGTCCATTAGTCTTCCAGCATCCTTCGGAGGCCCTGCAGCTCAATGGTCTTGGTCCTAAGCTATGCGAGCGTCTCACAGACAAACTCAAGGACCACTGTGCGGAAAATGGACTTCCCATGCCTGAGGATCCACGCAAAGGTAAGTCAGCCGCTCATAGCCGGAAAGGTTGCTAACAGTTAACCAGTGAAGAGTAAGAGAACATCTAATGAAGGCGGCACCGAAAGTCAAGCGGCAAAGAAGCCACGGAAGACCAAGACGTATGCGCCTGCTTTACGATCTGGCCCTTACGCCTTGATACTTGCTTTGGGCAGCCTTGAAGAATACTCGAATCAGAGCATGACGAAGGCACAACTCGTTGAGAAGGCGCAACTCTATTGTGACAGCTCTTTCACAGTACCTAGTGAGCCAAGCAAGTATTTCACTGCTTGGAACTCAATGAAGACTCTGCTTCAGAAGGAGCTAGTTTATACTCAAGGACATCCTCTGAAGAAGTACTCCCTGACCGAAGAAGGATGGGAAGTTGCGAAGGCTCTGAAAAAGACCCTCTCAAAGTCGAACCAGAGTACATTAACTTTCGATCCTCCTTCTGTACGTTCTCAAAAAATAAACCCCGGCGCTCGATAGCTGATTTCTATAGGGGTGCCCCACGAATGACCCGACTGTTTCCCAGAAAAACATCATCACCAACAAGGAAGATAACAGCGAGAGTTACCACAGAGCTCAGAGTATCTTGAACGAAGACGACACAGAGCTTCCGACAGTAACACCTATAACCATCCCACCTGACAGCTTCAAAGTTCAATTGATTTTAGACACCCGCGAAGTTCGATCGTCTAAAGACAGAGACTACATCTCTAACGAACTGATAAAAAAGGGCGTTCACCCCGAAGTCCGTGCGCTCGAGGTCGGCGATATCATGTGGGTAGCCAAATTTCACGATCCCATGTTCCTCGCCAGGTACGGCGAGGAAGGCGATGAGATAATGCTGGATTGGATTGTTGAACGCAAACGTCTAGACGACCTTGTCAGCTCTATCAAAGACGGCCGCTTCCATGAACAAAAGTTCCGCCTGAACCGCTCAGGAATCAAAAACGTCATCTATCTCATTGAAGAGTTCGCTGTCACCCATGAATCCAACACTGTTACAGCACAGCGATACTATGATATGGTCAGCTCAGCCATCGCCTCGACGCAGGTCGTAAACGGCTACTTTGTTAAGCGAACGAAGAATCTCGACGATACAATCCTCTACCTCGCACGCATGACCTTTCTTCTCGGTAACATGTACAGCCCGTCCTCGTCCGCTACATCACCACTTAGCGCAGCTTCCAATCTCTCGCATACGCTAAGCCTTCTCCCAACTCGCCACCTTTCTAACTCAAATCCCTACCTCACAACTCTATCCAACCTTCGGATCGCAAATCCCTCTATAACATACGGCGTAACATTCTCAACCTTTTGCGCCATTGCCTCCAAATCAGAAACCTTGACTCTCCGCGATGTTTTTTTAAAGATGCTTATGTGCACGAGAGGTGTCACGGGAGACAGAGCGTTAGAAATCCAGCGCCGGTGGCCGACGCCTCAGGCGTTCATTCAGGCGTTCGAGGCGCTGGGTCCTAAGGAGAAAGAGACTATGGTGTCGGATAGTTTGCAGTCGATGGTTAGAACCAAGACAATTACAAACGCTTTGAGTAAGAAGATTGCGGAGGTTTGGGGAGAGGCAAGGTGAGCTGCCCTATTTTACTCTTGACCAAAAATAAAATATTTTTCTCTGCATTAGTCCTATTGTATGGTTGAATAAGGTGCGCTTTTTTGAGCGTTAGGTAGAGGAAATCCAATAACAAAAGATTGCAAATACTGTTAAATCATTTATATATTCTGGCCTAGCAAGTTGCTACACCGGTATGCTGATATAGACAGCCAAGTAGGTATTATATACATACAAAGTTGGAAAAAATTTCATATCTCATGAAGGCATTAGTGTCAAATTGTGAGATCGCGTCTCTTACCCAGAAAGCCCCAAGTTCCCCTTGAACCACTTCCAACCCGCAATGAATGTCTTCCTCTCAACCGCCAACGCCAAACTACTACAGACAACAGAGATACTACTCAACGCCATCGCCAGCGCCGCCCAAACCGGACTCAGCCGCCAATGCGTGTCAACCATGACCATCTCCCCATCGACAGCCATTTGCATCTTATGCCCACTAACAATCGGATAGAAAATTCCTGCGGCAACAGGCACAAGACAGAGATTATACACCACCGCCCAGCCAAAGTTCATTCGAATCCGATTAATGACACGGCGGCTGAGGAGTGCAAGTTGCAGGATCGTGTCGAGGTCCGAGTTTAGCAGGATGAAGCTTGCCGAGTTGATGGCGACATCGGAGCCTGAGGCCATGGCGATGCTTACGTCTGCGGCGGTGAGGGCGGGCGAGTCGTTGACGCCGTCGCCGACGAAAGCGACGATGGGTCGTGAGGAGGAGGCTTTCTTGGAGTTCTGGTCGTGCTGCTGTGCTTGTCCGGTCTGGATCTGGCGGACAAAATCGGCTTTGCCTGCTGGTAGGGTGTTGGCTAGGACGTTGGCTCGAGGGATTCGGACCATGTCGGCGACGGCATGCGCGGTTGTTTCATTGTCGCCTGTGCACATAAAGACGTTGATTTTGCGTTGTTGGAGCTTTGAGATCACTTTTGCTGCATCGGAACGGATTTTATCGGAGACGGCGAAGACCATAGCGGGGGAAAAGGAGGGTTGTTCTGAGGTTGACTTTTCAGGATCGGAACCGCCCAGCTCCCGGAAGGAGAAGATGGCCGTTGATTTTCCGGCTGTCTGGTATCTGGATAGTAGGTTGGAAAGATAGTAATGGTGTTGGTCAGGGGATGAGAGGCTCTGATAGAAACGCTGATTGCCGATGGCGGCTTCGAACCGGCGGGTTGTCGTTGAGCCAGATGGATCCAGGACCGATACGGTGAATGCCCCCTGCATTCCCTGACCTGACTTCTCTTCTATCTCAGAACTGGCAACCGTGGCTGCTGGCTGGGTCTGGCAAAAGTCACTAACCGCACGGGCAATCGGGTGGTTGCTGCTTTCCTCGAGCTTTCTAGCCAGAGCCCAAGCAACCTGTAACTGAGTAGAGTCGGTTATGAGCACTTCATGATCAGTTACTCGAAGACTTCCTCCCTCTGTTAGAGTCCCGGTCTTGTCAAAAACAATGGCGTCGAGCCGACTGGCCTCCTGGAAAGCTTCGCCTCCGCCCTTTACCAGAATACCATACCGCGCTGCCAAACCTCCGCCGACGAAGAGCGCAGTTGGCGCAGCAAGCGCAAGCCCGCATGGACAAGCAACTACAAAGACGGCAATTGCAAACTCAAGACCCCAGAAGGGCCATCCGCCACGGTTCGTATCGAGATAGTCCACAGGCAACGTTCCAGACACTCCTAGAGAGACCCAGATCACAAAAGTGACAACGGCGATGAGCGTGATAGCAGGCACAAAGTGGGCTACTAGCACATCTGCAACGCGTTCGAGGGGTGCGCGTTTGCTTTGACCCTCACGCACAACGTTAATAATCTGATCTAGCATTGATGACCCGCCGATAGCCGTGATCTTGAATTCGACTGGCTGGCCGACATTCACAGAGCCAGTGTAGACTTGGTCTCCAGATGATTTGGTCACCGGCCTCGATTCTCCCGTCAATGAGCTTTCATCAAATTGATATGAGCCGGTTCCAGAGATCTTGCCGTCAGCCGGCGGTGATGCACCGTGGGGTACTCGTACAAGATCACCAATCTCAAGGAGGTCAACGCTGATCCTTTGGACTTCATTCTGACTAGAGTTCTCCACTAGCAGAGCCTCGGAGGGCCGCAGTTTCCCAAGCGATGCAACTGCGTCACCAGCCCTCGCCTTGCTGTATGCTTCCATGAATCGTCCAGCAAGGATGAACAAGGTCAAGAAGACAACTGTATCAAAGTAATTTGAACTGTGCATGTCCGAATGGTTTGTTGTTACAGCGTCCGCGATAAGAATGCCCAACGAGGAGATGTAAGCCACCATCGTTCCAGCAGAGATGAGAAGATTCATGCTTCCAAAACGATAAAACTTTCTCAAAATTGGCACACGGCTTCCGGGACGCCAAAGAGAGTATATCTCTTTTGCTGCGCGTACATGGAAGATATCGGCACCGTAGAACATCACCGGGGTCGTCATGATGAAAAGAGCCCATTCCATGCGAGAAACGCTCCCCGACCACATTGACTGTTCCAAAAACTGGCGGACCTGGTTGCCCTTTGAAACGAGGCTCATGAAGACAATGCCAATAATAAACTCTGGAATTGCCACCAACAAAACGAACAGGAAGCGTGATAACAAACGGCGCCGTTCATGTCGTTGCATCTCTCGAGATCGGTCTTCAACGCTCGGAGGATGGTAGACGGTAGCTTTGAAGGCACTGTGTGCGCTTTCGATATTTTCCAATATGGTTCGTACTGTGATGGAAGGAGGATGGGGCGTGTAGTTTACCTTTAGGACCGGATATTTGACGGAGAGCATATCATCGACTTCCAAGTCAGACAAGCCATTGAGGGAGTCGAGGACCTTTTCCGGGCAGTGGTGACAGAACATGCCTTCAATATGAAAAGATACTGTACGTTTCTCAACCACAGGCTTGTCATTTTCCGCTATCTTCGGGATGACCCTGACCAGCGAGGCGTCGTATCCGAGGTCTTCGATCCTGTCTAGAACTAGCGGCACATCGTCTTGACTTTGTAGTTCAACTTGGGCACTGTGAGACAGGAGAGTGATAATAGCTTCAGTCACAAATGGAAGCTCGTTGAGCCCCTGAGTGATAGCTCCAGAGCAGGAGCCGCATGTCATACCTCCTATAGCGATTTCGGCGATGTAGGTATGGGGTTGGCTGCGTGGCGGTTCAATATTGAGAGGACTGACTTCGTCGAGTGTGGCCTCGAATCCAATGTCCTCGATAAGTTCAACGATCTCTTTAACTTTCAACTCGGGTCCTCGATAAGTGACAGTAGCGTTATTTGATAGCAAGGTGACGGTAATCTGCTCAACGAAGTCGAGCTGTTGAATTGCCTCTGTGATGGAAGCGGCGCATGATGCACAGCTCATTCCCCCGATGCTGATACGCGCACAATACCAGCTGCGCAGCTCAGGTGATTGTTGCGTTGTTGATACCGAAGCGGGCACTGATGACTTTCGGGCAGCAGCTAGGGACTGGCGCGGCTTCTCACTACTAGATGGCATAAGGTATTGCTCCAGCTCCTCCTTCCTGCAGGCATCACAGTTGTCAAGATGCCTCTGCTTATCCATCAGCCCTTCGGTGTCAGTGTTAGTGCTGAACTTGGATGAGCCACAGGTGATCTTGTTATCAATAGCATGGTCAAATATGACTGAGCCTGTTTCGTCCCTGGTGGTGACATGGTGGACTTCAAACGCGGCGTCGACCAATGTCCTGGCTATGAAAATCGGATCTGTTTCGCGTGTATGAAGTACATGTACTTCATGGGTGAAGATCGATACATTGATATCTGCTACACCGGTGATGACCGACAGGACTTGGGTGATATAGGCGACGCAAGAGGAGCAGTGGACATTGCTAACGAAGAATGTGCTTCGGGTTGTTGCCGTCTTTCGCACCATGATGGGTGGCAACTAGATCGCGCAGTTGTATAGATGCGCAGTCTCAAAGAGGTAATAGTGATGGTGGGAAGAGAAGGAGATGAGAGAGAGAGAAAAGCCTTGGATAGAGTGTTACTGAAAGATGAAGATCTGCCGGCGTTTTTCCCCCTGGTTCAGTATTTTCCAAGGTGAATAGATACTGAGAAATATGCAAGTCAAAAGTCAGATAAAAATGATCTGAGGCAGGGCCGATGCTTTTTTTTAAATATGCAGAGGATCTAGATATCAAATCTAATTATTACTCATTGAATGGCGAGGAATGGGCTGGAATGCGGGTTTTGTGCGGGTGACCCAGAATTGGTGGTGGATGATGCTAAAATGCGCACAATTCGCGCAGACATCATCCTCTCATCAGAGATCCTCGCACGTCGGGATGGTAAACTTCGGGGAGGGGTTAGCACAGGGATTTCCTCCGAGATATACGGTTGTTATTTTTCTTTCATCCCTGATCTTTGGGAGATAAAACGTGTATGGAAAGTTTGAGTCATTGTAAAAGAAACCAGGAGGGCGGGATTCGAACCGGCGATGGCTGGAAGCGGTTAGAGTCACCTGACTTGGCCATTCAACCACCGACGAAAACTTCGCGCGCGTCTTTTCGTTTCACGTGGCGCGTCACCCACTTTTGCTATTCTGCTTCCCTTTTGACGACGCCTCTACCATCTCCTCATCCCGTCGCCGTGCAATAGCTCTTAGAAGCTGCCTTGATCACTACGGACATAAACAGATGAACTTCATCCTCTCTTGTTTCTTACTACTCACATATCTTATTCTCTGTGATCGTTGCTTGACCCATCATTTTTCCTCGCGGTCGCTGAAGAAAAGACTGTTCGCTTATCTAATCACCCATTACTCCTTCCTTTATAGTTCCAGCGCTGGATCTGAATGCCTTTGGCCACTCATCCGCTCATCTGTTGAAATGGCGCTATAGCGGAGCTGTTTTCTTTTTGTTATAAACTCATGCAACGTCACGCCATAAAGCAAGCCAGACACCTATAGTATACCGACGTCCTATATCAACACCTCCGTCACGTCTGCAAGGCCCGGGATGCGTCAGCCCATCCCCCCAAGACCTGGCCCCAAACCGCCTATTGGGCGCCTGGCCAGTATAAAATCGCCTGGTGCAACCGCTATTAAACGCCCTCAGCCAATTGCACGCCCTCAGCCCACAAGGCCTACTACCCATCCAAAGACGACCACTTGCCCTAACCCGGGTTGTCCTGCGCCTCATATCATTGAGGACGATGGCCAGAAAGTATGTTCAGGGTGTGGTACTGTTGTTAGTGAGGCGAACATTGTTTCTGAAGTCACTTTTGGTGAGACCGCCTCCGGTGCTGCTGTTGTGCAGGGAGCTTTCGTCGGTGAAGATCAAACGCACGTTCGCAGCTTTGGGCCCGGGTTTCAACGTGGTGGTACCATGGAGAGTAGAGAGATCACAGAACAAAATGGTATCTACCTATCATCCCCTTCCAATACGCTAGGTCATTCCAACTAACTGAAGTGTAGGCAATAGATATATAAACCAGCTCGCGCGTGCCCTAATCATACCAGAGAGTGCTTCAAAGGCTGCTGGACAAGTCTTCAAGCTCGCTGTAGGGCTTAACTTTATTCAAGGACGTCGGACGAAGACAGTGGCTGCTGTTTGTCTCTACATTGCTTGCCGGCGACAGGATGGCAATACAGTTATGTTGATTGACTTTGCAGATATTCTAATGGTGAGTATTCTATCAAACACAAAAGATAATGTGTACTGATGGTTTGTAGATCAATGTCTTTAAATTGGGACGTACCTATAAAGCACTTCTTGACGAGCTCCGTCTAGGCGGTAACGTCTTTTTAATGAATCCCATCGACCCGGAGAGTTTGATCTACAGATTTGCCAAGCAGCTTGAATTTGGTGCCTCAACCATGCAGGTAGCCAGCGAAGCTGTACGTATTGTGCAGCGCATGAACCGTGATTGGATGACGACTGGTCGACGTCCTGCAGGTGTCTGTGGAGCCGCCTTGATCCTTGCAGCACGGATGAACAACTTTCGCCGCACCGTCCGAGAAGTCGTCTATGTTGTCAAAGTGACGGAAATCACGATTAACCAGCGTCTAAATGAGTTCAGCTCCACAGAAAGCGGAGAACTTACTGTCGATCAATTCCGATCTGTACAACTAGAGAATAGTCATGACCCTCCTTCCTTCACTCGAGCAAGGGAGGGAAGGAAGCCAGCGCGAAGCGTTAAAGCTAAAGCGGCAGAAACTGCTGCTGAGATTGAAGGAAACGAAGAGCCGGAGCCTAGTCAGACAAGAAGAATCGATGCTGACGGATTCACTATTCCAAGCCTTCCCATTGACCCGGCTCTGATACAAGCAGACAAGGCTACTCAAGAGGCATCGACTGCTGTTGAATCGGAGGATCCTGCCGCGTCATTTGCGCGAGCTCGACCCAAGGGCGGTCGACAAAAGTTGCCCTCGCCAACCCCAGAACAGGTGGCTTCTGAAGAAGCTCTGGAAGAAGAAATGTCCGAATATCTAACTAAGGGCTCTAATATGATCGAAAGTATCGAGGGCGGTGCGGACACCCAGCCAACAAAAGTTGTTTCAGACAGCCCTGAGATTGGCGAAACAGAGTTTGAATCAGATCCCGAAGTTTCTAACTGCCTGTTGTCTGCGGCTGAAGTCGAAATCAAGGAGCGCATTTGGGTACATGAGAATAAGGACTACCTGCGCATACAGCAAGCAAAGGCACTAAAAAGGGTCCTGGAAGAAGCCGACGCTCCTCCTGGCGACCGCAAGCCGCGAAAGCGTCGCAAGGGCAGGCTAGGCGATGTACGGTATCTTGAAGGAGAAGGAGAAGATGCGGATGGAAGAAGTACTCGGGCCTCAACCCCTGCTGAAGCTACCCGTCGGATGCTGGAACGAAGGGGCTTTAGTAAGAAGATTAATTATCGCCTTCTTGAGACACTCTTTGGCGAGGAAGAAGGTTCTGAAGAGAGTAAAACCAAGAGTGATGCTGGAGGTTATATCCGGAGCCGCAGTCAAAGTGTGGCTTCTCGGCGCAGCATCAGTGTCGACCCTGAGGCAGCTTCGAAACGTACAAGGTTTCTTGGGGCTACTTCCACGCCAACGAAACCCATTGGGACTTCTGTTTCTGCTCCAGTAGCGAACCCTCCTTCGGTCGAAGACCCGGCGGAACGCAAAATCCCTGTTGAGAATGCCGGTCAGAAACTGGATCTCGCGCAAGAGCCAGCTGACCCCGATGATGTGGCCGACGACTTTGATGATGACGAAGGGGAAGACGATGATGCCGATATGGTGGATGCCGCGCTCTCCGGCCAATACGACTACTACGATGAAGGCAGCGATTATGATATTGACTAGGTTCGACATGTGATAGAAGGGCCCGAGCCAACATCAAAAATATATCATTCTCGAGTTTCTTTACCCACTCTCGCATCTGATCTACTCCTAAAAATGTTCTGTTGTTCATATCCTTGGACAGGAAACCAACGCGTTGCCGTCTTAGGCTTCCTTTAAATTTAGCTTCGGCACATTGACAGCCGATGATCTCCCAACCCGGCAGTTCTCGAACCTTGTTCCTTTGACCCAACTCTCCTGGGAAGCTAGTCCCAGGTTGGGTATTGCAAGGTCCTTTTGAACTTGCCTACGTACTTCTTATGTCAGACTAGATCTGTTCTGCGAATGTAACATGGCCCTGCAAAGGCAAGGGGCTGTTCTACGGTAGCTTCCCAGATCTTCGAAGGCTTAGACGCTGTTATAAAGCTCACGAGAGTCTATACACCCATTCGCAGGTCTCGTGGGCCAATTATGAGTCACTGAGAAGTCAGCTCATGCCAATTTCCCCTTTCCTATTGCCTACAGAAGTTCAGACTCGATATCCAAGTCTTTTGGTGCTTAGGCGCCTTCTTAGCTTGTGCGGTGCTCGATTGAAGAATGTGCAGGGACAACGTCCCGCTTTCCAGAATGCAAAGCCAGGGTGTAAGCCCGAGCAAGCACAGACAGCATCGGCTGACTCTACCTCCTTTCTTCATCTCGTTGGTCATGATGAAATTACCCGGGTTATCCGCGAAGGCTGGTATGAAGGACGTCCAAAGTTAGCAAGAGCAAGGTACGGAGATCCTTGGATCTCCGCTGGGGGAGTGATTATATGGGAAACGATTTCCATGGGTGATTTCTGTATACGCTGCAGATCCTCATGCTCGACTTCTACTTTATAAGCCCTATGTTTGCATGTCTGATAGGCAAACCTGGGAGCTGCACATATACGACATTTTCCTTTCACTCTTTGAGCTCAGAATTGACCGGGTCCTTCTAAACAAGTTTTCCTCAATACTGTGCACTTTGTTCCTCTCACCAGCTCGATGAAGCTCGAGATGTACGGCCGAGGGCTAGGCCTCCGTATGGCCATTCTCTTCACTTGCCTGGTATCATTCGTTTTGTTCGGTGCGAAACCTGAGACAACAGTTGATGGGCAAGGAGGCTAACTTGTCATTTTACCGAGTCTAGGTTACAACCAAGGGGCTTTTGCAGGTATCATTGGGAATGAGGATTTCCTTCGGGTCAATGGCTATCCGAACTCCGCCATTCTGGGGGTGATAGTCGGTATCTACAACATCGGCTGTTTGACAGGTGCAGCAGTGGCGTTCCTGACAAGTGAGCGCCTCGGATTTCGAAAGTCAATGTGGCTTGCAATGTGTTTTTTGACCGTGAGCTCCTCCTTAAACTTCAGAAGATGGCATGCTGATGATAAGCCTTCTTGGAGCAGGTCGGGGCTTTCCCACAAGCTTGTGCTTATTCCAGAGCTCAAATGCTGGTGTCTCGCTTTATCGGCGGGATTGGCACCGGAATCATGACCTCGATTGTGCCAGTGTACCAGTCTGAACTCTGTGAGGCACGGAATCGAGGAATGTACGTCTGCAGCCAGCCTCTTGCTGTAGGAGTAGGGATTTCGGCGGCCTACTGGTTCGATTACGGAATGAGTTTTGCCCCTGGATCTATCTCTTGGCGGCTGCCTGTCGCCTTCCAGGTGGTATTCATCATTGTTGTGGCCATTCTTGTTGTTGGGTGAGTTTGATTTTTGCATGCCGACTGGCAGATGGAGCACAGCTAACAAGGAGGCTGGGTGGGTTTAAAGATTACCAGAAAGCCCTCGATGGTTATGCCGCAAAGGCCGGAATGGGGAGGCCGTGCAAGTTCTTTGTGACTTCTATGATCGGCCCTCAAACGACCCCAAGGTCGTCAACGATGCCGAGGGTATTTTCAGAGCCATTGAACTGGATAACATCCGCGGCGAGTACAAGTGGTCCCAGCTGTTCAAGAAGGATGATATTCAGACAGGCAGACGTGTCCTACTTGCTTATGGGCTGCAGTTTATTAACCAGATGGGAGGCGTCAACATTATTGTTGTAAGTAATCTTCATGATGGTTACGCAGTTGACTGACCTTCCTACAGTCCTATGTCACAACAGGTAACCGCAACGACGTCAAGATCTAGACTAGAACCTCACTAATCGATTCTAGTTTTGGAGGTGAATGTGGGTCTAGATCCCAAAACTAGCCTCCTCCTTGGAGGCGTGATCCAGGTGATGTTCGTGATCGGTAAGCCCTCCAACCTTGTGCCCCAACTAGAAACATGCACTAAAGAACCCTGCTATTAGGGTCTTTCTATCCCACTTTTTACTCCGATCGTCTTGGCCGCAAGAAGCCCATGATGTGGGGATCTTTCGGACTTTTCATCTGCATGATGATGATCTCCATTCTTCTCTCTTTCAAAGGTTGGCCTACCCTTAACCCTAACTAACCCATTACTTAGGGCCGAAACACTGACTTGTACACTCAAGGAACCCCTCAGGAGAAAACAGCCGGCTGTGCTTCAGTCGCCTTCTTCTTTCTATTCATGCTGGTCTTCGGAGCTTCTACCAACTGTGTTCCATGGGTCTACGGCCCAGAGCTACTCCCAATGCATGTTCGGACAAAAGGGTAGGTACAAGTTCCTCCGACATTCCACCCCCTTGCGCCAGCACAACATGACCTCGGCTCCAACCACTGGCAAATTTGCAGTCAATTTGAGCTAACTTTACCTCTCTTTTCCAAAGCAACGCCATAGGAATTTCGGCAAACTGGCTCTGGAATTTCTTCGTCGCCATGATTGGTCCAACCCTCATCACCGATCTTGAGTGGAAAGGATACCTTATCTTCATGTGCTTAAACTTGTCTTTTCTGCCGGTACGTTCCAGTTTCCCCGTATTTAGCTCCCTCGCTCCTTCACCCCTTTGTGCCATGTTCCAACCACCGCGGGCCATTTACACCTCACTATGATCCAAATACCCACATGACTCAAGCCAACCCTCAATATACCCCACCAACATACTCCCCAAGATCTGCGCTAACCAAACGATCAGATCCTCTACTTTTATTACCCCGAAACAGCCAACCTCAGCCTCGAAGAAATCGACTCGCTCTTCATGTCCAAGGGCGCCAAGGGCGGCACTCCGAGCCCTGCGAACAGCAGCACCGAGAACGAGTCTCCGACTGAGATCAAGACATCCGCGACTCAAACTTGGGAGAACAAAGCGTACGCGCTGTAAAGAACTTCTAACCCGCTTCTGATATTCCTCACGGCTGAGATATTCATCTACATGTACGTGTTGGGAGACGCTTTCCTCGGTAGGTGGGAGTTGGAGAAGTCAAGGTGAGTGAACACAGTGTCGGATGGTGCTCTATTGGGTCCTATTTGAATTCGACTGGATTGGATGACTGTGCGTGTGTGATGGGATAAGTGTACGTACGTACTTATGGTCTTACGATTGAGAGGGTAGTTTGATTTTCTGCGTTGATTGAGACTGGCGTTTAGTTGTTGGTGAAGTGAGGCGGAGAGAGCTGGGGCGGTTTAGTAGCTAGAACACGGGAACATAGTATAGTATAGGAGATCAACGAATGAATCTACGTAGGGGGAAGTTGACTGTATTTTAGGTCGGATAGGCCATAGACAGTACTGAAGTTCGGCATTTAGCTCAACGAAACGCATTTTGCTCGATATATATAGCTACAGTAGGTTTGCAGAGCTCAATTCTTCCATTCTGATTCTTTTTATCGGTTTAAGTTGTTCTGTGCGGCTGTTATGGCGCAGCATTATGTAAAGATATCAAGGGGAGGAAGGGATACTAGCAAATAAGAGGGCAAAAAAAAGGCAGAAATCAATGATAAAACCACTCAAGGGCACTCCTTGCACCATCCGACCAACCTTGACGAACGCCTGATCCTGAAGACAAAGCCCACAAACGCAGAGTAAAAAAAATGGAATCATCAAATGGCAGTCATAAAAAATAATATAAAATAGAGAAGCAGAAAAAGAGAAAAGAGATTCACAAACATTTTGTCGATATCTTCCAGAGAAGATTTCGAATGCCGGAAAAAAACTGCAATGTTGAGATCAGTAAATAAAGAGGTGAGATCGAGTCACGCTGGGAAATTCGCGAATGAAAAATGGTCGCTTTCGTGCTCTCTCGGCGCAAAACACCACATTCGTTTGATAGGTTGGAATAAAGCGACGAGGGGCGGCGGTGTCCAGTCAATCTCGATGCGAATGATACTTTATACGTCAATGTCCATCCCCATCCCCAATCCCATGCTACCGTTCATTCCGAGACCAGCAGAAACAGGTTGGGCACACATGGTTTGCAAAAGTGGCTGCCCGACTTCAGCGCTGCTTGATGCTAGCAGGCTGTGATTCTGTGTAGTAGCCGAGCTGTGTGGTTTGTCCGAGGCATTAAGAACCTCGGTGCCCTCGAACAAGATTGGAGCAGACTGAAGGTTTCGCAGGCAAGAGTCCCAAGATGAGGCCACGAGTTGACCCTGAGTGAGGTCATCTTTGAAAAGATAAAAAGCGGGCATTTGTGCAGGTCCGGCAAATCCGATGATTGGCCGCGCAGAGACGAGGTAGGCGCCTAAAGCGCGGTTCTTCACGAGGATTTCGGCATCCGCTAAATGTCGAGAAAACTGCCGGTCGATGTACTTCTTCCAGCCACGCAAAGCAGCTGCCTTGTCGGCGTCATTGTCTGCCTGAACACGTTGCCAGCTAATTCCAAGGAGGCGAGTGGCGTCATCCACTAGAGGCTCTTCCGGCGAGAACGGATTCGAGCGAGAAAATGTATTGAGCAAGTGGCGGTTCTCGTCGCTGTTGTTTTCTTGGAGGTGTTGTTGAACCCTAGAAGAGGCGATATCGTCGAGACCGGGGGCAGAAGGATCCAAGCGTTGGAACTTGCGGCTTGTTTGGGAAGACGCTTGCGTTTGTGATGAAACAGGAGGCACAGCGGCCATTGCGTGTTCCATTCTTTCTTCGTACCAGGTTCCAGTTTGGCTCTCCGCGGACAGCGCCATTCCAGTTCGAGGGTTGATCAGGGTCATGCCTTCTCCGTAGATTGGCTCTTCCTTGGGTGCAGGAGCAGGAGGCGAGAATCTGGGGGCTCTTTCAGCCACAGAGTCCTCGGCAGCGACGTCATCACGCGAGCGCTTGCGCGACGGTTTGCTGCTGGTTGTGAGACCCGTAAGGACCGCAGCCTTGGAAGGATGCCCTCCGGATGAAAAGGAATGAGAGTTGAAGCCATTGCCGAAGGAGGGCCCTGAGGGAGTAGCGTCCAGCTTCGGCTGATGAGGGAATTGAAAGAAGTCGTAGTCCTGGGGAGGGGACAGGATCATTGTTGGACCGTCACGTAGCGAGCTGAGGAGCATGGGACACATGATGTAGCAACGCGAGTCGAGGAGGATGGGTAGTCGTACAGTAGTAAGTCGATCGCGGTCAAATGTGTGAGGAGTCCGATCTACTTAGTCAAGTGAGCTACACAACAAGGTAATAACAACCTGTAGGTCTCAGAATCCAAGCTGATGAGAGCGAGGATACTAGAGGAAGGATGAAGGGAGAAAAAGATGTGGTAAAAAGAGACAGCAAGGTGCTGATGAAGGAGGTGACGGCCGGCAGGGAGATTGAGAATACTAAGAGATGAGAGTGAGAAAAGGATGTGGAACCAAAGACGCACGGCTGCGAGGATGAAAAGAATGAGAGAAAGAAGAGGAACAAGAGGGTAAAAGAGGAGACGTGTGAGGAAGAGGCTGACTGACGGATGCGGACGAGAGAAGAGCGCCTGCATCGACGGACCTCGCTCAAGCTTCATTTTCATGGATGCGCCAGTGCAGAAGCGGAGTGCAGCTTTTGCCGTCTCGTTACCGGCCTTAACCAGCCCAGCCCGTCCAATTTGCTGTTTCCCCTCCAACGCCCGGAGCCCGCATACCATACCATACGGTACAGGAGATCGGCCCACAGGCCTCAGATCGCCCTGCAAGGCATCTGGACTGATTGGTGCTAGAAGACGGGGCTGCATATAGGAAACAGAGCTGATTGGCGAAATTGCTCAGACAAATCCGCGCGTCAGTTCCACTCTGGAGCCCCTTCCAGCGCCACCCCCAATGACGATTGGATCATTTTGGAGAGACAGCCAAGAGGTTTTCTTCAAAGCTGATTGGGTACTGGCCGGTGGACTCTGTTTCTGCAAGTCAGCTGGTGTGATACCTGAGGCACTCAGGCAGAAGCAGCTGAACGAATAAAAGATCTATTTTTGGGCTGATACATGAGTTATAGTGACACAAAAGAACAGAAGAAGCCGGTACGGAGGATTGCACAGACAGCGAAAGCAATATCCGACGCCAGAACCTCAATACTAATTTAACATGACAGATGTTCATCGAGCCAAATCAGAGACAACACAATAATACAATCCCATAGGATTCGACCGCGTAGCCAAGTTTAGCAAAATGGGTTGAAAAGTGAATAGAAAGGTCCTTCCAGAGTATGGTGCTCGGTCGCATCCGAGACACAACATGATGTTGTGCGCTCACTAGGCACAGGCTGCATTCCCTGCATGAGGCCGTACCTAGACGCGCTCCGACTTTTGAAGAAACAGCCTTGGTGGAAGGGTATTAAAGCCTCGAAACGGTAAAGTGGCCATGAAAATCTATAGAGACCATCGTAGAAGAAAGTGAAGTGTAAAGGGGATAAAAGAAAATTTGTCGTTCAACATCTTAGCCCCGCCAAAACATACAAACCGAGCTCAACGTGCTATCATCGCTACCCAGAGTCGGGCCGCGATAACGGCAGCGCTCATGAGAATATCTCATTGAGCAATAGCTTAAGCATTGCCAGCAGTGGCTCCGCCGAGCATACCCTTCATGCTAGCCATAGAATCCGGAGCATAGCTGGGGGCCATGGACCCAACGAATAGGAAGAAGCCAAGGAGAGCGGCGCCGATGATCACGAAGCGGCGCTGGGCGGGGTGAGTGGCACCGTATTCGGCCCAGGCGCGGTTGGCCTGGCTGGTGTATTCCCGGATCTTGTCTCCGCCGAGCTTGTAGTAGACAAGACCGATCAGAGCAACCGAGTAGCCGAAGAATTGAAGGGCAGTGACTGGGGTGTTCCAAATCATCATGGAGGCGACAACAAGAAGAATATCCTTGAGAACACCGCAGAGGGTCATAACCAAAGAGGAAGTCTTTCCGATCTGTGTCCCAACGTCAGCGACTCGTATATCAACGAAAGGGTTCTACTGCTTACCAAGAAGACAACCGAAACGTTTAGCAAGAATGCAACTATAGCATTGGCCAACAGAGTCCACAAGCCGACGTTGTAGACGTGATCCATGGTGAGGGTAGGAACCTCAAGGAAAAGAGCGGTAACACCGTTCATCACTGCGCAGACCGGGGCGAAGTAGTAGAGGGAGACAAGAGGGTCCATCTTGTACTCGGCAGAGCTGAGCAGACGCTGGACCATCACCAAGCGGGTGGCCTCGAAGATGATGCCGCCAATCTGGAAGACAAAACCGATGAAAACAAACTTGATTTCGCCGAAAGAAGCGATAATAACACCGAGAACGATGATGCCGACGTTTGTAAGGACTTTGAGGTTCACGGGAGCCATGCCCATGGCCCATGTAGCGAGCAAAACAGCAACGGGTGTGGTTGCCTAGAATAGCAGTTTAGCAAGTATATTCGACGCTAGAGAGAATCGCGCTCCGCACCTTTAGCATCTGGATAAATGCAACACTCAAGTACAAGTACGTCACATTTCCGCAAATCAAACTCAAGCTGAAGAAAAGACCAATAGGGACAATTGCGCGGAGGTAAACACGGCCGGTCATCTTAACAGTCTTTCGGCCATCAAGAAGAGTGGTGGTACGGGCGAGGAGCTGGGTCATGAAAGTCGCAAACGCCAAGTGCCATGTCGTAAGGATGATAGGGAATCCTAGGAGAGTACAGGTCAGCGTTGTTTTCTTCCTCTCTTATTCTGTCAAGACGAGGAGAGACGATTCACTTACGGAAATTAGCATAATCAAGGATGTGCTTGTTGAATAAAATAACGCTGGAGCTGAGAGTAATCCAGGTACTGTATTGCTCGAAATATTAGCGCGATAACCTTGGACGATTCGACTCGAGTTCAACTCACGCAACGTAGACCGCAGGGTGGAAGGTGGGCTTCGGAGGCTCCGACTTCTCAACCGCAGGATTGACGGTCGGCAGGGTAGGCTCAGGACGAGAGACCTCTCCAGAGGTTCTCACTTTTTCTTCGGAGCTCATATTGAATGCGCGGGCTTGATCGGATAGAAATCGTTGAAAGTCAAACGGTCGCGGCCGTGAAAGGCTGCTTTGGCTGAACTGAGAGGAGGCCAGGGGGAAGGTATAAGAATAAAGTGCGAGAAGGAGAAAGGCGTAACAACAGAGGCAGAGCCAAGGGCGTCAAAAGAGGGCTAACGAGCGTGAGTCAAGAGTTGGACGAAAAGAAAGGAAGGAAGAGAAGGGACTGTACGAGTTTGGCCTGACCAGCTGGGAGAAAGGGAGGGGAGTTCCAGTTGAAGAGGGAGCTGCTCCAGGAGGGCCGGGGGCTTTGGGGGAGAGCACAATCTTGAATCACCTGCGTTCGTTGGATGAATGCGCGGCACGGGTGGGTTTAGGGGAGCCTTCGTTGTGTGGTGGATTATCGGTTTGGAGATCGGGGCTTTCGAAGCTGAAGGACGAGGGATGGAAAATTAGAAGAAGAATTGGAAAAGCAAAGAGGGTCGGGATCCGCACAACCACAGAAAAGAAGAGATTCAGACCAGGTGGCTGCAGATGATGAATTGATATGCTCACGACAGCACACCAAACACTGACTTTGGGGAATGCCGCTTGAAGGTTTGCGTACGACAACCCTTACGGTAACCGGCGGTAATCCAAAAGAACTGCTCCCGGAACCAGAAACGCTCCAGCTGTGGTTGCTCAAATCAAGGCCGCTAGTTTCTGCCGACCCTGGAGAGTCGATTATTATTAGATTTTAGACACAGGCCTGAGGGCCGTTTCGAGATCTAGGCTGGAATTTGCAGAGTTGAGTTGTATATAGTGCTCCTCCAGTGTCTACCAGACTACCAGTTTCATGATCCTCGAGATTTTCCTCCAAAAAGCTCCAAATTGAAGGCTCGAAATAAACCATGGTTGCAGGAAATACATTGTATTACTCTCGTGACTATTGTTCAAAATCCTCTTGACAGAATCGCAGACGAGGTGAGCGCAGTTTGGCCCTGCGCGAGCACTCGCTCAGTCTGTGACAAAAAATCGTCAATTTTTCTGTCAAAATTTGTTTCACTGCCTCTTACGGTGCGTGGGTCGAGCCAAAATTGTCATGGCCATCGTTTGGGCGGCTCGTGGCAATTCTGGCGAGCGTCAATCAGGTACCCACCAAGTGGCTCTATCGCCCCTTTCCCACAGCAAGGCTCTGTCTGTCACCCCCAGGGAACGCCTCGAATCCAAAAATTCATGGTCCCTTGGTTTCTTCGGGAATTCAGTACCCTTCTCCCAAGCAAGGCAATAATGTGTCGTTGGAAAGTATCTCGAGGCATAGCCGAGACGGCAAGTTCATCGGCGCAGGATTAATCGGGCTGTATCAAATTAACAAGAAGAAATAATGCTGATCTACATGGGCACTTCGACACCGACTTCTCTCGCGCTGGGAGCATTACGCAAGCTGGCTGGAGCCAAGCACTCAGTTACCCGCGGCCACCGGGCACTTGTGGCATAGTGTCTCCGCTAGAGTCCCTGTCCGGTGGAGCATGCAGCAGCGATCTGATCATCCTGAGAGCTAGGGCCTGACGCCATCACCTTCGTTTGATGGCGTCCTCACAGTCATCGGACCTCTTAGAACTTTCGAAGACCAGGTTTCGATGCTCGAGCACTTTTGATAGGACTTGACAAGAGCTTGATACTTTCACAGCCTACGGAATCCGAAGAACCCAACGGCTGGACAGTGACATCTCATCGGCTAATTGTGCTATACTTTGCCTCTTCAGGCGGCCCATACCCGCGGTGTCCTGCGCACTCGCTGAGTGATGCTTTTGTGTGCTCGAGGCTCATAAATATTGAATTCCAAGCTCTCTGGTAATTGTATTGAACCGTCTCTTCTTATTGACAGGAGATCTGCCGTGCTCGACGTCGAGGACTCCTTCCGGATGATAAGCAATGTGTCCTTCAGTTTCGGGAATGGGGATCTCCCCTTTCTTTACCTTCTAAGGAGCGATAATCAGTGGGTCTTTCAGAATTGTGTGGCCAACTCGCCGCCTCGCATCTCAACTTCCGACCCCCATCATCATCAAAATTTCAGGGATCAACTGTTGCCTTGCCACCGAGATGAAGGGTACGTACACCATTCTCCATACCCCGTTAGACAGGCGGAAAGTTCCGCTTCCTCAAGATTCAAGTCGAGATCAGTGATGTTCCTTCTTTACGACTCTTCCAGGTGTATCCAAGAAAAGTGAGAGTCGATGTGCTACAAGATTGCGATGCCGTCCGTCCGCCTATGGTTACACAATAAATGCAATGATTTTAGGGCAAATCAATGACTTCGGATATCTTAGTGTGGCTGGTCCTCGATTGCTGACAGCGGGTGATGCTTTTGACTCGAAGCGGACCTTTTTGATATCCGGAGAAAGAAAGCGGCGCGAATTCAGGGTTCACCAGCCATTGAACATTCCTTAGTGAGGTCCATACCAATGCTTGGCTTCAGGGTTCCGCGCAGCCCCTATGCAAAGAACATCCCAATTCAGAGACGATGATAAGCATCAAGACGGACCAATTAAACCTAGTATCCGGAAGATTTTCCAAGGCTCCCCCGTTGACGAGGCATATTAATATTTAGGGAGGCAAAAACGATCCAGGGGAGATGAGGCCGCATCTCTGCTTGGATCCAACGAACAAGCGTAGGTAGATGGCGCAAGAACATAGGGAAACAAGAGGATGGTTGGCCACCAAGAAATGACCATCACTGCCAAAGGAAAGATGCATTCATCAGACCCATCTTGCGACTCCAGAATCCCAAGGCTTGGGGTTTGATTCGATCTCCCCTTTTTATTAGCTCTCCCCTTTCCAGGGCTCAATCGCAGCCACTCTTTGCAGTGTGGATGAATCTCTTGAAATTATTCCTGGAGGAAGCAATTTTAATAATGTTATTATTGGCCTCACCCCGACACGTAAAGCTCTTGAGACGTCCAGGTTCTGGATCGAATTTTGAAACAATTTAACGAAACTCTCGAAAGTCCCCACACCAGTCCAGCTGGCTTCGTCAGTCGTCACGTTTTGTGTTTCTGGCCCCGACCGCCTGCCCGCAGTTAATTATTGCTGTACCTTTCCGCCCACCTTGTTCACCGTCTCCCTCTTTTCCCTTCCTATCCCACCTCTGCTTGTTTTAAGTACTGCAGTTACTCTGCAGCTTCGTTCTCTTCTATGCTCAGTCTAGCTCGCAAGACTCTGAACCGCGTTCCCAGCTTTCAGGATATCCTACAAGGCAGGATGACCCACCCCGATATGTAAGGAGCTCTCTCCGCGATGCGATTTCAGGGGTCTTGCACAGAACTGACCCCATTGCTCTCGACAGCTCTGTTGACGTCCTCGTCATTGGTGCTGGCCCAACCGGCTTAGGTGCTGCGAAGCGTCTGAACCAGATTGTAGGGCCCGCCCATCTACTTGCGCACGAATACCGATTTCTGACTTGATATACCAGGATGGCGCTTCATGGCTGATTGTTGACTCCAACGAGACCCCCGGTGGTCTCGCTTCTACTGATGTGACACCTGAAGGCTTCGTATGTGACCCTTGAAACTCGAAACGACTTGCTTGCGGCTTAAGGGAAGGTCGACGCTAACATATTGCAGCTCTACGATGTCGGTGGCCACGTTATTTTCTCCCACTACAAGTACTTTGATGACTGCATCAACGAGGCTCTTCCCAAGGACGATGACTGGTATGAGCACCAGCGTATCTCCTATGTCCGTTGCAAGGAACAATGGGTTCCTTACCCCTTCCAGAACAACATCTCCATGCTTCCCAAGGAGGACCAGGTCAAGTGCATTGACGGCATGATTGATGCTGCTCTTGAAGCTCGTGTAGCCAACACGAAGCCCAAGGACTTTGACGAGTGGATTGTGCGCATGATGGGAACCGGTATCGCCGATCTCTTCATGAGACCATACAACTACAAGGTCTGGGCTGTGCCCACCACCAAGGTTAGTTCGCTTCGCGGTCCCGGAACGCCAAATAATAGGCAAGGTATTGATATTGAATCTGCATTAGATGCAATGCGCTTGGCTCGGTGAGCGTGTCGCTGCTCCCAATGTCAAGGCTGTGACGACCAATGTCATTCTCAACAAGACTGCTGGTAACTGGGGTCCGAACGCTACTTTCCGCTTCCCCGCGCGTGATGGTACCGGTGGTATCTGGATTGCTGTTGCCAACACTCTTCCCAAGGAGAAGACCCGCTTCGGTGAGAAGGGCAAGGTCGCCAAGGTCAACGCCAGGAACAAGACAGTCACCCTCGGCGATGGCACCACTGTCGGATACAAGAAGCTTGTTTCCACCATGGCTGTCGACTACCTTGCAGAACAGATTGGCGACCAGGAATTGGTCAGCCTTACCAAGCAACTCTTCTACTCTTCTACTCACGTTATTGGTGTCGGTATCCGTGGTGCTCGCCCTGAGCGCATTGGCGACAAGTGCTGGGTATGCCAATTATCTTTGCTATCTCTTATACTTCAATGCTAACTTTCCTCGTAGCTCTACTTCCCCGAGGACGACTGCCCCTTCTACCGTGCTACCATATTCTCCAACTACTCCCCTTACAACCAGCCTGATGCTTCCAAGAAGCTTCCTACACTGCAGCTCGCAGATGGTTCCAAGCCCACCAACACTGAGCCCCAGGAGGGTCCCTACTGGTCAATCATGTTGGAAGTTTCCGAGTCTTCAATGAAGCCTGTCAATATTGAGACTCTTCTTGCCGACTCCATCCAGGGTCTCGTCAACACTGAGATGCTCAAGCCCGGTGATGAGATCGTCTCCACCTACCACCGCCGCTTCGATCATGGTTACCCCACCCCGTCTCTGGAGCGTGAGGGAGCCCTCACTCAGATCCTGCCCAAGCTGCAAGCTATGGACATTTGGTCCCGTGGCCGCTTCGGCAGCTGGCGCTACGAGGTCGGCAACCAAGACCACTCGTTCATGCTCGGTGTCGAGGCTGTCGACAACATCGTCAACGGCTCTGTCGAGCTCACACTCAATTACCCTGACTTCGTCAACGGCCGCCAAAATACCGAACGCCGCCTCGTTGACGGCGCTCAGATCTTCGCCAAGAACAAGGCGCAGTAAGAGCACGAAGTCTTTCCTTTACGAGCGCTTGATAGCTTTCTATAGAACTACGTCGACTTTAATACTGAAATGATAACCACTATAGGCGAGTTGGGAGCAGGGGTAAAAGATTTAGATTAAGATCACGGTCAACGGCTTGAGGCCTTTTTTCGCTTCTCCTCCTTTCTCTTCTTCTCGGCCTTTTTTTTCTACTTTACCTTATTTCCGAAGCGGTCTTTGGAGATATTTAGCATACTGTGTTCGAGTTATCACTTTTACCCGCATCCTAGATTTTCGTCCAATTTATACACCTGTTTGGTTAATCTCTCCCACAGGATCCAGCCTGGAAATACTCATACTGCTAATCGGATATCGTACACTCAACAAGTGCCCCCAGCGTCGTGGACAACATATGCAGTCATCCCATTGCCCCGTACGCAATAGTTTGCGTCGTTCGATACGGGCGTAGTCATACATAGTAGACTGTGAGACTTCGTCTAACCCTAGACACTATTAGCCCATGTTTCCAGCTGAGACAGTCGACCTATAATTAGCCACGCAACAATATAGTAGGTATCTACCTACCATACTCGGCGACAAAAATATCAAGTATACTAGGATGCTAAAAAAATGTTGATTTTGCTAAATTTCCTAGTTCTTGAGAGAGGATACGGAGTATTGGGTGGTTCAGCACCTATGGGCCATCCGTCACGTGCGGTTGGCTAGGTTATTCTCGTCTTGAACTGGGCTGCGTTCTCAGGGCCATCCTGACTTGACTTTAACTTACCTATGTTTGGACTGGTTGGCTGGCAGCCTTAAATTCTCGAGAAAGGTATGGCCGTTTGGAGGATACAATGCCCTTATCGGCATAATTCGCGATAGAAAAAAATATCATTGAGCATCAAGGGGAGCCCTGTGCAGATGCGTGAGAAGTAGACATTGATCCCCGGATTTGCAGGTAAACATTTCGAGTCTGTTACTGTTAACACTTCTTAGAGTACAATTGCTCTCCACCTCTGCCTTATCGTCATGACTGTGACGCCTGATCGCCTTCCCAGGTAAAATAATTGACTGCCTCTATACTAGTACAAGGCGCTGATGTCACACGACGAATGAAAGAAGAACCCGATTCTTCAACTCAAGCAAGAAGTATACTATTCGGTTGGCAACCTCAAGTCTCCCTTGTATCATTCGACGGCTTACGGCGCGCAGTCGAGCTCCGCGATCAATCGATGAACGTATTCCTGAAAGACAGTGGCATCTACCATGGTCGGATGAACGAGCTGGCCGGCCTTGTCGCAAGCGGTCAGTAATGCTATCGCGATAAAGGGAAAGATACGTACCATTCCATGCTGAGTACGCGCTATTCTGCCTCTCCTTGCCGGTGGGTTGGTAATGCCTCGCATACCCCTGCGGGCCTGATCTTTGGGATCATATACTGGAGCGGTAGCCTCAGGGAACATTGCGGATATGAAAGGGTCTTGCCATGGCTGCTGTGGAGGTGGGTCAACAGCTCTGTTGGGTGTTATGTTTTCTTGGTCTTGCGGAGGATTCTGCTTGGGTAAGAGGAGTTTTAGTAGGTGGTTCCGTTGGCCTACTTCTTCACTAAACTGTCTGTCTAGCGTTTGGCAAAGAAGTACTTACATGTATAGCCCCGGTAGCATGCATACGTTTCGATATCTCCGGGTCAGTTTGCGTGCCGCGAGAAACAGTGTTTTCCCGGGAGATGGATTTGACGTTTTCAATAAGTCCATTGTCAGACCCTTCCTTCATGCTTTCTTCTTGGCCACTAAATGGCTCGCCAGGAGAATCTGAGCGTCTTTGGATCGAGCGAGGGTCAATGGTCCGGGATGGTGAACGCTGCCTTGTAACCTCAATTAAGGCATTGATTTCGGTAGGTCCCAACACATGAGGGCTCTCGCCTGCAGATGCCAGGTCTTCATAGTTAGTGTGATGCATTCCTGTTGTCGAGTGTGAAGCTTTCCAAGAAATGAGCTCTGTTTCTGGTAAACCACTCGGCGCGTGATGGAGGGATTTGATCACTGGTTGGAAGTTTTGTGCACTGAGCAACAAGAAAGTCTTGTGAGTTCCTGAGACAAAAAGGTATGTTAGACCTTGTTAGGCCACAGCAAGGCCGATGGCAAGGTTTTGCAACTTGCCTGCTAGTGGTGGCACTTCTTTTGAGAAAAGTTGGACAGGAGCTGCAGTTTCAGATAAAAAAACCCTCTCGACGGAAGTCGCTAATCCAACACGGCTCAGTCCACGCAGAGTAAAGGTCTGGCAGCTGAGCGAGTGAGGGGATAAGCGAATGTGTTGTTGCTGGGTAAATATTTGGCCCAGCAACCTGCCACTTGTGTTAGGCGTAAGTGCTAACTGAGGAACCCAAGGTGATGCTTTTAATCTATTCTTTCCTGAATGTCTTTGGAACCTGACAACAACCTGAGAGCCTTGGCCTCTGTGTCTGTCTCTCCCTCCATCGCTGTCTCCGCCCGTTGATCTGTTTTCCTGTGTGTCGGAATTTGCAAGGGTTTGGGATCTCGAGTCATCACAGTCCGACTCAAAAAGAGTCTCTGGGAGAGAGAGCGTGTTCGAGTCCAAGAACAGGCTATCGTCATCATCACCGTCGTAACTGCTACCAGACCCTGCGCCCTGTCGATACCACTTCGTGAGCTGGTTGTGCCGCTTGAAGATGCTTTCGAGGTGATAACAAACGTCGTCTTCCGTGAGGGCGATGCAAGTAGGTTTAGGTCGGAGCATCTTGAGAGTGGATTTTAGGCTTTACGATTACGTCCGTAGTACTTTTAGTTAATCCTGGGTTGACGTTAAAAATGGGGTTGTGAACCCATCGGGAAAGTGCCATGGTGATTTCCGAAAAAGGAAGTTGGATGGAACCACGAGGTGGTGTACTTGTAAACTCCCTCTAAAGTTATATGGTTTGCATTGAGAAAGCCTAGGCGTTTGCAGAAAAGACAAAGAGAAAGTGATGACAATGCAGTGGAGTGGTCCAGTCAATGCGTGACGAATGCCTCTGCCTAACTAAGAATAACAACATGATAATCCACCCCAGTTGACGCGGAACTGCGCATTAATTATAATTAGCATAAGCTAATTCTAGAGGCGCTGTCAAAATGATACTCTCAGAATGACAAACCTGTTCTCTTGGACTTTGGGGGCTATCGAGGCTGCGAATTGGAGAAATGATTGCTTTAACTAATTCATCTCTCCGCCTCGATTCCTCCGCTACTGTCAATCTCCCTCTTTCTCCCTCCTCTCTTTCTTCTCCGCGGTCTCCCTCCCCCTTCCAGCCCCTCGGCATCCTATTTCGCTCGCTTTTATCCTTCTTTTCTCTTCCGTATTTGCAGTGCATTATTTCGCGTCGCACTCGTCTCTAGACCCCTTCTTCTCATCTATTCCGCTGGATCATGCAGCGTCCGCTCCGTCTCCGACCGCCGCCATAGTCTGTCGGCTTCTCCTCTACCTAACTTGTCCTCTCAGTCGAGCCTGGAGCCAATATCCCCATTTATCTCCTCTGCGTTCCTATATCCGACCTCAGTTGTTTGTTTTGAGTCCTCACCGTGTCCGAGCTTCAGACCACGCAATATAGCTCTTCCGTTCCACCTTCATCCGTCGTTCTCCCCACATATCCTCTCCATTTCGATTCAATCAGGAAACCCTTAGTCGGTTCTTTGGATACACCGTAACGAGTACTTTGATCACTCGCGCTCAGCATGGAGGGGGATATTAGCCTCTCCCAATCTCTGGGCGGGCTGCGTATAGCGAATCCAGATAATGCCTCGTTGCATTCCTCCGAGGATGCCTTAACTCCCGCTGCTAGTGCTGTCTCTCCGGCGCCGACAGCCTCGGTGGCTCCAAAAGAAGAATTGCCAGTAATTGATCAACCAGCCAACGCTACAGCTTCGTTCCCTCCTGCGGAGAACCGACTGTCTTACCAATCATACCACCCCGACCTCCAGCAGCAACCCATTTCACACTATGCAACTCCCTTTCCCTCCCAACCGCAAAATCTCCCACCGCCGAGCTCTTCCCGCCCTGTGTCGACAATATTTTCAAATGGCAGCACACCGGCGTTGGCTGTCCGAGAAGGTTCGTATCGGATCAGGACTGACTCGGCAGCCTCATCTGTGTCTGAAAGCCTAGCACGCGCTGAATCTCGCGGAGGTTCCGCGGCTTACCAAGCCGGAGTAGCGATCCGCGATAGCAGCCATAGTGACCGCACTTACCACACGACGCATATACCTACGAACGGAGCAGCAGTGATGCGCCAGCCGTCTCGGGCGCGCGCACCCCCGCAACTGTCAGGATCCCCCTATGGCATGGAGAATGGGCCTATGTCGAGCAGTGATGATTGGGAAGATCGTGGTGCTGCCGTTACCGTAAGGCAGGAAATCGATGCCAATGGGAAGCCCGTTGCTCGGTACATCAAGAAAGGGGTTCGAGATTTCTCCTTCGGGCACACTCTTGGTGAGGGTTCTTACAGCACCGTCGTGCTCGGGACAGATCGGCAGACTCTCAAAGAGTATGCGATAAAAATACTGGATAAACGACACATCATCAAGGAGAAAAAGGTCAAATATGTTAATATTGAAAAGGATACCCTGAATCGCCTGACCGATCATCCGGGAGTTGTACGACTATACTATACGTTTCAAGATGAACGCTCGCTATACTTTGTGCTGGATCTTTGCAAAGGGGGGGAGTTGCTAGGCGTCTTGAAGCGAATGACCTCGTTTGATGAAGAATGCACGAGATTCTATGGCGCTCAGATCTTAGATGCGATTGACTACATGCATAAGCGCGGAGTCATTCATAGGGACCTGAAGCCGGAAAACGTTCTGCTTGACAGTCAGATGCATATTAAGATCACCGATTTCGGAACGGCCAAGATCCTTAAGGCTCAACCACCTAACCAGAGCACAGGCGGGATACCACAGTTGGACTCGGATATGCCAGAGGAGGAGCGTGCTAGCTCTTTCGTTGGAACAGCTGAGTACGTCAGCCCTGAGCTGCTTACAGATAAGAATGCTTGCAAAGCAAGTGATCTTTGGGCATTCGGCTGCATCGTCTATCAACTCTTGGCGGGTCGACCACCATTTAAAGCTGGTAATGAATACCAGACTTTCCAGAAGATTGTGGCATTAGAATACGAGTTCCCTCTCGGATTTCCCGCTGTTGCCCGCGACCTCGTTGAACGTCTACTCGTCCTCGATCCTACGCGTCGTCTCCCGATTGAACACATCAAAAACCATGAGTTCTTCCGAGGTGTAACGTGGGGTACGGAACTTTGGAAACAAAAAGCACCACGCTTAAAAGCTTATACTCCGCCACCCCGCGAGCCCATCAAGCTAAACGGTGGCTCTGAAGGGGACAGCTTCCCTCCCAGTATCAACACAGCACCTTCAAACGCGAGTTCCCGCGTGGTTCCTCGGCTGATCACTGAATTACCTGCTCCTAGCCAACTTGACATCGAGTGGTCCCCCGTGCTAACCAAAACCAACGAAAGGATTCTCAAACTCGGGAATCTGGTGGTGTTGTCTTCTCCTGCCTCCCACAGCCCTGTGTCCAAGCATGGTGAATATGAAGCTCCGAAGAAATTTTCGCGCTTTTTCGGGGGTAGCACAACAAAGAAGCGCCAGCGGTTAGTCATGATTACATCTTCTGGACGAATAATCATGGCTGCATCAGGGGGAGATGAGAAAAAGGCGAAACTAGAGCTGTCTCTTCTAGCACCTGGAACGCATTATCGCACCTCCACAGACGCTAAGGGCGTATCTTGCTGGATCGTCGATACGGTAGGATTTTTTCTCCAGCCTGGCCGCTTAGGATCTTTAGCTGACCGATGTATAGCGCGAAAAACACTATGTCTTCGAAGACCCTAAACCTTCATCAAGCAACATTGGCGCAACTGCTATGTCGGCGCAAGAGTGGTTGGATACTCTTGATCGCGCGCGCGAGATGGCTCTCGCTCAACAGAGCAACGGCCCATATTCTGCAGACGAGTTTCGCGACCTGTCGTCTGGCCTGTCAAGCCACGCCAACACTTTAGACCGTGGCTCAGAAGCGCCTCATGAACCAGCACCGTCAGGTCGAGCAACGCTGGTTAAACACCAAATTAACGATTCTGATTCGGTCAAAGGGAAAAAGCGGTTCAGTCGGCGGCATTCGAAAAATGGCCTAGCCGCGGTTTTCTGAAAACCCGTCTGTTTCTATCTCTTTTCACCGGTTGATATTCTCATGAGTTCAGCATTCAACTTCCTCACAATTTCTCTTTTCGTTTCCTTTTTGATCCCTGTTGTCTACTGCGCAGGGTCGCTGTATCCCAAATCTCTGGTTTTCCCGGGCTCTGCATGGATTACCCTGGTTTACACTTTTGATTTCATACGATATCATTCTGCTGTGATTATGTGCCTCGTGGGCCGCCATACCCCCCTGTCTGTATTCTCTATTTCCATTCACCGGCAAATATCTCTTTGGATTCTCTCTCGTCCTGCGATCTGTTGCCTTTGGCTGGTTTTTCCTAATTATGAATCCATGTTGGCCGCTACCACTATATCTCTTTCTTTCTTTTTTTCCATTTGTTCATGCTTGCATCTGTGAGAATTCCCATTTGTCACGCAATCCAGTTCTCAGCGCTGCCTATTCTTGCATATTTCATTTTGCAAATCATGAGCGGTTGACTTTTCTTCCTCATCCTTTCTTATGAAACCTTATACTTCTTCTCAATCCGTTCCCCCTAATCCTTCTCCGACCTCCCCCATTCGGTTTAGTGTTTTCTTGATTGATATTTGTTGCATTTAGATGGGAAGGAGTACACTCGCATATATCCCGCTTCTGCTCTTCTTCTCTCTAGTTGACTCAACTCTCCTACACCAGATATATATCATACCAATATCCCTTTTCGTTGATCGAGATGTTAAGCCAGAGTTTCTGGCTCTTTACTCCCTAGTATATTAGATATATGCGCTGGCGAAGTTCTTGCTAATATGCAAACTAGTTGACATGACCTAGCTCTGTCTGCTCCCTTTTTCATTATACATCTGCGGTCTTTGATCTGAAAGTGAAATTTGTCCAGCAGTACATTCAGAGCGATGGACCAAGTTTACATAGAGGGTATTTATAATCAATATAACCAAAAGATACGCACATAAAGGGGCGTATATATATATGTCGATCAAATAAAAAGCCAATCAATCCGAGAATCATCCAGTTCCTGGACCCAGTCGAAGTCGTCATCATCGTAATAGTAGTCGTCATTAATGCTTAGAGGAGTTGTCGTAGAAGGAGTAGCGGTTGAAGTGGTAGGGGTATTAGTAGCAGTAGTCAAAGATGGTGACCTCGAAGCCATGGAGAATATAGTGCTATCTCGGTCTCGATCTGGGTATGCACGGAGTTTAAGTCGTTCTTCGCGCCTGACATCGCGCTTCTGCCACATCATAGTCAGGACCCAGGCAGAGTTGCGGACGTTGACGCTGGTGATGTTGAAGTAGAGGGCCCGGAGGGTTTGAAGCAGAAACGGACGCTGGGCTGGGTCTCTGCATTCGGCGCCGGCTATGAAGGAAGGCCAGATGAGGCATTTGAAGTGTGGGTCCGTAGAAGGGATTAGGGTGAATTGGTGGATCAAAAGAGCGGCAACCTCGGCGTGATCTGGAGGGAGACCGAAGTTTGTGGAAACGGAAGTCGCACCGGGCCGAGGCCGAGACAGGACCCTGGTAGCGTAAAGGTACACAGCAGCCTTGTAACTGGTGGCGAGCGCGATTCGCATGGAAAGATCCGGCAAAAAAAGATAGTCTTGGAGCGACTCCGCCCAGGCTACAGGGTCAAAGGCCTGGATGTGTCTGGCGAGGTTCTCAGGACATTGAAGCGGGTTCGAGCCGAGCGGCAGATACGCAGAGGGAAAGACTGTGCTTGGCTGCGAGCTGGGATCGTCGGCGTGATCCAGGTCGAAAAATGCGTGAACGAAGAAGATGGCTTCCAGAAGATATGCAGGACAACCGACCCAAGAGGTTTTCTCTAGGCGTTTGAGGGTCGGCGCACCCATCGCTGAAGTATATAAAGGTTTCGAGAGTGAACCGGGTCTGGCAAGAGTGGCGCCCATAAGCTGTATCCTGAATAAGATGTTAGAACAGATTTCAAGGACGACTTAGCCTGAGGCCTGTCAGACTCACACAAGACACCCATCAGTGGCAAAATCATCTAGCCAAGTCATCATTTTTTGCGTTTGTGCTTGGGATTGGAGAGTCCTGTCACGTTCTCGACTCTGTAACAGCTTCTTTGCACCCTCTATATGGAATTTCCATGCTCCATGTCCCGACTCAATTGCGTCCATCAACGCCAGAACCATGATCGCAGCTAGTGTCCTGTTATCATTTCGAAGCGAGGGGTCGCTAATGTCCTGCGATAGCTGATGCAAGGCACGTTGTTTCATTCCTAAGAAGTGTTCGTATACCTGGGTAAACGAGCGCCTGGACAAAGAGCTAAGCTCGGCAGGTCCAACCCCTTCAAGCGGGGGAGGTGTGCCGCTAGCTGATGGCATTTCTGCGGGCCACGGCATGGGGGAGAATTCTCCGTTTGCTACAATAACGTAATGCAAGGCGCCCATAGCCGCAAGAGAGTGGGCGATGACGGGAGAGTCTCCAACCAAAGAAATAAGATCCCGAAACGGATTTTTCACCTCTGAATATAGTGCTAAGACCTCCGCGAGATTTCGGTTGACTACCAAACGGCACAGGTTAGAGAAGGGTTTAGGTAGCGAGCAGTCGCCAACATACAGTGGTCAATATAAAACCTGGACAGCCTATTGCAGTCCTTGAACAAGGGATCGACGAGCAGTCTGGGAGTCGGAACACTGTGTACAGCAACGATGTTCTGTTGTCGACGGGTCAATGTCAGCTCCTTGCCATCGGATTCTCTATCATCGGGTATGGGTTGTTCGGGATTCATCAAGGCCGAGGACTCCGCGCCGTCAGGCAAGCAGTCGACGACCACAGTGAGTTGAGCGGATGCTTCAAGGCCCTCTTCATCATCGTTATTGTTTTTGACGTCGCCGAAACTGCGACCCATCATCTTTCCCCGACTGGCCACTCCACCTTTGACCCAGACGAGCGGCTTCTGATACCCCAGACATTCTTTCCCCGCATCTCGACACTTCCGACACGTGGGGAGCCCATTATCGCAGATAATGCGGCGGCGACGGCAAGTATAACAGCCTTTGCTCATGGCGTTGCACCAGGACAGGAGAACTGAGCGGAGACTTCTGGATCAGGACATCCAAGCAAGACACCACCACTCGCCATCCTTAAGAGGAGAGAGGTCGGGGGAGGCAACGGGATGGAGAAAATGACCGGTCGGAATGGATATCAGCAGCAGGGGAGCCGGGGACCACGGACGGCAAGAGCTGCAGCCATAAGAAAAAGCAATGAGAGTCTTGCGAGTCAGCAGAGATAACGATTTCAACCAGCCAGAGCTTACACAAGGAACCAAATCCATGGAGTGCAAGTCAGCAATCATATGTCACGTGATGCGCCACCGATAAGGACCTTATCTCCACCCGCACGTGTATAAGGCGGTGTCTAGAGGCAGATCAGCGGGCCCTCCCTCGTTCCCTGTTCCGATCTCGTGACTCCAGGCCGAGTCTTTGGTTCTCACCACCACAACAAATCATCTTCAAGTCAACAAGCGTTGTCTCCTGAATCCGCCACCATGGGTCGCTCTTAGTTGGAACCCCGGAGATTCCCGCTCCTTCGTCAGTTCCACCCTTCTTTATGGCCCTCGTATTTACCTTGCGACTTTTTATTCCCTCAAGAACTAACCTCAACTGTAGTTCTAGCGTGTCGCTCCCTTCTAAGTTCGCCATCCGCTCCCTTACCTCGCTGGCGGGTTCTCAAGATCTTCCTACAAATTCACCCCCCTCTCTGTGTGCGACTCCTGGTTGAATGACGCACTCGGCATTACTTCTGGTGTCTGGCCACCGCGATTTCCCTTACCATGCCAACGAAGGCATCTTTGCCCACTATACCCTCAGAAATGGTATCTCAAGCTCAAGTGCTTGAGCGCTCCTTGCCCGCGCAAAGTGCCCCATCATCCGTGTCGCGTCATTCCCATTCAAGTCGGCGACACCGTTCGACTCGTTCCCACCACGGTGGACTGATTCATCAGCCTCAGAATGACTTTCCGGTTTTTACTCATACTGGCGATGTTGAGCTAGTTATTCGTGTCGGTCGCCAGGAGAACCGCTACCTTTTACATCGTCTCATCCTCGCCCAATGCTCTGGCTTCTTCGAGACGTCTACACAGGAAGAGTGGTCCCGACAAGCTGTGGCTAGCCGGCCGCCCAACAACCCGGATGCGAGCACTTTGTCGAGAATCAGCGAAGATGCATCTTCACTCTCCAACGGCTCAACCTTGGCGCCATCCGACACTGGGACAACCCAATTCTCACCCGAGAAAAAGCGATGGCGATTTGAATTAGACTGGGAAAATAAAGGGGAGGATGAGGAGCCAATCCTGGTCCAGCAAGTATGTTCCGTTCTTTCTTCCTGTGCATAAGAATCCGACAACAACTTACATGATACTTGCTAGCCTCCTAGTACTTCTGGAGCAATTACTAGTGATTTTGGACCATATGCGCCGCCAATCACCAAACCGTCAAGCACGCATACCGGATTCGCCCGTTCTATGGCAAACTTGGCAGGTCTCCAATCCGTTATCCACCTGCCACATAGGTCGAGTGCGGTAGCGGCGGCTGCAGCAAACACGCACACGGCCAATGAGAGGACGATGGACCCTATACTCCGTGACTATGACAACCTGTTCCGGCTCTTCTATAACCATCCACCAATGCTTAACAACATCAACATCGCTACTGCATATGCAGAATGCAAGTCCCTTTTAGCCCTGGCGGATATGTACGATGCCCTACCCGTTACTGGCCCCCGCGTGGACCATCACCTTCTCGGCTTCGGATCCCGACTCTTCAAACAAATTGCCAAATACCCGCCAAGCTACCTCAAGCTAGGGTACCTTGCACGAAGTCGTGTCATCTTCTCTGAGGCCCTCATCCACGTCGTTGGACAGTGGCCTGCAGGGCAACCGCACCTCCGAAACGGACCTTATTCCCCGCTCCCCCCTGTTGTGCTGGACATTATCGAGGACAAATTCGAGGATCTTGAGGACCTCAAGGCACGCATTGACTCCAAACTTCTCCGCCTTACTCTCACTACATCCCGAGGAGAACGTGTCAGTCCCCAAAACGCCTATCTGGACTGGCTTGCTGTTTCCCTTTTTCGGCAATGGCTTGTTGACAGCACTACACCACCGCCCCCATCAATTCTTAAAAACAACTCTCACTCTGCAGAGCGCGCTCATACCACCCGGGCGGTATCCACGGCGGCACCTTCTACCCCCTCTGCACCCCGACCGGTAAACCCTGGGTCTACGGCCACGACAGCAGTCGCTTCTGCGAGTGTCTATCGTCTCATTGGTTCCTCATCGACGCAAGCCTACCTCTCGCACGAAGATATCAAAAAATTCCTCAAGGTCCACCCAACACCATCGGCGGAGTCGCTATACACGCGCGAAGTGCTCAAACGCTTTGAACGCAAAATGGACGAGATCAAACGGCTGGCCCGTGAAATTGTCAAACCCCTCATGCGGAACTTTCTTGAATTGGACCTAAAGGGAGGTGAACTCAACGACGCTATTCCTTATCTGACCTGCATCAAAGTTGAAGACGAAGATATTCCTTGGGAATGAATTATGACTGATATGACAACGATCGATACCCAAAGTCTTTTGATTTTTTTTCCCACTCATGATTTATGACCACAGATATGACTACACTTTTGTTAAAACCTATATTATCATTTGTTTTCTCGGACTTCTTTTCTTCCCTCTTTTTCTCTTTATTTTTTGAACACGACAGCTACGCCAGTCTGATGAAGTGATGAACTCTTTAATTGTTTGTATTGCTAGCTTGGGGGTCTCCTCTGACGCTGCTGTGTCACTTTGAAAACGTCGGCGGTACTTATCATTTTAGTATTATTGTATCGTTTTCATTTCTAAGCATCGTGAGGCAATGTACAGGATACTCGAAAGCTACCTATTAGTTATTGGGCTGCAGAATAATAGGGCTAATGGTATGAGTTCTACTGCAGGCTGCCTGCACACCTTACAGGCTGAAAGGTGTGACCTCGAAGGCAACCCGGCAGGACCTGGGATTTGGAAATGAACGGGGAAATAACAAAAGAAAATGCAAATTATATATTATTCATACCACATTGCTGATTCATGATCATGGAATAGCCAGAAACATCTCACATTCAACGCCTGCCGTCTTTTTCGAGTTATTCATAGTAAGACTCCTGAGAGCTTACCGAGCGAGACCCCTGCAAGCGAATCCCTAGTCTGGGCCTGGCCCCCGCGCCAGAACCCTGCCGCCACGTCAAAGCTCTAACTACTGCAGCAGTGCAGGCAATCGAAAACGAGGCGAAGCGCCTAGTTAGACCCTAAGATTGGGCTCAAATTTCATCTCCCGAGGATAATTCGAAACCCCTTCGATTCCTTATAGCTCCAGCCACCCGATTCGTGGCAGGGGCCAATCCGGAGCTCCATCGTTGATGTATACTAGTACCTAGTATAATGTTGGAGAGTCTGGCGACGAGGCAGCCACTCCGGAGGTGTTGATTTTTTGCTTGGTCCGGTGTACTCTTGGGGTTAAAGAAGAGGGATGAATGTTCTGTCTGCTTTTTCCATGACACCATATCGTGATAAATCGGGATGTGCATGAGGTTGTACTGGGAGGCCGCGAGGAGAAAGAAGACGTGGTCCGCTCAGAATAAAAGAAAAAAAAAAAATTATGGTACATGTGATATACATAGTATACACGAGCCGGGATATCGATCGTGAGTCTAGACTACTTACTACTACTTCCCAATAACTTCTGCACCCCCCATGAAAGGGCGCAATACCTCCGGGATAACAACGACCTGCCGGTCGGCATCCCACCCGTTCTCCAAAATCGCGGCTAATACCCGTGGCACGGCCACTGCGGTACCGTTGACGGTATGCGGGAACCGAGTTTCCTTGGCTTGACCTCCGCGGACGCGAGTTCCTAGCCGCCGGGACTGGTAGTCTGTGCAGATGGAGGCTGAGGTGACCTCGCCCCAGGCGTCTTCCAGACTGTTTCCGCGCATGCGCGAGGGGAATAGCGCTTCGATGTCGCGCTTCCGGGTGGCGCTGGCGCCGAGGTCGGTGGTGGGCATTTCGAGGATACGGCACGGGAGATGGAGGGATGTGAGGATTTCCTTTTGTACGGTGAGGAGGTTTTCGAAGAGGTCGTCTGAGGTTGGTGAGGAGGATGTAGGGATGTTATCTGCCCAGCCGAACATCTCAACCTTAGTGAACTCGTGGACGCGGTAGAGGCCTTTGGTATCCACACCTCGAGAACCTGCTTCGGCGCGGTAGCAACGGCTGGGGCCGACCATCTTAAGAGGAAGTGTAGACGAGTCGAGATCCCGCCCAGCGTGCATAGCAGCCAGAGGGATTTCAGCCGTAGCAGCGAGGGACCGTTGCGGTTTTGACTTGTCCTTCTCCGCTTGCTCAATAGCCCATATTTGTTGCTCGTTGTTTTGGTCGCGCGGTTGAAATCCGCATGCCTCCGCCACGTAGGAGTAGACAACCGACGGCGGAGATACAGGGCTCCAGCCGTGACGCCGGGCGACAGAGAGAGAGTACTGGATTAGGGCTTGCTCTAGGATGGCGCCATCGCCGATGAGGAAATACCAGCCCCAGCCGGTGGTGGTTGCGGCGCTCGCAAAGTCGATGAGGCCGAGTGTAGAGCCGATTGCGACGTGGGAGCGAGAGGGATCGGGGTTCTCAACCCAGGAGGGTGGTGATTGAGGGTCGAAATTGAGGTACTCGACGAGGTTTGGTTCAGTCCCGACGGGGGTGTGTGAGGAGGAGAGGTTTGGTAGAGAGAGGGCGAGTTCATTAATCTGTTCAGTAAATGTCGATGAGCGGTTCGTGAGCTCGAGCGATTGTTCCTTCAATTGCTGAGCTTCGGCGCGGAGAGCGGGCTCCTGCTCCTTCTCTTTGGGATCGGCGGCCGGGTTCTGGAGTCTTCCGATTGTCTTTTCGAGTGTTTTTATTCGGGATCGAGGCGGTATAAGCTGCTTATCAATCTGGCGAAGCTCCTCTGAGAGTTTTTGTATCTTGAAAGGATAGTCTGTGTGAGAGGGGTAGTTGCGATCGCGACAGTTCTGCGAGTAGATCTCGGGATTCTGGCGGATGTGCTTAATGTCGGGGCTGGGCCTCGGGGCGGTTGGAGGACGCGCAGCAGAAGCAAATGAGCGACGGGAGAGCCTGCAATAGATACAGACCCTTTGTGAAAGGGGAGGCATCATCGAACGGTGCTCTCCAGCAATTGAGCCCAATTGAGTTAAATTGAAGCTATCTGGAAATCTGTCGGACAACAAAAGGATAATTCTGCTGCTAAATGCCGCCTTTTTTTTTGAGTCAGTGGTAATTTATTGGCAAATGCCATTTCAATACGTGAACTCTCATATGTAATTTAAGTTGCCTGTTTATCAAAGTCTATCAAAATCAAATATATTGAATTCTAAGTATATTGCAATTTTCCTTGACCACCTAGGAACCGATCATGCATGAATTTCTACCTTGATATATGCCTAATGCATAGTTTCCCTATGATGAAATCAGGTGCTCAAACAGCGCCTTGAGATAATATGCGGATTGCTTCGGATACCGCGTCTTCTCTGGGGAATCGAAGTCGATAAAGGTGCTGCCAAACCGATCCGAGTAGCCAGCGGCCCATTCTACCTTTGTTAGCTATGGAACGAGAAGAATTGTGATTGGGGACTTACCCCAGTTATCGGTGAATGTCCAGGCGAAGTACGACCGGATATCAACACCATCTTCCTTGACGGCGCGGGCTATTCCTCCAACGTACCCTTCGAAGAACTTTATTCTGAATGTATCATTGAGGGCTTCCGGTGTGGGGGCCGTCTCTCCCTTTGCCGTCGTTCCATTCTCCGTGACATAGATGGGCGTCTGGTATCGTTTCCAGATCCAGTTCAGCAGCCTGCGGAAGCCTACCGGGTTTGCTCTCAGCCACGCCGTATCAGACTCTTCACCTCGAGATATGCCCTTGCTATTCGTGTCATGGACATGGATATTTCCTTTATGGTCGTTGATATCCGCAGGCGTGTCCTTGTGCTGTACGAAGAAAGTCGTGTACGAGTTCATGCCATAGAATTCTGAGCTTCCTAGGACCAGCTTGGATTCCTCAGGCGTGAAACGCGGTAGACGATCGCCGAGCTGAGCCCGCATTGATACGGGATAATCACCAGTCTTGTATAGGGGGTCCGCTAACCAGGCGATTTCGAACTCGCGTGCCCGCTCGGCCGCCTCTTGATCGCGTGGGTCTTCCTCATCATAAGGCTCTGACCAGTTGCCATGAAGAGTGATTCCAATCGTTCCTTGCTGCTTCTGCTTGAACTCTTCTCGGTACAGGTTGGACACATGTCCATGGGCCACCAGCTCCGTGTGGCAGACGATGAATGGCTCTGTGGAAGAATCGCCCTCCTCATTGAGGTCTCTGAAGGAAGAACGAGCAGGAGCGTGAACCCCAGCAGCGTAGCCAGCGAGGCTGAACACAGCTGGCTCATTGAAAGTGATCCAGTGGCGGACTCGCGGTCCTAGGCGTTGGAAGCAGACGCGGGCATAGCGGACGAAGTCTGGAACGAACCTCTCTTGGTTCAACATACCCCCGTACCTATCCTCGAGGGTCTGAGGAACATCCCAATGGAAAAGTGTCACAAATGGCGTAATATCATTGCGGAGGAGCTCATCAATGAAATCCTGGTAGAATTTGATGCCTTGCTCATTGACCGGGTCCTCAGCCCCTCCAAGAGGGATAATGCGCGACCAGGATAAAGAGAACCGGTAGGCATTAACACCATACGATTTCATTAGAGCAACATCGTCGCGGTAAAAGTCGTAGGCCCTCACAGCATCATCAGCGTTGCTGTTGTCCTTGACCTTGCCGGGGGTGTGACCGAAGGTATCCCAGATCGAGGGACCCTTTCCATCCTTGTTCCAAGCACCCTCGACCTGAGTCGCTGCAGTAGCATAGCCGTGAAAGAAGTCACTGCGCAGAGCGCCCTTCACGTCTTGAACCGGAATAAAATCCATGATGATGGTACCGTCTCGTTGATTGCACTTGTCCCAACCGAGTCTGCTATGAAAGGGCTTAAGAAGTCGCCATCAACGCCTCCAGCAAACATTTCCTACTATTCGGGTCTTTCTTCGGGTAAAATAACTCTTGGCCCCAGATTAGACCTCTGTGATTGTTGGAAAACATCCTTGGGTATTCTTCCGGCGGGGTTTGGGGGAGGGGCTCTCCTCTGGGGACGGAGCTGAAGAGCGCCACGGCACTAAGCGCGATTTTAGCTTCAATTGTTGTCCTTGGCTCAAAGCTTCCAAGCGTCATCTGGGTTTTCGGCTTGTTTTACATTATTCTTTGGAGTCAATAATCGGGAGGGCCTCCTTGATTTTTGAATTTAGCAGTTTAATTATCCCCGTCGCTAGAAAGGACTATCACTCCCGATCCCTCGACAACCTTCCGCGGCCCATTCTTGGGGAAATAGACCACAGCCCTAAGTCCCAGCTCCGACTTGACAATAACCGGACCCCGAATGGCTCCATCCTCCCAGCTAAACTCCAACTCAAACCCACCACGCGCCCGAACTCCCCGAATCCGCCCACTTCGCCACGCAGCCGGACAAGCGGGGAGTAGTCGTATGATTCCCTCCTTCTCATGTGACTGCACGAGCATCTCCAAGATCCCGGCGCCGCCGCCGAAGTTCCCATCGATCTGGAATGGTGGATGCGTATCCAGGAGATTGGGAAGAGTCGACTGCGCCAAGAGTCGCTCAAGATGTTCTGCGCACTCGTCGGCATCTTGTAATCGTGCGTGCAGGTTGAGCAGCCATGCTCTGCTCCAGCCTGTATGACCGCCGCCTGCCCCCTGGCGGCGTTGAAGGGTGACGGCGCACGCTTTGGCAAGGTCTGGTGTGGAATCACGAGTGATGTCCCAGCCTGGATAAAGGGCCCATAGGTGTGAGACATGGCGATGACCTGGCTCGACTTCGTCGTAATCGGCCATCCATTCTTGGAGTTGCCCTGCAGAGCCGATGCGCATTGGTGGTAGGCGGCGCAGAGTGTCGTGTACGCTAGGCAGCAGTTCGTCTGTCAGACCTAGGACCTCGAGTGTCGCGGTGAATGCCTCGAGGACAGCGCGTACGAGCTGAATGTCGATGGTTGAGCCTTCACACAGCACTCCCATCTCGCCGCTCTTATCGCGAAACGTATTTTCCGGGGATAGTGACGGATTCGTCACCTTATATTGACCAGAAGCGTCGTCTACCAGAACATCTAGTAGAAACTCGACACAACCTCGTAAAACGGGGTACATCCGAGCCAACGATTTCTTATCTCCCGTAAACCGAAAGTGCTCCCATATATGGATGCAAAGCCATGCACCGCCGAGAGGCCACAGAGTAGCCGGCATCCAGCGGTCGACGGGGGCCGTATCCGCCCACAGGTCGGTATTATGATGTACCGTCCACCCACGGCAACCGTACATCTTGCGAGCGGTTTCCGTGCCGGCCGCAGCGACGCGTTCGAGCAGAGCGAACAGGGGCTGCTCGCATTCTGACAAGTTACCCACGTTGGCGGGCCAGTAGTTCATCTGCAGGTTGATGTTGATGGTGTACCGGCAGCCCCAGGGAGGGTGGAATGATGGATTCCAGATGCCCTGCAAGGTCGCGGGTAGGACACGGTCAGAGCCATCGTCTTTACCGGGTCGACTGCTGGACATCAGTAGGTAACGACTGTAGTGAAGGTATAGAGCGACGAGTCCTGGGTCTCGCGAGCTCTTTATTCTCTGGTCCGTTGGAAGTTCAGTCGTGTCCGGACCCAGCTGCAGCTCCAAGCGGCCATACAGGGCTTGGTAATCCGTAACATGTCGTTTCCATATGTCGTCTGTCGAGTAAGTCAGTGCCGACTCTAGGTCCAAGATTGTTGCTCGGTCAATGTCCTTGTGTCTGTATGTCGTTTGTGCTGCGATCAAGACCAATGCGTCTTTTGCGTTGACGACGAGATTCTTACCCACTCGCTGGATGGTTCCTGGTTCTCCGTCATCGTCTCCGCAGCGGATGGTTACTCTGCAGCTGGCGCGATTGCTAGCATTACCGCCAGGAGTGACGTGCATCGTGATAGATCGATCGTCCGCCACAAGATCGTCCAAGAACTCATTCGTTTCGTATTCCACCTCGCTCAGACGGCTGAGACGGACCAAAAACTCGATCCGTTGAGACGCTTGTATCCGCATAGCCAGTACACCATCGGGATGGCTAGCGAGCACCTGACGATGGATTTGGACTCCGTCGCACTCATACTGTACATGACTGATGCCTTCCTTCAAATCGAGCGATCGCCGGTAGTCCCTCACGTTGTCGAGCAGATGTCCAAACTCCAGAGCCAATGTTCCAAGCGGCTCATAGTGGCGCTGGCTATTCGGAGAAGCAAAGAAGGCCTGAGTCGCCAATTTCTCGGCCTCTCTATGAGCACCATTGCGAATCAGTTCCCTAAGTCGTGGCAAGTGTTCTGCTGCATCTTCTGGCAGGCGGTTTTGCGGGCCTCCATACCAAACTGAATCTTCGTTGAGTTGGAGCAATTCGGTATCGGTCCGCCCATAGACCACGGCCCCAAGACGGCCATTCCCAAGAGGTAGGGCTTCATCCCACCCGCTGGCGGGCTTGTCGTACCAAAGCTCGGACATAGTTCGTTGTCTGGCTGCAGCAACTCCAAACGAAACAACCGCCTTTAACAAAGGACCTGGGCGACACGGCCCGCCCCCCGAGATGAAAATGGACAAGAAAGCCAAATCATAGGTGCGGAGTCAATCCAGTGCAGAGAGATGAATTGGAGGAGATCCTGCATCTGATGCTTCACATTTTACCCGGTTTCCTGTTAGCGGACTCCGATTGGCGTAAATTAGCCGTAATATTTCGGCCTTCCAAGGTTGTCTCTCGCTTCTCCCTTGTGGCTTCGATTAGCGACCGGCGGCACGATGAAAGAACGAATCCAACCATCCCCCCAAAGGCAGTCGACCCCGGCAAAATGACAAGGGCTTAACCTTGTTCAGCTAGCTGCGTGTGGAGTCTGGGGATTTTCTGGGCCGTTGATTTTGATTCTGCAAGCTCATTGGTTAGCGCTTCTTTTCTTCCCCGGCTAATGTCTGGCCCTGGCCTCATTCTCGTGCGCGGCCGGGGAGACACAAGCCGTTATTGAGAACTGAATTGACGAATCCAGAACCTCGCTGGTGCTCGAGGCTCTGGCTCGTGATCGTTCGTCTCAATCTCGAGCGCCAGTACTAGCAAGGAAAGGGCCTATGGCCGCATTCCGACAGTTGGGATATTGGTGGCGGTCTATCGAGCCAGCCAGGAATATAATAGTCGCATGAAGCCTCCCATTTACCCAGCGACTCAAATTGCTTCGAAATATTTTACAGCGATAATTCTATTGTCAATCACCGAGACTCCAGCGGAAGCGAGCGAGCGAGCGAGGAACCCGCGTGTGATCCCGTGACCTACCGCTACCCTACATACCTCCGGGGGGGTATCTACTAGATAGCTCTCAACTGGTCGATTCATCCACGAACCCATACAACTAGGCCCTCTATATTGACGAGCACGACCTCCCACATTTACTCATTTCAGGTGCCATGACGAATGATGCCACTCAGACGGTCTCCAAGGAGGAGGAGCCCGTCAAGACGGCCTACCATGTAGAGGAAACCGTCCTCGCTAGTCTCACGGAAGACGATCTTCTGAAGCTCTCACGAGAGTCTCTCAATGTCTATTCGTGGACCGGAGTCCGGCTATTCGCAATCATATTCGTTATGGGTTGCAACCAGGCAGGGTTTGGTGTCGATTGGGCGGTTATCAGTGGCATCAACTCTATACCTGCGTGGCACGATTATTTTGGATTTGGAACCAGTGGATCTACTTATGGGTTACTTAACGCCTTGATGAACATCGGTACGGTTTGCGGCGCTCCATTCCTTGCTCTGTCCGATGTAATCGGTCGTCGCAGTGTGAATTTTGTTGGGAATCTCTTCGTTATCGTTGCGTGCGTCATGCAGGCCACCGCTCCCAATATCGATGTCTTCATGGGAGGACGGTTTCTCATGGGATTTGGCTCCGCCCTGCTTTCCAGCTCGCAGTATGTTGGTGAGATCGCACCTGTCCACCTTCGAGGCCTTCTTGTAGGCGTTTTCGGTGCTTGTTTCCAGATAGGTAGTCTGGTCATGACGGGATCCATGATGGCAATCTCCAAACTCGACGGGGATCTGGCGTGGCGTCTACCTCTTTACTTGAACATGATTTTCCCGGCTCTTGTCTGCCTAGGTTTATATACCCTTTGCCCAGAGTCGCCCCGTTATTATATGCAGCGAGGTAACAGGGATGCTGCCAAACGCGTCATTGCTAAGTATCACACCACCAGCGGCGATCTTGACCAGCCAATTATCAACATCATTGTCTCCCAGATGGAAGCCTCTATTGAGAATGATCGAGCCGGTCATCAGAAGTTCTGGGACTACACTGTTTTTCTGAAGAAGACGGTCCACTACCGCCTCCTCGTTCTCGCTCTATACTCTGTCTTCCAGCAATGGAACGGCGGTGGCATCATCACCTACTACGTAAGAAAATCCTAATGCCTAATTACCCCATCTTGCAAGAGAACAGAAAGGAAACAAAATACTAACCTGAATTCATCATCTAGATGGTCCCCGCTCTTCAAACAATCGGCGTTACGGGCACCCTGCCCCAACTCGGCATCCAACTCGGCACAACAGCCACCTACTTTGTCTTCACAGCCGTCGGAGCCGTCATAATTGACCGCTTCCGGCGTCGAACTATGATCTTCACCGGCCTCGCTACAATGATCCTCTTCCAGACAACCACGACAATCACGTCCTGGCAGTACGACGTCGGCGGATCCAAAGCCGCTGCTGGCCTCACGATCTTCTGGATCTACATGTACCAGACCTTCTCTGCGCTGTTCGTTGCAACTATGCATAACCTGTACCCTGTCGAGATTCTTTCCCTCCCGCTTCGTGCGAAGGGCATGGGCCTTTACGGCCTCATCCAAGGAGGCGCAGGCGCGGTCCAGACGTATGGTATCTCCGTGGGAATCAATAAGCTCGGCTATAAGATCTGGGTGGTGTATATCGCCTACAACTCGATCCAGCTGGTTCTCTCCTACTTTGTCTTTCCCGAGACATCTGGTCTCTCGCTCGAGGAAATCGATGCGGTCTTTGAGACACCTGGCGTTGCACCTGTTAAGATGTCAAAGGATATTTACAAGGCGAAGAGGCAGATGGAGCAGGCAAACCGGGAGTCTGCTGCTTGATATATAGGGCTTTATCGAATATCAGACCTCGGGTCTTAAGCAGAGCATTGAAATTATGAACCAGTAGCTTAGGTTCCTATAGGCCTTTTTGACTTAATTTGGAATTCTACCTATTTTTTTGGTCATTATTACTCTCTATTTCTCACTATTACTCACTATTACTCACTATTACTCACTATTACTCATGAGAATACTCAAGATTGTTGCACTATCGAGCGAAGTTAGGGCTCATTGATCCCGTGATAAAGAACTTATCATGTTGAGAGAGAGTAGGGGCCCCGGGCCCTAAGTCGTGCCTTCCCAATTGGGCGATGTCACCCTCCCAGAGAGCTACCAGGGCTGCCTCTCGACCCAGGAGGTTCACCACCCATCATTTATCAACTATCTGAATGTCAGCCACTATTAAGCCATTCTCGATGGCATCTGAAGCCTCTCCTTCCTACACACTTTTCACTATTTTCAAGGACGTGATTCCTTTAAGATATTCTTACTCGATACCCTCTCCCTCCTAGTCCTCATACTCTACACCACCATGTGCGCGCTTAATCTGCAAGTGTCAATCAGCAGTGAACTTTGAGGCTGCACTCCAATCTCAGACAGTGGCCAGTCTGTTGCGGCCACCTAGGGGCTAATATATTTGTTGTCAGCAGCCTTATCCCTTTGCCTGCTTGCTTAGTTAGTGGCCACATGCTCGATCCTTCATTTAACTTCCTGTTTGATAGCTAGATCTTCTGAATCTAACCATGTTGCACCTACCGCACCACCCTCATTCGTAGGAGAAAAAGGCGCCATCAAGAATCTAGGATCTATAGATGCAACATGGTTGGATTCAGTGGCTGTCTTCAAATAATTACATTTTAAACAGTTCAGAATCTTTCAGTACTTGACAAAGTCACATAATTTCTAAGAAAGTGTGCTGCATTCACCAAGAAGACCCACTGGACTGTATTCCTGCCAAACAAAATCTCCCCTTCCCAGCTCAAAATGGCGGACGATCAGCATACTAAATACAATTAACACGAGGGGCAACTTATTGCTGATTTCGAAGCTCCGTCTGAGTTTGAGTGCCACATTGTGCCCAGAATAGGTGCATCCAACCTGTCTGACATCCACCTCAGAGCGGCGCGGAGTCCTACATAGAAGTCAAGTAGGTGCTTCAAGTCCCCCTCAACACACTCTAGTTATATCACAAGAGACTAACACAAGGCCTCAATTCTCTAGATACAGAATCACCTACGCAGTCTCTGGGATGACCAGCGTTCGAGTTAGGGATGTCCACCTCTTTCTAACCCACGCCCACATTGTTGAGACTGCCATTAAGTAGGTCATATCGTAAAATCTGACTCCGACCGACGGGTAGATACTCGTTTCGGATGTGTTGCTCAGGCATGGCGATAATCTGTCTGTTCTCCAGAAAAGCAAAGAATATGGCAACTCTCTATAACACTGCGACGCATTCCTTTCCATTCTCCCAACTTGTTCTCAAATTGCTCGGTTTACGAGCAAGATAAAAGCATGTCTCTGATTCGACATTATTATCGCGACAACACGATTCTCACATTGTTTGTCATGGGTCCATACTTTGACCAAGCCGCTGAGTCGTTGCTCGAACGTCTCGATCAGGACAGCCAGAAGGATCCGTACAGCGAATGGTATCCAAAGCATCCTGAAAAGCATTTCTTGCAATTCGGGGACTACGCCACGCCCGAACAACTTCCGCAGTTTGTTGACCCCCAAGGCTAAGAATAGCTTTGCTAATCAGTCTGAATATGTGGCTGCTCTTGGGCCCGCTGCCATTCACGAACAAGAGCACCATGACAAGCTTGTGAAGGAATTCAAGAATCAGGCCATGCTCCCTAGTCAAAATGACCATTCCACGTGCTGGTAAAAAAAACAAGCTATTTTGGCTTTCTGCGATTGCCAGCCAAGGACGATGGAGAACCGTATGTGGAGCTCTATCCTGGGGATAAGTTGAAAGTCGCGTTCAAATACCTCTTGACGCTGATACAGATCTTGATTGGGGTGCTCAAGTTCTCGAGCCTCTTCCAATGTCTCCACGTGGATACGTGCCCATCCATCATGCTCACTCGGCGTTACAAGCCGAAGTTGGGCTGGCTGGCTGGCTCTCCAACCCGAGCTGCAACTTCTAGATCCAAGCCAGTTTCCACAGCCTCTTAACGCCATGAGTGCCATCAACACAGCGGTATCGCGTATGGCTAAGATAAGAAATTCTGAATTCCGACTAAACATTCCGTCAATCAATTGACGCGCTCCACAATATGACCAGTGTGAGCAATTTGCCGCGTACGAAAAGCTCAAGAAGCTTCCCGGTAGGGTTGGCCTCTTCCAAGGTCCTCCTGGTACCGGCAAGACTCACCGGGCACTTCGGATTACCCTACAGTACCAATTGTGACGTACGTTCTCCATGAGTCGCAAGCGCGCCGTGAGATATGCTAGTGGGTCCGTAGAATAACGTGGTTGATCACCTCGCCCGTTCTATGAGCACTCTTCTCATAGATTCTCATCCAGAACACGAGTTTATGGTGACTCGATGCCCTTCCTTGTCGACAGAAGAAACACATGTTCTTCAGCGTGCAGGTGAAACTCGACCATGTCCTCCTAATGCCCGTCCTCCAATTCTCGACGACAGCCTTGGTGATGATGAGTCCTTATTGACTTCGTTCGAGACTGCTTCAAACCATTGCACAAATACATGCAGAGACCACCTCCTTCCTATCCGGTGTGGCCAACAGCCACCTAAAAGAACTCCACTTTAGTCTTAGTTGGAGGATGCTCCAAATGGCGGGTTATGGGGACGCTCCTTGGTCGGATGAAAGAAAATACATTTCGTTTCGCACAGTCTTTGACATGTATTTTAATGGCCAAGACCTTTCTCAGGAAGACATGACAGAATTTCGGAAATACCTACGCTTGCTGCAGGTAGAATCCCGATCAAGACAGAGTGTTACTCCACATGCAATCATCTTTGATGAAGCAGCAAGATATACGGAGCCTGATCTGTGGCCGGTTCTTACATGGTACCGACCCCGTGCACTTTTATTAGTCGGTGACCATCATCAGCTGAAACCATTGGTCTTCACGGGTCTTGCAGAAAACCCCCTGACCCATCAGCTTCAGGTCTCATTGTTGAGTAGACTTTACTACAATGGCCTGATGGAACACATGTTCCGGGAACAGCATCGCATGATTCCGCAGCTTTGTGGTGTCGTGAGCGACAATTTCTATCATTCTGAACTTGGTACCACAGCTTCTCTCGATGGCTCTGTTCTTGCCTTGAACCAACGCATCCGCACCTTCAATTCACAGTGTGTTACATTCAAACTGGGACAATCGCCGATGGGGAAGATGCATCAGACGCGAGGCAGCGCTCTGTCATCAACCCAGGCAACGCGGCAACTGTTTACGCTTTGTTGCATAATCTCATCAGTAACGATATACTGCCCGAGTACATTACTATACTGACCCCGCATAGGGGTCAGTTATTCATGTACCACGATATCTTGAAAAGCAACCCAGAATTCCGAAGACTCAAAGCCCTACAGAGAGCTTTTGCAGAGTCATGGCCAGAGATCCTTGGCCTCGATATAACTCTACTAAAGTACATACGCGAAGGAGCTCATCCACCAGTGGAACTGTGTGGGTTGCGCCTGCGGCGAGGTCTTCTTTGAAGCGAATCAGCAGACTGATGACTTCAAGGCTGAGAGTCTGCTTGGTATCTTTTGATTTACTGGACACCGTCTGGTTGAATCAAAATTCCCCCAAAAGTCCCTCTAACCTAACCAATTCGGGTCCCATCGCCGCTCTGAGAGTTTTCGCGACTTTGGGCATACCCTGCGTTGATTTCAAGCTAGCCGCAAGACCCTTGAGGTTGGGCAAGGCGCAGATATGTCCGTTTTCACCTGTCGGGTTAAGCCTGGTATGGCCTCGAGTTGCACCTGACGGTCTTGATGTAAATGATCATTATCAGCGCAGGTCAGTGTCTCCTGGTGAATATATAGGATACTTGCCTTCAGCCCAGCATCAGCACGTTCTGAGGGAGGCGCTTCGCTCATTGTGTTGCGAGGACGAACACAGTGAGGGATATAACGGGCTTATTCGGTGCGGTATGACGAACGATGTTGTAAATTCTAGTCAATCAGATAAGGAGAGATCAGCCCGGGCATTAACTACGGGAATATGACAAGAAAAGCCCAGCTGCGGCGGGAGAATTACCTATCAGGTGACAGACATACCTTTTTCGGCCACTGAATTCAGGAGCAGTGGAACCTCTTACCTATGGCCTCATCAAACGAATACCTATCCTAGAGTTATGACGCTCGCTGAACCTTTTCGTCCTCGTCGATTCGCAGCAGTAACACCACAGTTCGCCCAACACTAGTTCACATTTTATGTTTAGACTTGTCTTCTTATTCCTCTGCTCAAAAACAGCCAAATTCAAACTTTCTGACACACTATTTCCTGGCACGACGATCCAAGCCGGACTTGAGATTCAGCTAAAGCTGGTCTGCAGCCAGACAAGGTGGAGATTGATCTCCTTGCTTCTGGCCTCTTAGACACAAGCGAATGACTGACGATAAGGGCAAGTTTCCGGGGTTTAAATCAGCTTTAGACTAACGTGTTTTTATTCAAGTTCCCCGTCTGACTTACTCCCTACCGGCCCTTCACATGACGCGCGATGTTACCCCGCTTGAGGTTCAAGCTTGACGCGACAGTCAAAACAAGTTTCTCGTTGGCGCATAATGTTTAGTTCTAATTGCTTTTGCATTTCAAACTTGTTGTCGGAGGTTGATGGGAACCACAAAGCCTTTCTGTATCCTCGATGTTGTATTTGAATAGCTAATAGCTTCGCTCTCTTCACAATCTCCTTTTACCAAAAATGCGGGCACGCTTTGCACCTCCATCAGGAATCAGAGTAAGCTTAACATGCGTAAAGGTTCTCGTGTCTTCGCCTCCTGCAGCAAGATCAGCACCCTCAAAGATATGCTCCGTATCCGCCTGGCAAGGCTTTTCACCCGTGAGCAGCTCGACCCAGCCTGCATCATCGTGCGTAGGGATCTCGTTGCTCTTGACGGATCCGGCCACGAGCCCGTGCACTCGAACAGCGCGCGGGAAGTTGCCCCGGAAGTCCTTTGTGTCGACAACGATCTTCGAAACGGAGCCTGGGAGGCCGAGTTTGATGATTGCCCAATCAACGTGTCCTGGGGTACGAGAGCGCGCCGTTTCCCAGCCATCACCCATGTCCTTGCCGCGGCCGGGGAGCAGGAGGTTCGAACAAGGAGTGTAGTGTTGGTCTGAAGCGCCGAGGGCTAGACCGCCGAGGAGCGCGGAGGAGAGTTCCTCGACGGGTAGTTCACTCTGGGATTGCTGCGAGGGTTCCAGAGCTGGCGGGATTGCGTGACCATAGATGCGTGCGCGAGCCACACCCCCGTCAGGATATTGAAGCAGTCGCACATGTGTGTATGGCGTAGGGTTTGCGGGGTTGTAGTCGTTAAACTTCCACGCACGACGCTGCGATGGGCCCAATGGCTGTGCAGGGAGGATGGTGGTCCAGCCCTTGTAGCTGGGGTCTGCGAGCTCGGCGTCTAGGGCACCGGGGGCATATGTAGCTTGCAACTCGGCCTTTTCGCCATAGTTTCCGACGAAGAAGGCCGTGTCGATTTCGATGCCCTGAATAGCACCGCTAGCGACGCCGAGCTTGATCACCACCCAGTCATACGGGTCTGGATTGTGGCGGCGGGTTTCCCAGCCATCATACCAGGCTCCAGTGTGGACGAAGACGCCGGGGCGGTGAATTGGGGGTGTGGGTGTGAGAAGGTTGGAGGCGGCAGCGAAGTAGTCATTTGAGCAGGCAATGACTTGCGAGTTGAGAGCAGAGGAGGCGAGGTTGGTCGTGTGCGCAAAGACCTTATCGATGTCTTCGGCAGGGATGTAGGTGATCTTATCGGTGTTGGTGGGGAGAGCCATGGTTGCGCTTGGGTCGCCTCTGTAGCTTTCAGTATACAGACAGGAAAAAGAAAAGAAAGATCAAATATGAACCGATTGAGGCGGCGAGATCTTCCTTTATAGGCAGCTGTCAGGCATGGAGGTGGGGAGGGAGTGGAATGAATGATGTTATCCACAGCGCCGATAAGCTCCGTTGATTACTCGATCCCATCCCCTCATCTTCCCTCTTTTCCCCTTGTTCTTTCTCCAACTCCCCTCAATTTGTGCCTCTTGTTGTCGATACTCGCTTCTCTCAATTTCCCAGCTGTCAATCCTCGATTCCGACTCGTCTCTTTTGGTTTCAATTACCAATCGCAACTGTATACCCCTCCCCCGACAACGCGAAACTGTTCCTCTGCCCCACTACCCCGACAGTTGTTTTTTATCGGAGGTCTCCGATGGTCGCATGCTTCCGAGTGATTTCGTGATCTGAGTCATTATTGTTAAAGAGCTTTGGATGCAATGACCTATTGGGAGATTGATGCTTCGACATGTTTTCCTCTCTCCAACCGAGGTTGGATGGTCCTGGAGTAATCTGTCGCGTGATCTGTTGTCAAGGATCAGCGAAGTTGAGATTGGACACACATCAGTGATAAAAGACATACAAAACTCTGGATGCAACGCCTCTTGGCAGAAGTGATATCTATGGATGCCTACGCCTCGCGTTGGGGTTGAACCTCAAGAGTATATTGCATGTCCCACATTGGCCATTGCAAGGGATCAGCGATACCGGGATTTGACATTCGCCACTGTTGCAATGCTCATCCAGACTGCAGTGTTACATCGTGACGTCTACAAGAAGGAGACCTGGAAGGTTACTCTGATATCGGTGCCTGAGTAACCGAGAGGGCGCCCCTCTCAGGGAATTGCAAGCGATCGAGGAGACAAATGAGAAGACTGTGAAGAAAAAGAAATCCATGTCGGGTGTTAATTCTAGATCTAAATTTGAACGCCAATGATGCGAGCGATGCTAACTCTCCCTCTGTGTGTGGCTTGCTGACATCGAAGCCTCAGGTCCCCGCTTCATTCGTCGTCGTTCTCTCATCTGCCACCCTTGGTTGCGAGCTCCTCCAACATCTTGTACCGCCACTCGTACTGTGCCAACTGTTTCTTCTCACTGGGGTTTAGGCTTTTGCCTTTGTCTGCCATATCCTTCTCCACCTGCTTCAGCATTTCCCAGCGCTTGATGATGCGTGCTTGGTGCTCGGAGATGGATGCAAGGTTCGTATCGTTTGATGCTAGCCGGCTATCGATAGTAGAGTGATACGATAGCTTCGCGTGGAAGAGTGCCATGTCAGATTCGTCGTACTTGAGGCCCCGGGGCTCGGGGAGGGCGGCCTTCTGTGAGGGCTTGGATGGCATTATCGTTGGGATGTACTTGAAAGTGGCTTGTTGCTTCACGAGTATTGATTGATTGGTATGGATTGGGTTCGTTGTTGATGTTGTTTTCGCTTAGCAAGCAACAATGATAGACGTCAGTCTTTCTTGAGAGACGAGCGTTTCGATGAAGGTGGAACAAGAGGTGTTTATCTTCCACCCTTGGACCAACGGGGGCTTGATTTATATCTATTTTGCGTCCAGAGGTCTCCAATGATAGCACTCATGGTGCCACCAAAAAACGCGCCCGATGCGACTGAGGTCAATGGCACAACGAACCGAGTGCAATCGCACAACTCACATTGCGTTTCCCTTCACCGTATATGTTGTTCTGCCAATCCGTTTCCGGGCCGTTTGTGCGAATTGTGCTGTGGCTCCTTTCAAGACCAGTTTCCTGGGTAGGGACAGGCTCGTTTGTTCCCAAACTGTGACACCATCATGACCGTTTCGGCGCGACCTAGAGTCGGTTTGGAGATTAGAAGATCCGACTCCGCTGTTCTGGGATCTGCCAGCAGAAGGGACGAGTCGGTGAGAATTTATTGCCTGTGAAAAAGGAACAGGGTCTGGGAAGGCACCAAGAGTGTCTTCCGGGTCCCCCGTCCCATGCGGTGCCTTGTGCATCCCGAGCAGGGCACAAATGCACATGAGCTTTGCTGAAACATCTGACAGAAAAACTGCAGGCATTCCCGAGGCATTTGGCGATGCGATTCGTTCGTTACACACAAAGGATTGAGCCCGAGACAGACAGACCGAGGAGTGACTCTCTCCTGAAACCATTATCTCCCGATACGCCGACTAAACATGCTTACTAGCCCTCCAAAAAGGGGGCGCTGTAAAAGTTTATCGACGAGTTGTTGGTGTCTGCCGTTTACTACAAACGAACATGCCCAGTGTCTGACGTTCTCGCCTGGGGTACAGCTACTCCCAACGTCCCTGAGAGGTCTATTTTCTTGATCCTCCCCGTTTAAATTCCCCCATTCGTGGCCGTTTCCGAGCGGGCTGCAAGTAACCGCTGGGTACGTTGTTGTATCACCATTGCGGTAGTGGAGGTGCCACCCGGTTAGGGGATTCTGGTCGAAGTAAGGTAATGGCCTGAACGTCTATAGGCATTCCAGAAAACGGTAGAGTTGAAATCTGAGCCTGCAAGCGACCTCCCAAAAATTTCCGAGCTTGCTTGTTTCTGCCAACGACGCATGCATGTCCCTATCCGCCGCTGAAACCCCGTCAGGCCGCAGACCCCTTGAACTCTATAGTTTCGCGATTACCACCTCATGCAGGCAGGTAAGGTACGTACTAACTGCCCTTATGCTGCCGTTGGACGAATTCCAAATCACGTTCCCGGTTCCCTCTCCCTTTGCAGTTATCAATCTGCATTCGAGCTGCAGATGCGCCGTAAGAAGGGGTTCAGACATGCAAATGGCCATTATCGAGGTAATGGATCGGTGCCTAAGGTCGTCCCAGGGCTACGAGATCGACCAGGGTTTGAATGCAGGTCATCTGTTGTTGAGATGATTGATTAGATGTGCATTTACATACTGTGCATTTGTAAGCTGTGCAGGCTTTATACATCGCGTGACCTGAGTCCTCGTTTCGTCCATAACAGGATTAGCGCAGTGAAAAGGAGCGAGACTCCCGCCAGCCCAACGAGCACGTGCAGCTGCATCTGTGCTGCCGCGTTTCCAACCAGCCTCTTCTGCCCATCCACTTCCACCTCGCACCAGACAAGATTGATCCACTTCCCCCATTCACCCTCGACCGTCAGGACATCATTATACGATGCGGCATTGGCGCACTGAAACCACCGTTTTGGATCGCCAGCTCGAGGTGTGTAGACCACGTTGATATCCCAGTATGAGAGGACGGCAATTGCCGCTATCCATCCAGCGGCGCAAACCCCATCAAGCGCCATCGTGAGCCAGGGTGGCGAGGGAAGACACGTGGAGCAACAGGCGTACACGGCGAGTGTGACATACGCCTGGACGACCATGGATAGGCCTGTGACCGCAATGGTGACGCACTCGGCCGTGACTTTGTACATTTCGCTTGGTGTGGCGGCTCCGTAGACCATCATTGCCATTAGGTTGGCGAAAAGAATGATGCGAAAGCAGATCGCGCCGGGATTTCGATCCTTGCCTAAGGTCATATTGGCGGAAGGAGGCAATTTGAGGATTCGGTAGGTATAACGAAAGTAAAGACTGATAATCTGAGTTGAGAGCGTCACAATAATGTTGTTTGACAACAGTTCTACTCATATATATACCCAAGCTCTCAAGGCTCAAGGGGCTTATTTTGTGCCCCAGCGCCCAGCCAATGGCTGACCCCCCACAAGCGATTCAGGCGCAGCCACTTGGGGCACAGCCAAGCTAATTTAGCTTCAATCGACCTATTCAATCTTCCATTGGGCTCATCATTCAGAAGCATTCCACTCCCTCCATAGGGGAGGGAAAACCTCCATAATCCTGTCAACGTCCCTAATATGGTTGTGCCCATGGAACGTAAACCGGACTCTTCCGTATCCATTCCAAGCAAGGATCCCAGCAGCGCTCATCTTGTTCACGATCTCGGTGGCCCCTTTGCAATGAACTGTGACGTTCGCACCGTGTTTCGATTTCTCCTTGGGCGTAGAAGAGCGGATACCCTCACTATCCAGCCTGCGCCATAGCTCCGTCGTCAGGATCTGCACGTGCTCTTCGATCTCCCTTGCCTCCCACTGGCTTAGAAACTCCAGCCCCTCTCGCAGCAAATATATTGACAGATGCGACGGGTTCCCCCTGCTAAAACAAAGCGCCGTATCCCTTGTCTTGATCTGCTCCTCCCCTTCCCAGTCCGGGATAATGTTTCCCAAAGAATACGATCCCGCAGTGGCAGGCTTCCACTTGGGCTGTCTCTCCCTATTCCAGAATGCAATGGCGGCCCCGGTGGTACCCAGAAGAAACTTAAAGCTCGCTGAGAAGGCGAAATCAGCCACGGACGCATCAATGGGCAAGTATCCAGCTGCCTGTGTATAATCCACTAGCAGAATCGCACCCACCCGATCAGCAGCCCTGCGGTATGCCGCAAGATCGACCCGCGCCCCATTTAGATACGAAACGTAGCTTACAGCGATAAGTCGTGTCTGGGAGTCGACCTTCTTCTCCAACTCTTCCTCCCCACCGCCACCTCCCTCGCCATCAAAAGCCTCAATTCCATACACAACCTTCGGCACCACACCGCCATTGAACCGCTGTCCGCGAACCGCAAACGGCGCAATGACACTAGGGAATTCATCCCGATCAACATACACAGTATCCCCCTCTTTCCAATCCAGAGACTCAACTAGAATCGACACACCCTCTGCAACGCTCGACACGAAGCCGATGTCGTCGCGCTGAACGCCCCACGCCTGCGCCGTTAGTGCCCGTGTCTCGTCTACTTCTCGTTGCAGCTCGGCATATCCCTGGGAGCTGGCGGCCTTGTGCAGCGTATACCGTGTCAGTGCGTCGGTGTGGGATTTGAGCGGGAGAGATGAGCCGGCGGCGGCAACATGTGTGATTTCTTGCGTTTCTTCTGAGTCCGGGCCCGACCCCAGTTTTGGTGATGCTGGAAGAATAAAGGCCGATATGGGGAATAAGGGTGTCTGCGCCATAGCTATGGATGCTATATCCTTAAGCGACAATCACGAATGTTGGGAACTTTGCTCCTCTGCAGGAAGTGTGATTAGAAACACTTGGGGCCCCATCCACTATTATATACTCCTATTATAGTCCCACCCGGCGTCTGCGTATGAGTCAAAGTGCAAGCTCTCGCACACCATCGTAAGCACTTTGGAAAATTCAGCCAATCGATAAGGGCTTACCCCACCCTACCTAATCCAAATTGGCTACGCCCTACAGTTTACAAAAGCGTGTATAACGCCTATATACGGAGGCTGATTTGAGACATATATGTATTAAAGATTAAAAGATAGGGTGTCCGTCCCGTACAGTCTAATCAATAAGATCTATTTCTAGATTTGTATTTTTGAGAATACCTGGTACAGCTATATAAAAATCGAACCCTATGTTCCACATGTGAATGCACGCCAAACCCCAGTGTTCTTTCGTCAATCTAGATACAGCACCAAGATAAAGATCTGCAATGACTAGCCTGATGTGTGGAACTGGTGGGGTGAGTAGAGGGGCATTCTATAGCCTGGTAATCCGGGGATGCGCAAGAAGTGACGGGAACGAAAGAGAAGAGTTGATCAAGCTCTAGCATGATATCCCGACGAACTCGTCTGTAGTGAAATAGTATCGATCAAGGCCAAGATATGTTTATAAATGGAATAAGTAAAATGGCACAGGTTTTCGATATCATTGTCTTTAAGGCTGAAGGTATAGGGTAAATAAAGTACCGCAGTTTGGAAGCACCCGACTATTCCCTTTGGGGTGCTGACCATGTAACCCTAGGAAACTTTGGCATTATCTCCTACTGTAATACTTCTCTTATGAAGCGTCTTCGGAGATGTAGCGCTTCAGGGCTTCGAATGGGATGTGCGATATACTCAAGAATTGGAAGAGTCAGCCAGGCCCAGAGTCAAATTTACTCTCCCCAATGGTCAAACGAAGAGAGCACAACTACTTTCCAGCAAGATGTCCCTTTCCTGCTTTCTTAATGAAGACTACTACAGGAAAAATAGTAAATTAACTTGAAGGGTAAACGATAATATTGTGAACGACAGAATTGATATATAACTCCCATATGGATATCAAGAAAAAAAAAGAATATGCAGATGAATCGTAGCCCAAGGCGGAGAGAGTCTATATTCCACACTGTACAAACAACAGAGGAAAGAAATGTGCTGAATCGCCAAAACGGAACCCGCGGGTAAATGGAACAAAAGCAGCAAAAGTGTGCAATTGGCCGCTTATAAATGAAAAGGGGTAGGAAATAAGGGAAGTTTTCAAGAAGACAAAGACCGGCTAACGTCCTTTTCTTCAAGGTTGACGGGCTCGTCAGAGCTAGACGATGATGGCAGAGGAGAGGAAAGGCTGGTTGATTTTCCGGATTCGGCGGGGATACTGCCTCGCTTCCTCACTGCTAGGCGTGTCTTTGTAAGTTTTGACACTATAGGCGAAAGGTAATTATCAAGCATGTCACTGAGAATGTTCGAGCGCACTGGCTTGGGAAGGTAGTTGTTCATGCCGGCGTCCAGGCATTTCTCTCTATCTCCTTCAATGGCGCTTGCGGTCATTGCGATGACGAGAACTTCGTTCACGTTGGGATCCGAATCTTTCCGAAGGGCCCTTGTAGCATTGTAACCGTCCATAACTGGCATTTGGACATCCATCAGCACTACATGGAAGGGATTTCCCTCCTCGGATCGTGCTCTCAGCGCGTCAACGGCCTGCTGTCCGTCGCTGTACGCTTCACATTGCAGTCCTAGAGACGACACGAACCTGACGGCGATCTTCTGGTTAATCGGATTATCCTCTGCAATGCATATGCGGATCTGGTCCCGAGGAATCATCGACAGATCGCGCACAGTGGGACGAGGAGCCGCCTTGTCGTCCAGTACCTTCGACCAAGGGGTGATTGCCTTTTCGTTCTTGACCTTACTAAACGACAAGTGGAAAGTCACTGTAGTACCAGCACCGGGTGTTGATTCGAGCCAGATTGCACCACCAAGGACGTCCTCAATAATAGCCTTGCAAATGCTCAGCCCAAGTCCACTGCCGCCGTAAGACCTCGCCGTCGAACTATCTGCCTGAGAGAACGGCCTGAAAAGTCGTGGCTTTTGCTCATCGGGAATTCCAATTCCAGTATCGGACACTGAGCATTCGAGACGCACGCGGCCTTTGCCTTCTTTGGAAACCTTTGCGGAAACAGTCACGGACCCCTTGGGTGTGAACTTGTAGCTGTTGCTAAGGAGGTTCATGAAAATTTGGTGAAGGCGAACTGGGTCACCGAGCACAACAAGATTCGGTGGAACCTGATCCAAGTCCTCAATGGTTTCAAGCCCACGGTCTCTATGGGTGTAGCGAAGTGCACGGACGACTTCCGATATTGTCTCCCTGATGTTCAGAGGAACCGTGGAAATCTTCATCTTTCCGGCTTCAAGCTTGGAGAAGTCCAGAATGTCGTTGATGAGGGTAAGAAGCGTGTCAGCACAGACGCGGATTGATTCGACATATTCATCCTGCTCCCGATCCAGCTTGGTGCCCTTGAGCAACTCGGAAAGACCAATAACACCATTCATCGGCGTTCGCAAATCGTGAGAAATATTGGCAAGGAAGATCGACTTTGCCTTGGCAGCGTCCTCTTTCAGCTTCACGTTGTGTTTGGCTTCCGCTTCTGCTACCTTTGCCTTTTGCTCAGCCTCCCGTGCCTGCGTGAGTGCTCGCTTTTGGGTTTCAACCATGGAGGCATTCGTAGCGCTGACTTTGCGGATCTCTCGGAAGAGCAGCGCGTTGGACAGCGAAATACCAATTTGATTGCACAGCAGATGAAGCACGACAAGGTTCCGTTGCGTAAATGAATTCGGCTTTCCTTCGACCTGGATAACCCCAAGAAGATGTTCTGCCTGCATGATGGGTAACGCAATGACGGACCGACCGAGTGGGTTCCGGGTCTGATAGGACTCGCTCACATTGGAGAAGCGCTCGTCTTCCACTACGTTGTGAACGAGAACCTCTTCTCTAGTGCGCATGACATAGTGAGTAATCTGCTGAGCCATCTTGTCTTCCATTTCTGAGAATGGCAAGCCGTCAACAAAAGACCTTTGTCCTTTCTCAAGGTCACCAGTAGCGGCGATGGTAAAGTTATTATCAAGATTTGTTGCAATGACCGCAAAGTCAGACCCGTTGCACGATTCCAGGACAATCTCGATCATTTTCGTCATAAGGTTGTCAATCTGCAATTCGGAAGACATGACTTGGCTAGACTCGAGAATGCTTGATAAGTCGATGATATCTATTCAATCGTTAGATCAAGGATACAATCACATAAATTGTTATCAAATGCTTACCGAGCCCAACGCCAGATATGTCAAGAGAACGTTCGCCTGCCGTGACACCACTCTGCTCCAGCCATCGGTGCTTGTGTTCGTCATCTTGCATAGCCTGAGCGACTCCAACACCAATATGTTCCTGGCCGACAACATTCTGGTTAATTGCGAGAAGTGAGTCAACTGTTTGACAACCGACGTCAACACTTCTTGAATTCGTTGCCGTCCTCAATAGCCACTCGTGCTTCTCAGTCAGCTGCACAACCTTGCCAATTGCACTTATCGCGGCCCAAGCGGCGATCGCGTCCTGCATCACAGAGCGAGCTGCTCTTTTCGCGCCACGACGGACCAAAAATTCACCTATAATGGCGTTAGAAGAGAAAAGGGATCAGACAAGGTGACACGTACCATAAAGTTCTAGAGCAAGGGCTTCTTCCATTGGCCATTGATGAACTTGGCAGTGATCAATTGCAGCTTCGAATGCTTGAAGCGCAGACGTGTGGTTATCCCGAACCTCAAAAAGCAGAGCTTCCAACATCAAGGCCCACATTCCATAATTCGCATCGCATGCACGTCGTACAAAATCAATTTCGGCCTTGTATTTCAGAACTGTTTCAAGCTTCCCGTCAAGATAGCCCGTGGTAGGATTGTCGTTGTGGATCGTCAGATGTGCGAGGGCTGAATAGAAGTAAACCACGTAGGTAGCCCGAGCCGACCAGAGTCGCGAAATACTCTCCATCATCCCCGCAGCCAGCTCAATGGCTTTTTCATGATGTCCGTAGAGGAACAAAGGAATCATCATGAGGGCATAATAGATGTCACGGGGGCGGTCAGGGTTGCTTGCGTTCTTCTCCAGATAATCGAGGAAATTTTGTGTGTTGTGATGCTCGTCATTGAGCACCGTGTCCGCATGCCGGTATTGTGTTTTGCCTTGTAGAGCCCGCGAAACTTGTCTATAGAAATTAGTTAGTCTAGCCTTAAGCTGCAAAATCTGCGAAAGGGAAGTCTTACCGTACGCTAACGAGACTGGCGCCTCCCCGAGTATCATTCTCCCAGTCACTCATCTCCACTGGTGTCTCGTTGCAGAATGTTTCAATGTGAACCAGATCATGCCCAAGTGCTAGTCTGGTAATGGCCATTGCCGACATGGTAATGAGTGTTATATATGGATCACCCAGGGAAGATGAGGTCTCAACGCATGTTTCAAGAGCTGGAAGGGTATTCGCCAGGGGTCCTCGCAAGTGCGCAATGTAAAAATTATGGACTAGCGACCCGCGACTTCTAGTCCATGGCTCGGGACATCGCTCGAGCAAAGTGAGGGATAACTCGCTCAGCCTCACAGCAAGGTCCAAATCCCGGAATCGGCTGAAAGAGATCATTGCAAGGTGAGAACATCCGATACAAATTTGCACAAATCCTCCTTGCATAAGATGAAGATTCATCATCTCAATGGCCATCCGGTAGAAAGTCAGCCCATCATCCCAGAATGTTACTGCCATAGCCTCTGCCATAACCGTCCCAATAGTTATCATGTTGATATCCTTGCTGACAGGTGTGCGGGCAATTGCGTCCAAATCTGCCTGTGCGAGATGTGTCTTAAGAATCTTGTACGCGGCATCACACTCCGCGTAGGTTGTGGGTTCTCGAAGTTGCACATCCAGCTCGTCCAAACATGTAAGTAGCGACTCCATCGAGGCAGGGTGGTCGCCCATCTGAGCGTGGATTTTGGCCTTTGTGATCCAAGCCCTAGATTTACAGACCGCCGTCTTTCCATATTCGAAAACTTTGCAAAGCAAACTAAGAGCATCCGCATTCTGACCTTGGGACCATGCCATTTCGGCTGCTGCGAGATGAAGGCGTAGTGTCTCATCGTAGTAAACATCAATACAGTTATCATCCCATGGATCATCCTGAAGGAAAGAGAGGCAGTGACGGTAATACCAGAGCGCAGTCGGCCGCGCCCCTGACTGTGCAGCAATTTGTGCAGCATCCCATAATATCTTCCTGTAATCGAGTCGCTCGACGACACGAGACTTGATTATTCGAGACGCCAGGGCAACATGTCGTGCCATTGCATAACGACTGCGCCCGTCGTGGTAGTATTTCTTCATTGCTTGGGATATGATAAAATGCATTTTCTCAACATTACGCCCTTCCGTCAACGATGAAGCAGCCTGTGCAAACCGATCGTTGGCAAATCTATGGTCGTCGTTAGTAAAAAGTAAATATTGCTGATGCTCATATCAGCTATGCGCACATACCTGAATTCATCGTCAGTGTTTCCAGGGATGATGATATTTGACTGCACCAGATTCTGCAGTCCCACAATAATATCGGCCTCGGACTGCCTGATAAGATTGGCATTATGAGGGCAGGTCAGATCTACTGCCTCATCATCCTCGCTTGAATACAAAAACTCGCTCGTGAGAAGTTTCTGCACTAGAGAGAAGGAGAATGGGCTCCCTAGCAGGGCACCCCATACAAGAAGTGACCGTGCCCCAGCCGGGATCTCTTGCAGACGCCTCGTGATGAATCCAATCCCCAGGCCCTCGCCGTATCTTGGAGCCACAAACTCAGTGAAGATCCGGTCGAGATCAAACTCCCATGCCGAGTTCTTCCACGAATACCAGATACAATTCTTACTATAGCAGGTTTCAAGCATCATTCGCACATAGAAAGGATTTCCCACACTCTTTTCCTGGATGACAGCTGCAAGAGGGGTCAACTGTGGGTTTGGCGGTTGATGCATTGTAGCTGCCACGAGTTCCATCACCTCATCCTCCGAAAGCGGCCTGAGCACTATTCTGGTCACCGTGGGGTTCTCATTCTCAAAGAGCGCCTTGATCGCATCGGATTCGAGCTCTGATTTCCTGCTCGTGAGGATCAGGACGCACGGAATCTTCGCTCTGACAATGTTCGTTATCAGCTCCATCGTCTCGTCGTCGGCGTAGTGCAGATCATCAACACAGACTGATATCAACCTGAACTGGGAAAGAGTCTTTAAGATCTCCAAAAATGTCTCCATTAGCCGCATGTTTTTCGAGGCCGCGTTGGTGAGGAAGAAATCCACAGACGACTGTCCTTGATCTAGCCGTGGAAGGGGAAGACGTTTTGAAGGTTCGCCTCTTGTGCTATCCTTGAGAATATGTTGGGCAGCCGTGCACTTGGGAGATATCTGCTTGTCATTGGTTCCAGGCGACATCAGGTGCTCTGGAAGCTCCAGGACCCGGTGCAAAGTTGCCCACATGGGCCTCAAGGCGCAGCGAATAGTATTGTGATAATCCGTTGTGACATCGCGCTCAGAAAAGATCTGGCGCAGCAACGAAGCAAGGATCTTGGCAAAGGGTTCGAATGGTACCCTCCTGGCCCGATCCAGCCGGGCAATGCCAATGTATCCTAGCTTACGTATTGCCGGCTGGATACGGTTTAACAAGTCGGTTTTCCCAATCCCAGCAGCGCCGCTAATTGTGATAACTTCACATTTCCCGTGGCGGCGCAACTTGTGCACAGATTTATGCTTACTGATTGTAACCAGCGGGTTCTCAAGGTTTTGCGAACTTGTTACACCGGAAGAGTTGGTCTCGTGATCAATAGCATTGTCCCAGGATGATCGTGAATCCACCGGGCTCTTTGCTTTACTTGAAGTAGGTTTCGGGGTGGAAAGTGATGACTCGGTACTGTAGAGAGATTCGTGAGTAGAGACCCGCCCAAGATTGTAGGCGGCGGTGCCATTGGTGTTTGCTCTTGGGTTCAAGTGGAATGAGCCAGAGTCACTCGAGACTGAGGCAAGGTCGAAACTGTCAACACGCCCTTCCGACAAGGACGAGGTAGAGCCAAGCCTTCCTGGAACTTGTGCACCAGCTTTCGAGTACGCCGCTTGTTGGCGTCTGTGAACCCTTTCAACCACACTTATGACCTTTTCATACTCCCCCTGCCGCCCAAACATCTTAGATGGGAGAGTGAAAAACGAGGATACATCACGCTGCGCAACCTGGAAATCCTTCAACGCCTCACTATTACCATCGCCAAGGAGCTGGGAGATCTGCGTCAAATCTCGTTTCACGGAAGATATTGTGTGGTAACGCTCATTAACCGTCTTGTGCGTCATTTTCTGAATCACTGATGAGACTGCATCCGGAATATCCATCCTCTTGGCCGATACCGGCGGCAGTTTCTTTCCTAGGACATTCTGAACGACTTCAACTGGATCGGAGCCAGCGAACGCGGGTTTACCAACTAGCATTGTCCAAAATAATACTCCAAGCGCATATATATCAGTTCGGCTGTCTGGTTCGGTGGGCATTCTTCCAGTTTGTTCGGGGGCGATAAATTGCAACTTATTCTTGACTCCCAATTCTCGCGAGATAGACAGCCAACCCTCGCTGAGTACATTATCAAAGGCCTTCGCACCATTTCCAGTATTCGTCAATTTCACAGATCCAGCCTCCCGGTTGAAGTGAAAAGCGTCTGGTCGGATCTCGCCATGGACTGTTTTCAACCCATAGTGCAAAAGCTCGAGGCAGTCGCAAGCGCCGATCGAGAAGTCCAGGAAAACCGAGAGAGGAACCTGCTCTCCTGGACTTGGCTCCACACTCTCACCTCTGCCACCTACCGCAAACCAAGCAGGCCCAAATGCGATCAATTCTCGTAGCATATTCGTGCCGGGGGATTCAAAGATGGCGACCAGGAGCGGGCCGGCATCGCCAGGGTCGGATGGTAGGCGGATAAGGTCGATCGGGCGCATCGTATGATTGCAATCCGGGTCCGAGGTTTGCACTATTGATCGCATCATATGAAACTCGCGTTCTAATCTCACAACATGCGACGACACCCTAGCAACCACCGGAATCCAAATAAAGTCATGGTCAATTCGAGAGAGGGATAGCTCGCTGCTAGATTCGCTTAAACTACTTCTCCAGTGATGACGGAAAGGGGGACGAGATTCGGTTCGAGGAGAGCTGCGAGCGATGCTCGATGGTCCGGAGGAGGTCGCAAGCGGGGTGGAAACTTCAGGGTCCGCAGCATATCGGAGGCCAAAAACATGCCAGTGGTTGTATGTTGAGTGAAAAGGTTCGACCGATTGATCCCAAGTATATCCAGGCAGTTGGGCAAGCCTTTGAAAGAGCCGCGCCGGCGGGAGGGGTAGATCCTCACCAAGGACCTGGCTATCGTCCATGTTCGGCAAACGAGTGCACAGGAAATCCTCGCTAATCCAACCACCCCTCACTTATACTGCCATAGATGGTAAGCAGCTGATGAAGTTTTGTCACAGGGAAAAATTGTCGGATAGGCTAAAATCAAGTATGCTGATGGTCATCAGGACGAAAGCAGCCTTCGCCAAGGAGGGGGAGAGGTTTGCCCGTGCAAAGAACACCCAAAAGGTCCACGTTTCAATCTGCAAGATACCCACATGATTAGTTTTGATGCAGAAGGCCAAACTTGAGAGCAGGGATATTCACACAATGTGACAGATGCTAGGATCCAGTCCACGATCATTCCAAAAAGCCGCAGGGAAGTTCGCGGATGCAGACTTTCCAGGTCGATTCCCAGCCCAAATCTGGACCTTTCTGGATGGGGGAAAAGCTTAGTCATCTGCCGCTTTAAAGATCGCGAACAGGAACGGGAGATCAGCTGTCACACCTTGGGCAGGAGGAGACGCAGAACAGCTTCTTGCATACTTGGAGAACCTCACATAATCAACAATAATCAAATAGACCGCCAATATGAGACTTCGATTCATCTACCAGAACCAAGACGAAAATGGCCTATTGCTACACTATTACCAAAAAGCACATCTGTATAAAGCCGCTGCTCTAGGAACATATTTCCGACAACAAAGAAGTTGCCCTTGCAGGAATTTTGCCGCATCTTCTGAAGCATCCATTCGCTCGACAGCGCTGCAGGTTACTCAAGTCAAGTTTGACACGCAATCCCCATTTTTACTCAAGAACCCAAAGGACAGCATGCGGGCAAATCGGTACTATCTGAAACAGTCGCCTACTCACACATGATTAACCAACGGTTTGAGAGGCTCTCGTAAGAAGCGCGGAATTATTATTCAGCAACCGAGTGTCCGACAAGTTGCGAGCACTGGATAGCATGCACAGTGCGAGACCTAGGTATCCTGGTTGTAATGGTCTGGTTTCCGGGTGTGACGCTCCCAAGTATATCTAGTAGTTCAAGCGCTTTTGTACTAACCACCAACAATAGGAGTGAGTAATCTGGTTGTTCGATGAAAGATGGAAATTGACTCCATTGTAAACCGGGACGTTCTTGGCGACCTTGGAGATCCGTGTGGCGTTTAGTGGCTTTCCGTTCCACGGGTTTGGACTCTATCGAGCTCAAAGCGCCTCGTTCTACTGAGAAGTTGACCAGACCAAGTCAGGATTCAGTGCAACATATCTAGTTTGAAAAGTCGCTGTGAGCCAATTTCCAATGTTGAAACCCCTCTTTCTATGTCTACCTTGTTTTCGTCAGGGATAGACCGTCGATATATATATATATATATATATATCTTGGCTTTGCTGGAAGTGGAAACGATGCAGTACTCGCTGGACAGCGCTTCTTTAGCGGGAACTAGAGAAGGCCGAGCTCAAGAGATAGTATTGCTTGCATGATACGAGCCAGAACCTCGTACGAGTCGAATGACGTTCCGACTGCCACGATTCTGCTGTCGATTATGGAACCGCATATCCATAGGCCCGTTATACGCACACCGGCCTCCGCTAGCCACACACCAATTACCCTCCTAGGTACTTATTAAAGGTGCTTATGGAGATGTTATTGAAGGCTAATATTATTATTAGTTGGTGTGCGTACAACAGCACCCCAACTATAATGCCCGACCACTTTTCGAGACAGATGGAAGGCTGAAGTCATTAACATGCCTTGGAACTTGCGCACTCCGGGGGGGCACGAGCAGCAATAGCCGGTAGTCCATGGCACATAATGTGAGATCATCCGAACAGCCGAAATGCCTGTCATGATGGGGAATCGTTGCGGGCTGCATCGACAAGATGCATTTCGGAATGAGATCCGTACAGTCGGGGTTGGACGAATTACTCCAAATGCTGTTGACCGACATTGTAATTCGGCACAGTCTAACTCAATCAAAGAGCGTTTCAATGTAAAATGCAATACTACTCGTCGTCGAAGTGTTTCACGGCCCCGCAGCCAATTTATTGAAGCCTTGTTGAGGCGCCCTCCATAATCCTACCCAGACTTTGTACCTGAGTCGATCATCCCATGTCTTGACTCTTGGGAAGAAGATCGACAGACGACCCTGCCAGTTCGCGACCGAGAACTTTCTAGTGAAATCATAACCGGAAGATTGAGTTTATGATGACATGGCTGGGCTGTGACTGGAAGAAGAGGGAAGAGAGTATTGCAGCTTTTGAAAGGAGTGAAGCACTTGATGCACGCTGTTTATTGAGCGACAAGTTCAGCTCGGGGACTTACCCGAGTTCGAATGTCAGTGGAACAGATTGATTTGTCTTCCACGAGTGACTCGGAGACTCGTGAACATCTATGAATGTGTACTCCGTACTCCGTATGACGACAGGCGATCGTTAGCCGTGGGGAACCGCGTTATCATACCACGCTACAACGTTGTACGTAGTACACCTGCGTCTTGGTAGACTAGAAGCTCATCCTTGTTGAGCCTGCCATTGACCTTCTGGTCAAAGTTTTTGATGAGTTATCGGCGATCTTCCGGAGTACAGTAGACTTGTCAGCCCATCCCAGCTCGCTCTGCTCTCGTTGATAGATTGATATGGAGTCGTGGCAAACGTGCCGCCTGACCATGGCATGCTCTAGAGTGGGGAAGCGAATTGACTAGTAGGCTGCTCAGCACACTAGTCAAGCCATTATCGTCACAGTAACCGTCTCCTTGACATTTGTCCCTGATCCCCCTGTCCATCTTGCTGCAGAAACATACAACGTTGTAGTAGTCAGTTAATAAGGAGTGCAACCTGTGCTGGAAAAGAAGAGGCGAGCAGGCTAAGGGCACTGTTCAGCTATCCTACAGAAGAGAATTGAGATTGAAGCCATGGTCTAAGCCAGAGCCGACATATGGCTTTCAGAACTTGCAGCCTATTCAGAAGAATGTGAATAATACTTTTCCAGAGTAAGGAGATGCAGGATGCAGGATACAGCATTAAATTTAATGTTTTGGGTTATTTATGGGGACAGAGTTAGCGCCAAGCCATTACATCATCGCTTTCATCCCTTCTTCGAGTTTGATATGCCTCTCTTACCGCCACAGCCTCCAGCCCTGCGTGTCCAAAAATGAGTAGATCAAGGATACTCATTAGAGCAGTTCCCTGCACCGACGAGAAAAGAAAGCATGAGTAATATCATATAGAAATGAATGGTAGCCGCAACCGAGACAGATTCGGCATTTGCAGAACCTGAGTGAAACTCATCTCCTGGTTTTTTACCCTCCATCCCCGGTCGCCAATGGAAAGTTTCCACACAAGGTCCGATATCGACAGAACTCCAATCAGACTCTCTCGAGTTTTCGCTGTCAACTGACAATTATTTAATTATTGAAGAGACTCTGAATGACTCGAACTAGCCAGTGAATAGTGGTCATTACTCTCAGCACTCTGGTAGGCGGACCTCGCGGACTATCCTACTTCCCTTCCGAATTTTTTGGCTTCGTCTCCCGTTTCCCACTCGCCTCGTGGACGCTCATCTTGACAGCCTCTCTGTACCGGTTTCTCTGCATGGTTATTTTCAACGCCCCCTGCTGATTTCTGATCATTTCTCAAACCCGGCTTCTTCCTTCTGCCAGCCAGCTCCCCACTCAGCCCCAGCGTTCTTCTGGAACGAGCTTCCTAACTCGTTACCGCGATTTCGCAGCATCCCCAGGGCCTCCCCCTACGTCATAGGCTGGAGCGCCCCAGAAGGACGGCCCATTTTCCGTTCATGACTTCCCACTTCTCAATAACTCATTCACCAGGAGTCGCCGTCGATCTTGTAAAATAATATTATTCCTGTCAACCGTCCACCACTTATTTCGCGTGGTTCCAGTACTCGGAAAAAAGGTCAGTTCTCAATTCCCCATCCAAACTCCTCGCCCTGAGTCTTTGAGACTACCACCGTTGCCTATACACCGCTTCACTCCCTTCCCTTTGGTCACCTGTTCTTGCCCTTTCTCTCGTTTCCTACTGCCCACATTACCGCAGATTCTTCCCTTATACTCTGCTCCTCGTTCCTCCCTTATGATTTCTCTCCTCTTTACATGTTCTGTGCATACGCTTCCCTTCTACCCTTCTTTCCCTTCTGACCTTTTGAGATAGGTACTTGTTTTGCGCACCGTTTTTGCGGTCTTGATTTCGCAACAAGTTGCACACCCCTTAAGCCTTTTCACCCCTCATTTTTTCTTCTTCTTCTTTCCATGCCCTATACTTCCGTTTCCCGTATATATACATATCTGTTCTGCTCCTGAAAGACACACATTAGCGTTTATTCGTGCCCCAGTTGTCATTTACGCGTCATAATCCTGGTTTGACGATTGCGAACCTTTTCCTTCCTGAGCGTGGACCAACCTGCCCGAGAGATGAGTTCCTCATTCCCTCTTGTCAAATTGGATTTGCTTAGGAGACTTCAATAACTGCCCGGCGGTGGAGGAAGCGTATAATGGGAGAAGTTCACAGTATGAGGACACCTCCGCTTCCATCGCCGGCTGAAGCCCCGTCGCCCGTTGTCGCTCCTCAGTCCCACTACCGTTTCTCTTCTCAACCCTTCTCTAGCTTTGTACGGAGTGAAGAAGGCGCATACCCAGTCGGTGGAATTTCAGACTCCAAGTACAATTTTCGGAAGGCTAACACTCCACACTATTCTGTCCCACCTGAACAGACCGCGCATCAATATCGAATACCCACATCTGCAGAGAACAAGAACTTAGATGCCAGGAACGGACCTGAGGAGGATCTAGGTCGGAATCAACCTACCCTCAAAGACCTCCGGCGGCAGATGGAAGAATTGCTTGCATACCAACAGATGCGCAACTCCCAAAATCCGGATTCCTCAGATTCACACGAAACCGCTTCGCCGCAAGGATCCGCAACCTCCACTCCCCAGGAATCGACTAAGAAGAGACGCATCTCCAATGTATTGTCGCCGCAAGTCGCACCACCCCTCACCGGAGCGCCCGACTCAGCCGGATCCAGTGGTACAATTAGAGGCACGGAGTCGTCTACGACTCCTGAACCTTTACCTCTGAAGACCCCGTCGTATCCGTTTCCAGAAATGCGGCCGCAAACGACGAAACCAAAATTTGTGTCTCAGTTAAACAATGGGTCTTTCAAGCTCACACTTCCCGCCGAGAAACTGAAGGGCCATGTCGCCTCGTCGCATATCCCGGCCGAAGGACAACAACCTGTTCCAGCTGTGTTCCCGGCCTCCAACAGTGCATTCGTACCGGTAGACCATAAACCTGTGGTGGAGGATCCGGCCTATCCAAGTCCCAATCTTTATGAGCTCACACTACAGCTTAATGCAGACCCTGGCCTTGAAGCGTGGTGGACAAATGTTGTCAATGTATTGCAGACGCATTACGGGGCAGAGCGAGCCTCACTCGCTATACCGGGAGATACAACGGATCTTGAAAATGTGCCGTGGGGTCAGAAGGCGATATTCAACGAGAGAGTTCCTGGAACCGATAGACATGGCCCGTCGAATGAAATCACAACAAGCGAGATCACGTATCCAAAGGTATTGGTCCATACAGAGAATGTTAAAGAAGCTCCCGTTGCAGATATAAATGGACCTCCGACGCCGGCAAGCTCTGGAATTCGACCGCCTCTTTTGGCACGGCACTCATTCGCTGGGTTTGGCAAGGACAGAAAGAAACCGACTCTGGATGAAGGGGATGTGCTGCGCAGGTCGAAAAGCCCACTTAAACCCGAAACGCCACGCACGCAGGAACAGAGCCAAAACCCAACGCCGGTACAGACAACTGCTAATGAGTCTGTGAGCGCTTCCCAAAAGTACCACAGACTGGCTGTTTTTCCAATGGCTAGAGCCCTAGAAGTTGAGCCAGACCCTCTTATCAAGAGGACAGGCGTGGTAAAATTATTTGGGCGCACGAAACCCGTGGTCTTGACTCGAGAGTACTCTAACTCTCCCGCATCGAAACTACCCTACACGGAGCCTGTTCAAACCCCCGAAGACAAAGTCCAAGTGACCCCCACCGCCGAACCCTCTCATATACCTCAACGGGCTACACCTGCTGCCGCTCGGGCTAGATCGCTCTCTAACCCTGCTGCTTCCATTCTCCAACAACGTACCCCTTTCATGGAGTTCCTTGATGAATACGAACAAGTCCCTCCATCTCCCTGGTCGCAGTCACCTGCTCCATCTCCAGCACCTCGCACCCATCCCGAACAGAACCCTTTCTTCTCCAACCACACGGTAGACGAGACCGCTTTCGCTAAAAACCCTCCCTTACATGATTATTCTAATCCCGACCCTCTAGAAGCAATTGGTGTCGACTTGGCGAAGTCCGTCGTCCACATACCATTGCTACATAGTGGACCCTCAAAACAGTCGACTTCATCTCCGCTGAGATTTCCTGTCGCGGTTATCTCCATTCTATCACCAGCCATACCATACCCCATTAACCTAAGACAATCCTTAGCCTACCTCATGCCTCATCTTACGACTTCCTTCTGCCTGGCCCAAAATTACAGTCAACTTGAGCGACAGTTTACGTCTCGGTTAGAAATTCCGCGCTTTGGGAACCTGCTCGGCTTAGGTGGCACATTTTCCGACGAGAGTAGCGAATTGGAACTTGTTGCAGGCCTCAGCGGCCATGTCAGTTACACTGTGACAGAGGATGGCTCCCTGTCGGCAAGAGCTAGCCTATCTAGTCCCGACGATAGGGCGAGCTCGACCAGATTTAGTCCAGCTATATCAGCGTTCGGTACTCCTTGTCTTGATCTTAACATGGGCGGTGTCGTCGAATCTCCCGGTTTGGCTTCCAGGCTTTCTGGCAACGAACCTCTTGACAGCTATTTCAACGTGCCACAAGCGAAAACGTCTCGCGATAGTTCAAATCAGCACCGAAACCGCTTGGCTAAGATAAGACATGCCAATAGATCCCCATCTGCTATATCACCAGGAAGGCCATGGCCGAAAAATGTGGCGGATGAGGAAGCCCCTGCATCTGACCCAAACGTGTCGGCTGCGTCTCCGCAGGAACTGAAGTCTCAGCCCGTTATATCTCCAACACAACCGCCTTCGCGCCATCATTCGAATAACTCGTTCTACAATCAACTCCAGCGCGAGCTACCGCGCCCTTTTACCGATACAGTTGCGCAGCTCATGTTAAATTCTGTTCCCCTCCACCTTTTCTTGGCCAAACCTCAAAGTGGCGAAGTTATTTGGACAAACTCGAAGTTTGATGCGTATAGGCGTAGTCAACCTCAGGAGCAAAAGCTGAGGGACCCCTGGCACAATATCCACAGCAGCGAGCGCGATCATGTGGCTGAGCAGTGGGCGAATGCGCTGCGTACGGGTTCGCAATTCACGGAGCGGGTTCGTGTGAGGCGATTTAATGATGAGTCAGCCTATCGTTGGTTTATATTCCGTGCGAACCCGTTACTTTCTGCCACCGGGGAAGTGTTGTACTGGATTGGATCCTTCCTCGATATCCACGAGCAGCATGTTACGGAGTTAAAGGCCGCCCAGGAAAGACAAAAATTCGCCATTGATGCCAAGTACCGGGCCTTCTCTAACTCAGTCCCCCAAATAGTCTTCGAAGCAACTGAAAACAGGGGTCTTATATTCGTGAACGAACAGTGGCATCTGTATACTGGTCAGAAGCTGGATGATGCGTTGAACTTTGGCTTTGCCAAACATGTCCATCACGATGATTTAGAGAAATGTGGCCTGCTTTCTTTCTATCTTGCGGCGGAACCTCAGAATAGTAGTACGCCTGATGTCGGGTTATCAGAGGAGGCATCGGAGGACTCGAAACGGAAGACTGAAGTGAAAGAGCCAAGGTTCATAAACGGTGTCACTCCAGCTTTGGATGAGCTTGTCAAGCGCGGCGTGGCTTCTATACAGCAGGATGAGAATGGCCGTGTCTTCTATTCGACGGAGATTCGGCTTCGATCAAAAGGTGGAGATTTCCGATGGCACCTTGTTCGTCTGGTCCGGGTCGAAACCAGCAGCTTCGGAAGTGACGAGGCATCGTGGTACGGGACCTGCACTGACATCAACGACCGCAAGAATCTGGAGAGGGAACTTAATAAGGCAATGCAGCAGCTCAACAACCAAATGGAGTCGAAGACGAAGTTCTTCAGCAACATGTCCCACGAGATACGCACCCCGCTAAATGGAATCTTGGGCACCATTCCGTTCATCCTCGACACTCAGCTCGACACAGATCAGCGGCGAATGCTTGATACTATTCAAAACAGCTCCACGAATCTGCGTGAGTTGGTTGATAATATACTGGACGTTTCTAGGGTCGAGGCTGGGAAGATGTCGTTGGTCAGTTCATGGTTCCACGTGCGATCGGTGATCGAAGACGTGATCGACACAGTGTCGTCTAGAGCCATCGACAAGGGGCTTGAATTGAACTATCTCATGGATGCGGACGTCCCGCAAATGCTTATTGGTGACCGATTCCGTATTCGACAAGTCCTGATCAACCTTGTTGGCAACGCAATCAAGTTCACTGCTCAAGGAGAGATTCACATACGTTGTTCGGTCGATCGCAACCCTAGTTTGCTTTCCAAGCCGACTGAAATCTTGTTGAACTTTGACGTAGTTGACACAGGAAAAGGATTTAGTGCGCAAGATGCTGAGCGTCTCATGCAGCGGTTCAGTCAACTCGGACAAAACGCCTCGCAGCAAAATGCAGGAAGTGGGCTTGGGCTGTTCTTGTCGAAACAATTAGTGGAGATGCATGGTGGTCTACTGACGCCTAGCAGTAAAGAAGGGCAAGGGGCTAAGTTCTCGTTCTACGTCAAGGTGGACGCTCCGCCGCCGCCAGCCCCTGGCGATGCCAGCCTTCCCCACGACTTGCGCGAGCCTTCAAAAGCGGGCTCCCTTCAGAAACTGCTATTTTCGTCTAAAGAGTCCTCGGACTCCAAGGGCCCGGAAGAGCCTGAACTATCATCAGCACTTGGATCCCCGCTTTCTCAACCCCCGCACAGCTCAGAGCTTTCTGCCCGCTTGCCTTCAGGGACCTTTTCCGCGCGATCCTCCTTTTCATCTGCGTTGCCGACCCCGGAACTTCACAGTATCGACCCTTTGATCAGGGTCGACTCGTCCAAGTCGGTATCTGCCCAGTCCGAGATATCCCTTAACCTAGTACCAAGCAGTCCGGCAAAGGCGGTGACTGAAGTACAGCCTGTACCGCCAGGTATCACATACTCAATACTCATTTTATGTCCTTTGGAAAACACCCGCAAAGCTATCACGCAACACATCGAGCAAGTGGTTCCGCATGAAATCCCATACTCGATCAAATCTTTCCCAGATGTTGAGGATTGGAAGGATTCGGCGGATTTCGAATCCGGCGCTCCTATTACCCACCTAGTTCTCAACTTACCCAATGTGGATGAAGTTGTGGAGGTGATGAATTTGGTTGGAACTCGTAAACTAGAGAATGCACCTGCTCTGGTCATCATCTCAGATCTCTACCAGAAGCGTCGGATCACCTCGAATATCAAGGAACTTTCTTCTACTGGAAAGCGGGTCTTCATTGTCCCGAAGCCCGTCAAGCCGTCCGCTTTTTCACCGATCTTCGATCCTAACAACCGCCGTGATCTTAGCAAAGATAGAAACCAAGACACAGCTCGCGAGATCAACAACAACTTCAAGACAATGTCAAAGATGGTCAAGGAGGTCATTGGAAATAAGGGCTACCGGGTATTACTGGTTGAGGATGATGAAACAAACCGCATGGTAAGTGCCATTCGCCTCCCAGCTTCATCCTAGACTAAGCTGACAACATCACTCAGGTCATGTTGAAATATCTCGACAAGATTAAGGTTATGGCAGAGACCGCAGGGGATGGTCAGCAGTGTACTGAGATGGTCTTCTCCAAAGAGCCAGGATATTACTCCTTGATTATAGTGAGCATATCACATCACTATACCCTCTTTTCACGCATCTGACATTCAACCAGTGCGACATCCAAATGCCCATCAAGAATGGTTACGAAACGTGCCGGGAAATTCGCATGTGGGAACTGAAGAACCACTATCCTCAAATACCGATCATGGCCCTGTCTGCAAATGCGATGACCGATCAAATCGAAGATGCGGCACGTGCCGGGTTCAACGACTACGTCACGAAACCTATCAAGCATAATGAACTGGGGAAGATGATGATGGGTCTTCTCGACCCCGGTCGGCCACTACTTCTATTGAGAGATCGCCTCAGGGAGGGAGCCGATGGTACACCTCGCGCAGGCTGAACTACCTTTTCCTTTTACGACATTGATATGTCATTGGAATAACATCGAGGCTGGAAAGTGTATGCTCAGTTGCTCCCACTCGATTTGGCTTTTCCTCTCTGGACTTCATCCGGTGATGATTTCCCCCGGTCCGAGTTGGTGTTTAAGAAGGCGCACATGCTCGATCTCGAGTCCGCGGCTCTATCCTATCTGAACCGTTGCTCTCCCACTTATTATAAACATAGCGGGGATTTTTCTATTTCTTTTCTTTACCCTCATGCATCTGCATTCGGCTTTGTGTGTTATGGATACCTTATGAGCATAAAGGGGGTTTGGTATTTCAGGAGTATTGTTCATTTGGACTTTTCCTTTCAACTCATTGCATGGCGTCGTTGGGATTTGATATCAGAGGGCTATACCATACCTTTTTTGTTTTCTCTTGTTCTACTTATTTGCTCAGGCACGCCCCACCGAAGCAACTCTCTGAATTCCTCCACGACCAGCTATTCTTACGCATCTATCTACCTTTCAGGAACTTGTATTCTCAGAAACATGCTTTCTACTTTTATCCTCTTCTCTGGCGCCGTGTGTTGTTGTCTTCTATGCTGTCGTTGTCCTCGGCCCACCGGTCTCATTTTTGCCGGGGTAGATAAAATTTGCTATATAGTTAGCGATATATGTTGCTGTGATGAATAGATCCAGGGCACAGTTATAGTGATGTTTCGATGGATACCCGCCTGGAATAGCATTTGTCATGAACTTCTATGTTTAGATTTTCTGTACTGTCTTTTGTTTTACAAGTAATAAAACTATTATTTAGCAGATTGGTAGAATACTCCTGTTGTCGTTAATTGGAGTCCTACGAGATTGATAGTTAACGATCATACTTGAGACACTGCAAATAATTTAAAATTTGTTTAAGAAGGCTGAGTTGCTCCTACGTTCCTGCATATCGCGCCGTTTATTCCGCTCTTACCTCTCCAGGACTCAACTTCTCATTAAAACAGCGTTCTGAGACTTTTCGACAAGTAGTCCTAGATTTACTGGAGAAAGAGCAAGTATGTGCTGAGACATCGATCTAGTTAGGAAGGCGCCCGGTGAGGTCGTCAAGCGTTTCACCATCGAAGCCTGCAAGGCACTTTTTAGGTAAAAGCAGACGGCGTGGCCAAGTCAGGGAATATGAGGACCAGAAAGTAAGATTCAACGTGGTGGAGAGTGTAATCCTGGGGTTGCATGCGCATTTACCCCATCCTGTTATCAGCCCAAGGGCTCGATGAAGCCAAAAGAAACCGTTGGCGAACGGGATAGGGTCCAGCGGTTGCTACTAGTTGCTTTCGGTTCGACGCACCAGTGATCGGAGGACACGACTGGTTAGCCTGTATGGAGGAAGCAAGTAACTATCGGGATTGCATGTGGCGGTGAGCAACTGCGCAAGAACGAACGATAGGCGAATTCCATGCAACCCCACATTCATTGCATCCACCCTCTGCATCTGTGGCCATTCAGGGAGATAAATTAATTATTCCTTGTGAGGAGGTGATGACACTGATGATGGTGTTGGTGATCTGGAAAATAGGTTCCCCGACTCGACTGAACTCGACTGAACTCGACTAGGTATTGAAAAGTCACTTTAGACAGCCGGAATAAAATAGCGTATGCCAGCTACCACAAGACCTTGCTTTTGGTTGTGCAAATAGATTGCATTATACAGCTTGGCCGGACATATCAACAAGACCAGAATTGTACCAAGGAGGCCGAAAAATGATGCTAGTTGTGCTGATGCAGCATGAGCGAAATGTTGAGCAGAACGTTGCATAAACCTATCCGAGCACGGCAAGACCAAAAATTTCGAGAGCCGCTAAGTGTTCCTCGGGAATCTCAAACTAAGAATCTGCCATCGCATTTGTACATCTGGCGCTTCACAGGCCTGCGCCAAGTGTGGAAAAGAGAGCGAGAGGGAAATGGGCTAAAGGGCAGACGCGCCCGGAGTCGCGGTTTGAAGTTCTTTCATTTCGAATGAACGTCTTGCCTAATATCCGAGTTTCGCGGTCTCTGCCGTTGGGCTTCTGTAATACCCGGTGCCTCGATTGGGCTCGTGTGATGGGGGAAAGTCAAGGCGCCATTCCGTCACCATTAATTTGTACAGCTTCTGTGTTTGGTCGAGCCCAGACGTTTTTTTCTGGGACGGAAGGCAGGCTAGCCAAAAGGATAAACCGACGATTGTTACGGCGTGAGGCAACAGGATGGGGTCACATAGGGTGCCGATGATGCTTGATGCGTGCATGCGATGCCCGGTGAACTGGGATCTCAGTGGTTTCGGTGGATTACTGGTGGATGTCATCGTGAGGAGGTCCAAGGTGTTGAGTGGTGTTTGATTATCTTACCCAAAGAAGCGGTCCAGTTGAAGTCCGGGAGTTATGCACTCCCTGTGCCCTCGACCGTCATATCGTGTCAGCGAACGAGACTGCGAGGTGATTCGTGCCAGTTCTCTCAGGATTAGTTTGCTTTCTCCACTTTGTCTGCCTTGTGCGGTATCGTCTCAGACTCTCATCCCATTTGGTGAGCTCGGGGCTTCTGTGGGCAGGAAGGGATTCTCTGTACAGTACCGCTCTCTGTCTTTGTTTGGCGGCTGATTAGATAGGCTCGCTGGTCCTGTTTATGCATCACAACAGGCCCACTTCCTCAAGTTCTCCGTCGAACCCCTTTGAGCTGGCCGCGTCTAAAGCGCTTGCCGCCGTTTGGTTTCCCGCTGCCGGGTCTGATCGTCTAGTTTGGTGAGGCTGTTCTCCGAGAGTGTGGTTGAAGTAGGTAGTCAACCGCCGATATGCGGACTCCAACAAAACCTGGCGCCAGGTCGGCCGACACTCTGTCCCTCTAGCAAAATAGAATGAATCGCGCGTTACACGGGACTGTTTCCTTTTCCGGTTCCGTAACACTTGAGCAGTTTCAGGCTATCGGTACTGCGCCATCTGCCTTCGAAATTTGGAGTGTCTTGGTACTCTTGGGCCTCGCTCCGGTCTCAGCTCATGCAATGGTGTCCAACTTCCTCGACATTCGATAACTCTTCCGAAGCTCTTATGTTCCGAACTCTGTGATTGCGTCAGCTCCCCGCTTTTCACACTGCGTATCTCAGTCTGTTACGAATCCGTAAATCGAAAACGGCCTGCTAAGAAGGGTGTTGGGCACAACTTGGGACTTAAGTTTTTCGCGGTAGCTTGGCCTAACCTCAGCTTCATACTCGCCCAGCATTCAACCGAAGCAATTATACTTACGGAGAAAAAAAGAAAGAAAGCAAAAATGGAAGTCACCCAAGATTCATACTTATAGAAATATTGACGCGGCAAGCTGCCTCTGCGAGCGAAAAATCGAAGACCAAGGCAAGTCAGTGCGTCATAATCGAGCGGCACCGTAGCTGTCAAGTCCTCGTGCCTGTGTTGGGGGGGGGGATGAATATCTCCGATTCGAAGTATCCCCAGCCACCCAGCCCCCTTATATTGGCAAAAGTAGCATTGCCTTTTCACCAATTGTGGAAATACTTTCAAAGGAAACACCGGAAATTTCACAATTGAAGGATAAAGCAGGAAAGGTCTGCGGTGGAGTAATAAAGGGAGGTGGAAGTTATGAGGTGAGAAGTTGTGAATCTTCGGCCGGGACTCCATCTATATAGTCTCCAGACAGACGTCCAGGCCGAGTCTGGCAGCCATCACCGTCACCTTTATACGTTTCCCATACCCCTCCTTTGGCCTATTCATTTTGCAACCCAACGGAAAATAGTCATCCGTGTCGACAGACACATTCACCGAGCTGCCACTGGAGTGTGGGCTTGTGCCCCGACAACGGGGTGATATGGAGGGCTAGACCAGTCTCCGACCATCCATTTGACTTCCTAGTTTCTCGCCTTCCCGCTCAGAGCGGGGTCAATTCGGAACAAGGAGCGAATTGGCGGCCAGAAATTGGGGGAGGGGCGGAATTGGGGGGTTGGGACCTAAGGGAACTGGACGGGCTAGGAGGATGGGGGGTGAGGGGGGTTACGGGAGAAGGTCTTTTGTGATAGCCCTTCGCCCAATGACTGACCTGCCCATCACTTCGCCCCCCCTCTTCTTCCTTTCTTGTCTGCCATCGTCTTGTTCAGGAGGGGTCCGCCGGATGGAAGACCCTCCGCCGGGGGTTATAAAAACCCTCAACATTCATATCAGCGTCCTCCTTCCTTTCTCTTCCCTTTCTATCACTCAGGCTCATTCCTGCTCGAGAAGTTGAACAAGACCGCTCCACCGTCTCAAGCTTCCTCATCTCATACTCTTACATCAAGAGAGCATTATTTGTTGTCCCCTCTTCCACTTCAAGTCTTCCCACTTGTCACAATGGCGACTCATCACTATCAATCCCCTGCTCTTCCTATGGGCGTTCCCTCAAAGGCCCCTGGTCCTGCCAGCCTCTACCCCATCAGTCGAGTTTCTGGCTCTCCACCGGATCTTTCCGACGCGGGCACCACCACAGGAAGCCGTACATCTGGAGGTTTCAGCTACAGTTCTGGAAGTGCAGGTGGCGACTATGAGTCTAGTACCGGATCGTTCTCCAGCGTGGATGTTGTCGACATTCTCAACGACCGGCTGCAAAATGCTTTCGACCCGACACCATTGGATAAGGGCCTAGCGATGCAGGCGCAAGCGTAAGCCTTCCTGTCGAATCCTTCAAAACTGGAAAATCAACCTCCTCGTCAACGGAGAAAAAAGAACGAAAAGGATCTCTGTTACCAGGGAAATTTGAAAGACCGTGCTAACAGCACACGCTGACAGCTCCGGTCAATTAAACGCAAAGCAGCGCGAGCTCCTTGAATTGCAAGCTCTCGCCCAGCGGCGCTTGAAGGGTGTGCGCACGAGCTTCGCAGACGGAATCAAGGTCGCCCGAGAGACCAAACGGGATCTAGAGTGGACTCAGAAACGTGTCAAGTGAGTCTTTGGCTCCCTCCTGTCTTTGATGATTTCGACCATCTTTATCTGCCCAATGGTCGTTGTTGAGTTCCGCTCCGCCGAGATGGAGAGCGGATATCCGCCGCGCTCCGCCATTGCAGCAATTCTTGGCAGCTTTGCGAATTGCACTGGCGGTGCAATGGGAGCTCACGGGGAAATCCCCTGCTTGACGAGGTCGGATTTCAGCGAGCTGACCATTTTTGAACTCCAGTACTCTGAAAGCGAAGGCTGAGAGCATTCACCCGGATGAATACCGGCGAGCGTCGAAGAAATACACATTCGACGACAACTAGATCAGCAGTGGAAGCTGATTTTCTTCTTCAATTCTCTTTGTCCCCTCTCTGGCTGCCGGGAGGATTCATATATAAATATTATAACGACGATAACGACAGTTTCAGTTCTGCTGCGAAAATGGGTTTATGGTCCTAGGGTAATGGATATCTCACAGGGGTTGAGTTTCTCTGCGTCTGTTTTGGGTTGGTTTCAGTCTCTTTTCTCCGCTGGTTTTGTGTTGGTGTACAATCGTGCTTTGAGCCATGTTGATAGTGCTTCAATGTGTGCGAGATACTTTGCATCACGTCCTTCCGTACTGTCAGCCACTGAGGGGTAGAATGCTGGCACAGGCTAGTTGAGCCATCATAGTCTCTTACCTCGAGGTCTGTAAATGTCTGCGTCCAGAACACCGGCACACCCTGTATAGTCCGCCAGCACCCCTGCAGAGCAGCAACAACAGCGACAAGCACCCATACCCCACATATCCAGAGCTCTCATCTTGTAGATTTCTCAAAGAATCTTGCTCCAGCCGGAGCCAACGGGAATATGGCAGGGAAAAGATGGCCAACCAGCATCACGTCTCGACGTGGGCCCAAATCGGATGTCTCCCCACAATTTGCATCACGCGGCGCACTGGGATATAAAGGTGATTCAGAGCAGAAACTGCCAAGACAAGATGGGAAACACCCAAGATCTCCGCCGGTGCTCTGCATGAGAGAAGAGACGCCTCCTGACCAACGCTTGCAGTCATTTCAGCACGCGACTTCAACGCCACATTTCCGCTCCACCAACTTCATTTCGGTGGGGCGCATCGCTGCTTTTGCAGTGTCCGGACCTGCTGGGATAGTGCCCAATGCATACGCTAGGTGCCCAAACGTTGATGTCACGATGGATGGGATAAAGGGGTGGATGTAAAGGTCACGTGATGGGCCATCGAATCAGGAAAGCGTCAAGGCTTGGCGTTTCAAGTTCTACACCAGTTTTGGGCATGAGCTTTTTCAGTTTTTTCTTCCAAACACTCAGTTGACGGACCGCTCAATTCAAGTACACTAGTTATTGGACTACCATATGTTTATGCTGACCACGATATTACCCCGCATGAATGACACGGCTGAGTACGTTTTGGGCATTTAGCTCATGGCATTTTTTGTTTCGCTAGAGCTGGGGTCATTTGTAGTTCGGAGGCCGAATTTTAGCTTGTCTCAATGGGCGTCTAAAGTGCTAAAATTAAACATTCATCCCTCACGAGGTGCACATGGGGAAGTAGGCAACACCGACCAACTTGAACCGCAAGATAAATCTTCCCACTGATCCGACCAAACCTCCGTTCTAGGCGATAACTTCATATTAAACAAGTATGCTTTCGAAGTCAGCTAGGGGCTACCAGTGTGTCAAGCTAGACCCTCTCATGTTTCTACCAGGTCTGCTGGTTAAACTGCGGGAATCGGCCCTATTCCTTCCCAGGGATCTTCGATAAAGCAAGGGATGAAATACACTTTGTCCATGCCTTGAAGCTTATTTCCGCGTTCCAGACCCGCCAGTTGACGCCTGCTGAAATTAGTGCCGTTCGGAGCTGTATAATCAGCCTTTTGCTGCACCCGCTCCCGAGAGTGCGTTAAGTGCTCTTGACCACCTTGCTTCTCATCACCCCTCCCTCTCTTTAATGTTTTCTTTCGAGTGAGGTTTATAGAGCTTGGGGCTGAGGTCTCGGTAACTTTAGAGGATGGAGCAGTGGCAGGAGTTTCTGGATTAGGTAAATAACAGCTAGTGATGTTTGGTAGCTTGAGGGGGGGTGTTTGTACCTGCAGAGGCATCACCCAGTTGCTTCAGCTCCTGCCGATGAACATGCACATCACATGTCAACTGAGGTTCGACTTCGGCTTTCACTGGTTCATTGGAGCGTTCTTCAAGAGGTCCTATAGCATTGGCCGGTGCGGAGCCTTCCTCGGCTTTGTTGTCCACCTCTGGCGAGGAAATTGAAGTAACGCCGGTTGTCTCGGTCTTATTGTCACCGGCAATGGATGGGCGATGTCCAGGGTGATTGTCCACCTGTGGCAGAGAAGTGGAAGCAACACCATCAATGCCCTTGACCTTGTTGTTTGAGATGCCAGACACACCGCTGTTCCCTGGTTTGTGTCTGGATTTCAGTGAGGCAATATGAGCAACATTCGTTTCATTGACCTTCTTGTTTGAAATACTAGACGCAGCGCTATCATCCCTTTTGTGTTTTGGGTTTGAAAAGGAAACAGAAGTGAAATTGTCCTTCTTTGCCTTGTTGGCTCTAGCAACGAGTGCGGTGCTGCTGCCCTCGGGTACTGGCGACGAGGTAGGGGGAGCGGCACTAGGTTCATTGGCCTTGTTGTCTTCGTGAGTGGGAACAGAGCTGCTCTTTGACCTGGTGGCTTCTTTGGAAAAAGCAGCAGATGTACGATCAGTCTTTGTGGCGTCATTTCCTGGTATATTGGATACAGTACGATGACCTGTTTCGTTGTTCCCTTTTAATGAGGTAGGGAGAGCGACACTGGTCTCCTGGACCCTGTTGTCTGGAACGGCAGACGTGTCGCTGTGGTCTATTCCATTGCTTTCCTGTGGCGATGGGGCAGTAGAAGCAACATCAGCTCTCTTTAGCTTATCATCCCTTCTCAGCAACACACGAGTAGAAGACCCAATGCCAGCAGCCCCCTTAGCCTTCTCTGGACCAACCAAGGCCTTTGCTTTCCACTCTTCGAACATCTCAGACGATCGAGCCTGAGTTGGTATACGCCTGTTGGAATCACGGCCTTGGATATTGCCAACGCTGTTTGCTTTCTGCCGAAGATGGTGTTGTCGTTGTACTCTTTGTGCTGGCTTCGGCGGTGACACTGGGTCAACAACTTGCTTATCAACTGCCATCTCGTAGTTGCCGATTGACTCTGGAGCCCATTCTTCGAAAACACGATATTCTTTCCTCGGGAGTGTCGTCTTTTTGGGAGGTTGCGTTGGAACGAATGGATGGACAGAGGCACTGATGCGTGCCGTTTGTGTAGCTGCAGGCTGTCGACACGGTGACAAGGTGCGATTCATTTTGAGGTCTTAGTGAGGAGAAATTCAAAGTTTAATTGTGGAATAAGACAGGAAACTTGAGAGTGTGAACTGGTAAATAGGACTGTCTGGGGAAGTAGGAAGAGAGATTATACTAGTAGGCAGGTACCAGGAAAGAGTAGTAACACCCCACCACTTTCTGTTAGCTGAAAGTGAAGAGGTAAACAGAATAACCAAGGACTCATGCACTGTCTAGGAGCTTTTAGGTAGAAAATGTCTCAGTAAGGAAGTCACCTAGGATTAAGCAGGAATTCCGGGAATCTTGAAAGAGAATGTATTAAACATTCGAGCAAGAAACAAAACCAAATCTATTTAGAACTTATAATAATAGGCACACCTATGTACTAGTAGTGAAGACCATACTACTCATAGTAGCCAGCCCTTGGTAACTGGCGCACTCGCCCTTCCTCAATTGCGTGGTTGATAACGCGCACAAATTGATCAACAGGCGCTTGGGGATTACGCTTTGCCTCTTCAACACCATCAAAAATCTTCTTGACACCAACTCCTGTCCCTGTGTCTTCTGTCATGTCATCAATACGTTCCAAGGCTTCCCGGATGTTGTCATCAGTGAAAATCCCTGATTTCTCCATCACCAGCTTCAGTTCCTGGTGGTGGGCAACGTTTGGAACTCTGATATCGGAGTTAAATGAGTTGTAGATGTTCAATTGTTTCATGAGTGCTCGCTCGGATGTAGTTGCCAGGACAAGAATCCTTCGGTTTTTTGGCGGGTGTTTTTTGAACAAGACTCGCAATGTCTGCAAGACAGAGTTGCTGAATCGCGGCCCGGTCGACACATAATCAATGATAGACTCAATGTCGTCAACGATAACGACACTTCTCTGACTTTTGTAGGCGTCATTGAATACTCTCAGAATATGCTGGATCTTAGCCATTTCGCTTAATCCAGCTATATCCTCAGGGCAGACCATCTTGATGAACGGAGCCCCAGTATCAAGGGCGATTTGAGCTGCAAGGGCAGTTTTTCCGCTTCCAGCTTGGCCATGTAACAAAGTAGACCATAGAGATGCCTGGTCAGGGAGGGTCAAACCTCTTGTCAACGCTTCTCCTTCTCTGAGAATCATGTCGATCTCGTCTGAGTAGTTGATAATGTCGTGTTCGATACGCATCCTGATCTCGTCTTCAGACACACCAAATGCCGGCTGAATCTCGTCCAGTGCATGAACGAAATCACTGTGGTTGACCTTAATTTCGCCTGCATCATCCTTGACCCGAACTGTTTTCCCAGAATCGATGTGACGATTGAACGCAAAAGAAGTCGCAGCCTTCACAAGACCAGCAATTTCAGCACCCGAGTAGTTCTTTGTCAAAGCGGCCAATTCTGCCAGATCAACACTCGGATCCATCAAGTCACTCTGCTTCATATTTTGCGTATGAATACCGAGGATTTGAGCTCGACCAGCCTCGTCAGGAAGTGAGATCTCCACGTGCACCTCAAGACGTCCAGGTCGGAGTAATGCATCGTCAATCATGTCTTTTCTGTTTGTCATACCAATGAGTAGGATATTGTTGAGCTGGTCGACACCGTCCATCTTGGAGAGCAGTTGATTGACGACACTGTCACCGACGCCAGTACCTCCGCCTGCTCCACTTCCACGTTGCTTACACACGGCATCAAGTTCGTCGAAAATGATAATGTGAAGTCCACTCTCATCGCCCTTCTCCTTATACTCCTGTTCAGCATCGGCAAATAGCTTTCGGATGTTCTCTTCTGACTGTCCAACAAACTTGTTCAGAACTTCTGGACCGTTAATGATCTTGGGCTCTCTCGCGTTCAACATTTTTCCGATTTGTCGGGCTAGTAATGTTTTGCCCGTTCCTGGGGGACCATAAAGCAGAATGCCCTTCACGTGTTGAATGCCAAGTTTTGCCACAATGTCCGGTGGGAAGATACGTGACGCAAACGCCCTCCGGAAGATTGTATGGAACTCCGAATCAAGACCACCAATCCCCATCTTCTCTGTATTGAAGTCAGGCTGAATGATAGCATTCGCCGCCGGCCGGTTTTTGGCAGCTTTAATTTGAATGTCGCTTTGAGCATCTTTGTAGAAGTTGATCGTAGTATGCTGGGTAAGGATAGCTCTGGCTGTAGGATCCGAGTCCGGCACAGAAGCTGTCTCTTTCTCCGAGGTCAGGTTGACACGTAGAACAGTTTTGACTGTCAACTGAAGGGGTATCCCGTGATGGTCCATGAGGATAGGCTGCCCGGGTGACCATATTTGACCTTCGAAATTCTACACATGTCAGTTAGAGCTATTGAGCCTCAAAACATCATTGCTTACCCTGATCACTGTACTAGCCAGCTCATCCTGGTCGTACATAGAGTCTGTTCTCGCCCTACCCGCAAACTTTAACTCGACATCCAAAGACCCAATGTATGCTCCTCCGCCCTGGAGGAACGGATCGTAGATCTGTACATCGAGGGTATCCCGAAGTCCGGCTTTTGCCCAAGGACGCTGGATGCTGGATAGACCAATGAAGCCCGCCGGAAAGTCATCAAGAAGGCGCGCAGTGAGTACATATTGACCCTTGATGATGAGGGGTACATCTTCGTGTCCAAACCGAGCTCGGGGGAAGTCCTGCGTTGAGACAGCGGCTCTGCAGTCAATTAATATATGTTTTCTTGAAGTACAGGCATGTAGCCATCTCAACTCACAAGTTTGCAAATTGGCACTCTTTGTTCGGACTTTCTTTCGGCGACAGAACCCATGAGCCCGCCCCAGCTTGCCTTCCTCCGACCGAAGCTTGTACAGGTGGCCGGCTACCACCTGGCGCGGGTCGTCGTTGCTGCGGCGTTCCGTAGGCCCTTTTTGTCCAAAAAGTATGTTAGGTATATACGTGTCAACACAGATCTCAAGAGTCGATTTCCATACCCTACATCCGGCGCTCCATGCTGGGGCGGGTAACCCTGCGGGGGCCGTGAGTAACCATCTCGTTGCGGGGGGTTAGACCCAAAAGAATTAGAGTAATTATTGCGGTTGAACATTGCACGTCAGAAGGCCCAATTTGACCCCGAAACTTCCAGGAACGAGGAAATTTCGGTCGCTGATGGGCTTGGGATGATGGATAGTGGCAGCTTGTCACGTTATCGGGTGCCTAAGCTCTTCGGGGGCGGAGCTCGTTTTGCCGCCGTACTTATCGCTTCTGACGTATGTAGTGCTTACTGATTCCTGAGTCAAACTCCACCATTCTATGTTGAACGTTCGAAAATGCCTCTGTAAGTATACACATCCCGTTGTGTGTCGCCGGCTTCTAATTTGTCGTTAATTCAGTCATCTTCTTGGCAAGAAGTCATGGAACGTCTACAACCCCGAAAACATCGCCCGCGTCCGGCGCGATGAAGCGCAAGCCAAAGCGCAGGAGGAGGAAGACGAACGTCGCATGCAAGAAGTCGATACCAAACGGCGAATTGAAATTCTTCGCGGTGAACGACCTTCTGCCGCTCCGCCGCCACCATCGTCCGACGCGTCGTCAACACGAGTCGAGAGAAATGCCCACCCCGGCCCTACACGAGCCTCTAGAAAACGAAGGCGCCTAGCCGGTGAAAATGATACAGATCGGGATATTAGATTTGCGCAGGAAGATGTAGAATTCGCCCGGGCAAAGCGAGAGGAGCTAGTTGTCGCTCATAAGAACAAAAGCGACGCGCCCCTCCACGACCGAAATGGGCATATCAACTTGTTCCCCGAGGAGGAAGGTCGGAAGCGTGCAGAGAAGAACCCTGAGGCTGAGAAAGAGGCGGCGGACAAGCAGCGGAGCTATGAGGACCAGTACACAATGCGGTTTTCGAACGCGGCAGGCTTTCGGCAGAACGTTGGCCAAAATCCTTGGTATTCATCCTCTCAAAGCAACGACGTGCCGCACGAGGAAATATCCAGTAAGGATGTTTGGGGCAATGAGGATCCCATGAGAAGGGAAAGAGAGAAAGCACGAATCGACTCTAACGATCCTCTTCTTGCGATGAAGAAGGGCGTCCGTGAGCTAAAGTCAGTTGAAGCAGAAAGGAAAAAATGGAACGAAGAGCGGAGTCGAGAACTTGATGCGTTGAAAATAGCTGACGAAACCCGATCTCATCGCCGTAAAAAAGGGTCGCCATCGAACGACTGTCTTGAAGATTTTAGGCTCGACGAATATCCAGATAAACATCGGGATGACAGGGAACAGATGCCGGATAGAACCTATCGGACCAGCCTCCATAAAACGTCTAGTCGCTCGCATAGACAAAGTTCGAGTTCAAAATCTTGCTCCCACTCCTACCCCCATCGTCGCCATCGGGACCATCATCACCGGCGCGACTGTCAGGAAAGACGACACCGCGAGACAGATTCGAGGCATTGAGATTCATCACGAGATACCCAACATTATTGTTAGTCATAGGTGTGCATTGCCGACGTTACAGCAGGCCCGAGGGACGTTTTCTTTTCGCTCGACGAATGGCTCATCACGTATCTACAGGAGTCGTTGATTTGAACATGAGATCAGAGATAAACGAAGCAAAACTTTTATTCGGAGTCTATTCTTATTGCAGAGACCACTGCTGAGACCCTGGCTTACTAATTTGCGCATCCCACTCAACAGTGATATCCAGGGATCTCGAGGTTGCGTCCTTCTTCTGGTACCCGACTTTTCCTTTAATTGTCTGGCCCTTCTTCAAACGGGCCGCATCCTTCTTACCATGGTCGATAAGAAAGATTGTTTGCTGCCAGTGAGTCTCTTTGCCGTCAGGGCCTGTTGTGAAAGCCACGATGCCCTTCTTTTGCAGGTCTGAGGGAACAGCGTCGGCCGGTATCGTAGACTCGCTCGAAGGCATGAAGAAAATGTCAAACCAGATCACCCAGCCGTCGAGGGAGTCAATGTCCTCGTTCAAAGTGACTTCAAACTCCTTCAGGAAGGATAGCTCCTTGGTAGTGATAGTATGGAGCGGAAGCTCGAGGAAAACATCTGATTTGGCAGGGAGAACCGATGACGGTACAACACGGACAAGCGCCTCATCATAGATACCAGTGAGCATACTCTTCATGTTGAACCCGTAGACGTCACGCCAGAATCCAATGTGGGATTCAATTAGCTCGGGGTCAGCCAGCGGCGCAATGCGAAGCGTAGCGTGTGACGGAGCCATGAGCCCTCCCGGTGCCAGGTAGCGGTCTCTGGCGTAGATGACGGAATCAAACATTGCCTCGAACAACAGACCGTAGCCCATCCATTCGGAGACAATGATGTCGACTTGATTTACGGGCAATGTAACCTCCTCAATCTTTCCACGAATACATCTGTGATCTCAAAGTTCAGTTACGCAATCTTATATAAGGGGCGACGCCGGGTACATACGTTATAACATCGCCGAAACCGTTCTCGTAGACAATCTCTTTCGCCCTATCGATAATGTTTGAGTTGTCGACGGAGATCACCTTACGGGCACCAGCTTTGGCGCAAAACATGGATAGAATACCGGTACCACAGCCAACATCCAAGACGACCTTGTCCTTGAAGATATGCTTGTTATCATAAATGAAATCTCGGTAGGAGTCAGTGCGGATTGTGTCCTTGAGCATAGACTCGTGGATGCCTGAGCATCGATTAGCAAGTGGGTCCTTAAAGTGATGAAGAACAGCAGGGACAACATGCCATTGTATGAATAGGACGAGAAGTAGTCCGTATCCACCTCGTCCGTTTTCTTAGCCGCTCGAGCAGCAGATGACTGGTCTGAGGTGGAACTGAGCTTCTCGTCCTCTTTTGCCAACTGCTCCTCCAACGATTTCTGTACTGCAAGTCTATATTCCGAAAATTGGATCTGGAGACGCTCAAGCTCCTCTTGGAGAGCGATAACCTGGCGTTCGGCTTGTGTACCACCAGTCTCTTCGGCCGCCTCGTCTTCAATATCACCCAGGCTGTATAGGAGGGCATCGTCCTCCAAAACAGGTTTCAGGAAGGCTTCATCTTCGAACTTGTCCTTGGACGAGACATCGGGGGTCGGATTTCCAGCCTTGACCTGGGAACGAATGTAATTGACCAGCTTGATAGTATCCAAATCGTCCAATTCTAGCGCCAAGAGCGAGAGGGGTCTAAGTTAGCTAGACCGCACTTCGTAGTATGGCATTCAAGCGCAACTCGCAGGGTTGCGGTGGCGAGACAATACACTCCAATGCCAAGGTTGAATCAAATGACTACACACCGAGCTCCTTCAGAACCTTCCGTAGGTCAAAGTTGTGCTGCTCCTTGGTTTCTTTGAGGAGAGATCGAACATCCGGATAGACTTTCTCGGAGAAAAGTCCAACTACTGGTTGTGTCTCGTCATCCGGCTCAACATCTTCCCATCCTACTTCATCAGTAGCGTCTGAATCGTCCGAAGTAACTGAATCGCGATCCACGTCGTTAAGCCGGCGGTCTGAAGGGGGACGGGCAGACATGGTGGTGATTGCGTCGGGGGAAACTAGAGAAAATCACTGTGATAATCGCGAATGAAGATTCAGTCAAATGACAATAGGATGTCAGGAAAAGATCCCCGCGCAGAAAGTACCTGAAGCAGGGGAAAAAATCCCAAAATTGGTTGCCCCGCCTGTGTCGTGTGGGTTTGTTTGCTTTGTTTACACCTCCGATAAGAAATTCAAGCCTCAGGCCAGCTGCTTCCCCGCCAACAATCATCACCGCTTAAGACCGGAGGTTCCCTCGAGAACGGTTTGAGATACATCATCTCCTCCTCCCGTATATGCGTCCTCTCAAATCTCTAATGGCCCTCTGTGGTTCTCCATGAAAATTTTGATCCTCACTCCTGCCTTTCAGAACCATTCTCTTGTAACGTTACTCGTCGCCGCCTCGAAACTCGTACCAATAATAAGATAAACAAGCATGTCTTTCTTCTTTAACCGCGGTCGATCCCGGCAACCATCCGATGTGGTGAGATCAATAAAAGACTTGTTGGTGAGGCTTCGCGAGTCTCCAACGACTGCAAAGGTCAGTTCAATGCCTCTGGCAGTTTCCACTCTTCTCTTACATGCATGAAATGATAGGTGGAAGATGAATTGGCCAAACAGCTTTCTCAGATGAAGCTAATAGTGCAAGGAACCCAAGGTGTGTGTACTCCGACATTATGGGCAACCTGCCCGGGTCACTAACATTGTGCAGAAATTGAAGTCTCTCCTGACCAAGTGCATGCCCTAGTCCAAGCTATGCTCCAAGAGGACCTTCTCTACGAACTCGCGGGCGCTCTTCATAACCTTCCATTCGAAGCAAGAAAAGACACCCAGACAATATTTTCTCATATACTCCGCTTCAAGCCTCCTCAAGCCTCCTCACCAGATCCTCCCGTCGTCTCTTACATCGTGCACAATCGTCCAGAAATTATTATTGAGTTATGCAGGGGCTACGAACACAGCCAAAGTGCCATGCCCTGCGGGACAATCTTGAGGGAAGCACTGAAGTTTGACGTGATAGCTGCAATTATCCTCTATGATCAGTCTAAGGAAGGTGAACCAGCTATCAGGCTCACCGAAGTACAACCTGCCACACCCCAGCGCGGAACCGGGATATTCTGGAGGTTCTTCCATTGGATTGACCGCGGTAGCTTTGAGTTGAGTGCAGACGCTTTTACCACATTCAGAGTAAGCAAGGTTGGACTTAAATTCCAGGAGGCAGTGCTAACCTGTAGCCAATTTCTAGGAAATCCTCACTCGTCACAAGTCTCTCGTGACAGGATATCTAGCAACAAACTTCGATTATTTTTTTGCGCAATTCAACACTTTTCTCGTGCAGTCTGATTCATACGTCACCAAGAGGCAGAGTATCAAGCTCTTAGGCGAGATTCTGCTGGACCGTGCAAATTACAGTGTTATGATGAGATATGTTGAAAGTGGAGACAACCTTAAACTTTGCATGAAACTCCTTCGCGATGATCGTAAGATGGTCCAATATGAAGGATTCCATGTATTCAAGGTATGCGATCGATATTTCCTCTCACATGAAATCGTTGCTAATAAGGAATGTGGTTAGGTATTCGTTGCCAACCCGGACAAATCAGTGGCTGTACAACGAATCCTCATCAACAACCAAGATCGGTTGCTTAAATTCCTGCCAAAATTCCTTGAGGACCGTACGGACGATGATCAATTTACGGACGAGAAGAGTTTTTTGGTTCGGCAGATCGAACTTTTGCCTCAGGAACCCGTCGAACCGTCACGCTCTGCCGGCGAGACGTCTCGCCAAACTGCCAACACCACCACCGTAGCGTGAGGAATGATGGAAGTCGGCCTGAGTGCTGCATGTGCCAAACCGCTGTTACTTCCGTGAACCCGCTGCTCGTCCTTATCTACTTCATGTCACTCCATCCCCATCCCATTTCCACAATATCCGCGGTTCGTGTTCATACTACATTCTAAGTTGTAGGTATATTTGGGTGCACTGCGTGTATTAATTACACTGTACGTACGGGTCGCATATATGGCCAGCTGGTATCTGGTCTTTTGGAGTCAGCATTCTCTTGAAGTTTGGCAAGAACGAAGCTTATTTTCAAAACGCTGAGTTGGCGGCAAACGAGGATAGACCGAGGGAGAGAATCAAAAAGATATGGAAAGATACAGTAGTCCTTACATTAACATTGGCAGGGACATGAATTAAACGATTTTGACGTGTAGGGGTAGGACACTGTAAACAGTCTATTCGCACAGAGTGATTTCCCTTTGTCTCAGAGCCACGCGACTGAAGGAGGCATAGATATCGATAAAATCTACGACTATTGATAAGCGATTGGCGCGTGACTGGATACCCTTTTTACTTCTTGCCTGGAAATCTCCTACAACTGCTTTCTTGGGCAGATACTGCAAACCATGGAATCGCTGCATGGGTGGATTCGAGTTTCATCATGCCCAAATCTGAAGATTGGGACGAAACCTCACCAGCATTTGCCATTACTATCTTGCTCTTATTCTTGTTCCTCAGAACCTATGTATCCTGGAAAAAGAAATCGTGACATTATTACCTCCGCGTGGAACCGATCTCAGGCAGGCCCCTTCTTCTGCCTTCGCAAGTCGCAACTAGTGGGCCGCAACCCCCTTTGCGATCCCTTCTTCTTCGGGCTTGGATCTCTGCGTAGCTCCTTGTCACCTTCACTCTCATAGTCTATTTTTCTTTCTTTGTTTGTTTCTTTCTTCACTTCCATTCATTTGTGGCTCCATGGAACAAGAAGAGCCCTTCTCCCATAGACTCATCACTTTCTTTTGATCATTGCAACCCACCACCCCTTTGCATTCCTCAGAGCTTGCCGGCCTGCCAAGTGTCCAAGAAAGCCGCGGTTCAACTGAGAGAACCTTGACCCAATTCCCAGTCTCCCCCATTTTTGGGCAACGGTCATGATTCAGTGTCCAGTGCATTCTCTCCACCGCAGTTGTTTCGTTCGTTCCTTGTGTCCCGCGGTCCAGGGTTTCGGCTGTGATTGACTGGCGCGACGTTCGTGCGACAATCTCGGCTTTGTTCCCTCCGAAAATCTCCCCGCCTCACTCCCTTGAAACACTTCGCCAGGAAGAATACATAGGAGAAGACGAATTGGAAAACAATTATACAGAGCCCTATAAGGTAGCGTCGCTGGAGGTTGGAGCTACAGGGAGTGGAGTGCAAGTCATGCCAGGATAATGGGAGACACGCGATTCCCCCCGTCGCCTGTCAATATTTCGGAGCCCCCTGCCTCCCCCGAAGACATGGCCCCAACAGACCTTTCAACGACCCAATCCTCTTCGCTACCGCCGCCAAACAAGCAATCATTTTGCTCCGAACGGAAATCGATCGCGACTACCGTATCGTCTAGCAGCTGCGACCAGCCCGCACCTGATTCTCCCACAGATGAACAAGCTACGAAACCAGACTCAGAACGTGCGCTTCCGCGATCTTTCGCAAAAGCCAAAGGGGTCACATCGCTTCAAGAAGCCGAAGCCGAAGCCTCAACGACACTCAGTTTAAACTCTTTGCGCAGTGTTCCCAGCATTGTTGTCAACGAACCCCCGCGACCAAGCTCTCGCCCTGGTTCGCGGCCCGGTTCTCGGCCAGGTTCACGTTGGTCAGAACGAAAATGGGGCGCTTTAAGAAGCAAGCGGTCGGCGGAGCTCGTGAGGGACACCGAATCCCCTCCGCCTGTACCAAGAATAGAACCTCAGTTCAGCGGTATTTCACTAGACATCCCCACTGGGTCTCTAGATAGTCTTGGTGCGCAAACCATGAGATTCTCTAAACGTGGAAGCCTCATCCAGGAGGAGGAAAGACTCCAACTTGAGAACAAACTCAAGGCCCAGGAGGAAAGTGCAGAATTGAATGGAACGCATCAAGTTCAGGAAGATGCGCAGGGTCAAAACGGGTCTGCGGTGGAGAATCCTGTGACTGTCCGGAGCCGTCCAAAGCCTCCATCCTTGCTTCGTGTCAGGCGAAGTAGTATTCCCAGCAGGGCGATTTCTGCGGATGAGGATATGTTATCTCGAAGAGTCCGATTAATGTACGCGAAAGGAGAGGAGAATGTGACAGACTCTGAAGTGGCAAGGTCGTATGCCCTGGAGAATGGCACTCTTTGGGAAGAATCAACGCCTACGAATACAGAGACATTTGAAACCAGTGTTTCTGACGCAGATATCAGGCCTGTTGAAACTTCCCCGGGGCCGCCCACCGATCATGGGAGCGTTTCGGCTCCGAAAAGGGAGCATAACGAACTGGCAGGTGGCATTGAGTACTGGCAGAATATAAAAGCCGGGGACGTGGATCGGTATGGGTTTATTCGCGCCTCGCCATCAAGTTCTGGTGAGCCCACGGAATTTAGCCCAATTCAGAGGGTTTCGACCAGTCTACTTCTCGCTTCAGAGACGCCACGGCGGAAACGGTCCATCCGACCACCGTCCGCTTTGGCAAGCAACCGCTCGTTCACAGGCCGGTCTCCCTCCCGACAGAACTCAGAAGCATCTATGCGCCCGGCATCCTCACAAAGCATGTATAGTTCTCCATTACGCCGGTCTACCTCGCGGTTCCGGCAAGCCACAAATCACCTTCCCCACAATCGCAATCGCCGATTCAAGGACGAAGCTGGCGATATGCTCACACTTCCGAGTGAGTCTGCGACATTTGATGCCAAGCTTGACAGCGCTGCCGCGCGTGCGGCAAGGAAGAAAGAATGGGAACGAGAGGATAAGTGGACGAAAATGGCTAAGCCGACGAGTAAGGGCAAAGACGGCGGTGGAATGACTTTTGAATTTGACACCAAAAGCTCCAAATTGATAGAACGGACCTGGAAGGGTATACCCGATCGATGGCGCTCATCAGCATGGTACGCGTTTCTGGAGGCCAGCGCCCAAAAACACAAGGATAGCCCAACAGATAAAGACCTCATCGAGGCTTTCCAAGAGTACCAGCTAGTTTCATCTCCCGATGATGTGCAGATCGATATTGATGTCCCGAGAACAATCTCCAGCCATATCATGTTTCGACGACGGTACCGCGGCGGCCAGCGCCTACTTTTCCGCGTCTTGCACGCAATGTCCCTGTACTTTCCAGACACAGGATATGTTCAAGGCATGGCAGCTCTTGCAGCTACACTTCTTGCTTACTATGATGAGGAACACACATTCATTATGCTCGTTCGGTTGTGGCAGTTACGAGGGCTAGAGAAGCTTTATCGCTCCGGCTTTGCGGGATTAATGGAGGCTCTCGGTGACTTTGAAAGGGAGTGGCTGGAAAGAGGAGAAGTTGCGGCGAAGCTGGTATGTTGGCCCTTTCAGACCATATTTCACTTGCTGACAGGTCTTGAAAGACCGAACTTGGAATTCCGCCAACAGCATACGGCACCCGGTGGTACCTAACTCTATTCAACTACTCGATCCCGTTTCCGGCTCAGCTCCGAGTCTGGGATGTATTTATGCTGCTCGGGGATGCAGACGACGGTACCTCGTCAGGCTCCAGCAAGGGTGGTCAGGGGGAGGCTGCCAAAGCAGACGGCTTTGGCAAGGGCTTAGATGTCCTCCACGCAACATCCGCGGCCCTCATCGACGGCATGCGGGAAATTATCCTCGATTCTGACTTTGAGAACTCAATGAAAGTCCTCACCAGCTGGATCCCAATCAAAGATGTCGAGCTTTTCATGCGTGTCGCCAAGGCCGAGTGGAAAGTCCATCGCCGGAAGAAGTCGGCCTAAGAGCAGCCCCTATCCTTTTTTTCGAATAACCCTTTATAACGCCTTCTATTCTTACGGCACAGTCTGTTTATAGTACGCTTCCCTGGACTTTGGGGGCCAACAAATTTCTCAAGGTGCATTACGAATGACTTCCGGCGAGACGATTCTTAATGACTGGTCAAATGTCGTTTCGCAATGCCTATAATTCCCATTCTCATTCTACTCTTACGGCTGACTATCGGGCGCTTTTCACACCCTTCTTGCGTTTTTCCGTTCTACAGCCGGTGTCACTCTTGTTTGCCAAGACCTCTCTTGCCTATCTGAGACCGAGTTCTCACTCCGCTACCACACCACAAAGCTAAAGGTGAAAACATGAGAGCCACCAACACGATTGTCACCTGCCTTGCTGGGTTGATCCGTCCTGTCGGGAAGGAAATCCAGATTTTCGGAGTGATCCTGTTCAGGCCTCTCGCGAGCCCCATCCGCTTTATGTCTCTTCCCACATGAAGATCGTTGCATTTCATCCTCGCTACATTATACCCTCGTTTCGTCGTTACACCACGATACCTCCTTCTCCAACCCTCTTTTTTGCTTTTTCTTTTTCTTCTCTTCCTCATTGAACCCGTATAAACTACGACCCACGTCTATATACCTCACTGTATTTCCCGTGCCTGTCGCGCTACCTATCTAATACTGATACCCCTTCTTTGTCCTCCTATTACTCTAATTCCCGTCCCTACTTCTTCCTATACATTCGCCAACAGTGATAAACCCCTTGATATACTTCTACGTGTCGTATTGATACCTTAGCAGATCACCTTCCATTTTAGATTCTCTTTTCCTTCTTCGCTTCCTTTTCCTTTTTGTATGCTCATTTTCTCGGTTCACTTTGTTCGTTCTTCGACATACCTAATTCTACGACCATTCTTTTTCTCTCTCTCTCTCTCTCTCTTGTCGAATCCTCGTCATTACGACGCTTGTGGTTCTAGAAACTGGAAGAGATTGTAAGGAGTCGTCAATCAGGGTTGATTAAATGCGCTTGACATGTGGAATCGTTGACTAAAAGATAACTATTCATACCGATTAACCCTCTATTATATATGATTATCATCCACTTTGTAGACTATGTTTATATGGTATTGTTATTCCTCTCCTTACAAAGAGAAAAAGAAAAGAAAAACCAAGCATGTGTACAATGTTTTGTTCTGTGTCTTATATGCCTTGGGCAGCCCCAGTATGCCAGCTACTAGGGACTTGCTCAAGGCTCAATATATACAGCAGGTACCTCCAACCTGGTACAATAGAAACGCTGTAATAAAAACCCATTCCCTGAATAAACGCCGTTTATGGTGGTGCAATGTTTCTCCTCGAATAACCAAGACATCGCTTCTTCGCCCGAGTTTGGTCAACTCATCATTTCATTAATTTAGCACAAAAGGGTGGTTTGAAGTCAACAGAACCGCACAAGTCATCCAATGGCTTGAACCTTATAATCCGTGACTGGGGTGGCCGGGTTCGGCGGATGGTTGGGGGGTTCCCAAGGCGGGAGAATGTTGAGAATTGCTCTCTAGATCAGTCGCACGGCTCATTTGCGAAATCATGCGCTTTGACTCTAGTTGATGAACGTCGCGGAGAACCAGCCGTGGCTGAGGCAATTTGAGTAGGGCTTATCCTCTCAGTTCCTTCAGCTTTAACATACCCTAGAGGACGAGTTTCGTGGGAGACAGATGCGTTGCTAGGGAAATTTCGATGTCTCAACTGTCGTTCCTGTTGTCCCTCACTCCGGGGAGAAGCTGGCTGAGAGACCTGAGGGGTTTCAAAAGGGGATTCAGGTGGGAGAGAGGACGGAGTGGGAGCTGGTTGATGAGGGCCAGAAGCTTTCCTCTTCCGCCCGGGAGAAGCCTGATGTTCAGATCGACGAATACCCGAGGTCGCATGTAAATCCTGATGGGCCTTTCCAGGCGCCGTACCCGGTTGAGCTGGCGGGACCCAATGATGAAAGTAGAGAGACTGGGGTGATCGACGTGATCGCGAGCCAGGTCTATTTCGGCCCGGAGCAGCAGGAATCGATGACCCCGGGGCGTAATGTACATTGCCCATACTTATCGAACCTGGCTGATTCTGGATTGGGTCAACTGTATTCGACCACGTATTTATCACATTTCGTGGATCGGGTGGGCCGCTCGGCGTTGAGGGTCCTCCCAGTGGCTGCGGAGTGTGAGGTCCACCTGCATTTGGTGGCAAGTTCTGGGATAAGAGGATGTTGGGAGGAGGAACTACATACTGAGCTGTAGCAGCAGGGAATGGACTGGGAGGAACGGAGCGAGAGTCCTGGCGGGTATGTACATGTGGCCGCTGGGTGTGGGGACTGGAGTGAGAATGCGAACGGGACTGAGGTTGAGGAGGAATAGATGAATTAGACCCGCGGGCTTCAGTTATTTGAGCCAAATATTGTTGGGTCAGCTCAATAACAGGCTGCGGTAGTCCACCTTGACAGGTTCCCGCAAAGATCAGCGGGATAATATGCGGAGGAATGCCGGCCATCAGAGAATCTCTAAGCATGCTTTGCTCAACCCTCCGCTGCTCAAGACGTAAAGTTTCCTGGCGCGTCTTCTCCTCTTCTTGCTTCCTCCGGTCTTCTTCCGCTCTAGCCCGCCAATAATGCATTGCATCCTCCGAGCTTTGTCGCTGTGCTGGAGGGTGTGGTAGCTGTTGGTTCGGCGTGACACTGGCCATTGATGTGAAGCCAACATCAGGCGGGGGCAAAGCGAGCGATGTAGGGCGAGGTAAGCGATCGCGAGAGGTGTCCATTGAAATGTCCGTTAGCCTGGTAGGCCCGGCAGACATAGAAGGATCAGATGTGGACGGGGAAGGAGACCGGGGTGTCGGGATAGAATGACGGAAACGCGAATGTTTATGAGGGCCTAGGATCCCATGCTGGGGGGAAGGGTTGAGAGTGAGCAGCATGTCTCCCAAAAGACAGCAAAGCGGCAGATTGATAGAGATCGACGAAATATTATGATTGCAACCGCATTTTCAGACAATTGCATGCAATGACGCAAGCACAAGACATTGAGGGTGAGGGAAAAGGAGCAATTGAAAGCTAGCTTATGATGGGAGAGAATGAAAAGGAGCAGGTAAAGAAGGAAGAGATGAGAAAGAGGAGGTGAGTTAGTGAAAAAAGTACTGAAGACTGAATCGTAAAGCGTAACGTGAGGAGTTCATCTCCCCAGATCGCTCAAAAAGGAAAGCGCCTAGAGAGCCCGGAAGGCCGTACTTACCGGATGCAGAAGGGATCTGACGCGCAGCTAGGCCAGATCGGGAAAAATCAGGCGGGCCGCCGTCTTAGCTGCTGCTGCTGCCTGAGGCTGCGGGAACTTTGAGATCTGTAAGAAACCACGTTAGCAGGATGAGATTGAAAGGGAACAGGAACCCAGGCTCCAGCAGACGGTAGTCGATATCATCTACTTAGATAAAAGCACATACTAGGGCGCTGCTCGGCACCACAAGTCCACACCCTCATTGCGTGGACTGGAGATTGATGACGACAAAGTAACCAAGCATGGGTTCAATTTCTAGACCCAAGCCAGGAAAAAGCAACAACAACAGAAAAATGTCCGAGAGGCGACGGCCCGCTCCGATTTATTGACAATCAAAAGCTGTGGGAAAGCCTCAATATAAAGCTCATCTCATTAAATTGTTTAATCTCTGGAAAATCATCCCAGTGATCTTCTGATAATCCCAACCGTCGGATCCTCATTTCTGCCCCTCCAATGCTTGTTTCATCTAGAATGACAAGACTTTTCAGTCGTGTGCTGGTCTGTTTCCAGTAATTGTAATGATTATCACTATACCTCGGAGGCGTCTCAAGGAGCTCCTCGGCCGGTTCTTCGTCCAAGTTCTTTATTCATTTGACATGATTTTGAACGCTTTGTTTGATTTTATTACTACTGGTGAATCGCTGCTACCAACGCTGCATGCAAGAACTCTATGTCGTCGATTCGTCATTAATATGAGCGAGATGAAAGAAGAAACATACAGTATATACTCCGTTCTCGAACGCATATCCTCCACTTAGCTGTCACGATCGAATCGGGTCAATACCTCTGGCGGCACCGTTGGGATGTACTTGCGCGCACGTTCGCGGTTGGTTCCGCCCCATCCTGCCCCGTAACTGATCAGCATGTCTGTGCTCGTCGGTAATGAAAAGGGGAGCGTCAGGGCCGGGTCCAAGAAAACTGTGTTTGCTCCGTTGCGCTCGTCGATTTGAGAGGATGATGCGCCCGGTCGCGGAGACGCAACACTCGATCCAGGTGATGCGACAGAAGCCGCAGAGGCGTTTGGCGAGCCCGACACGTTGGACACTGAAGGAGTCTGATCCTGGCGTGGAGTTTGCGGACGCGCTTCCACGGTCTGTGCCGAGGTCGGGGCAAGCGAATCTGCTTTCGCTTGTACTAACCTTAATTGCTCTCTGAATATCAGCTCCGGGTCGCGTTGATATTCTACCAAAAATTTCGATGCTGGTTTATTAAGACCCTTCTCTCCCACTTCGGGTCGGTATGACTTGACCGCATGTAGGAGTTGCGCTGGGGTCAAGTCTTGGAGCTGGAGGAGTGTGTTGATGAAAGACTCCCAGTCATCTCCCAGCGAGGAGAAGCATTGTAGCCACTGCAGGAGCTGGATAACTGGCGCCAGGTGCTTACGAGCAGAGTCCATCGTGCTATCCCCGGTGCAAGACGTGGATCCGTTTTCATAGTGTTCCGGTTGTCGATTATTCGTTCTGGCCCAGTCCTCTAGGGTCGAGACATTCATGCGAATCTGCATCGCTTTCGTCCGGGCCAGGTACCGTTTGGTTGATAAGACCCGGTTGAAGAGCTCCGCCCCCAACCAGTAATAGAGCTGCGAGAGAATTTGAGTTGTGATGACAGAATGTACGTCGTATAGGTCGAGGACGAAGAGTGTTGATGATAGGAGAGAGGTGATGTTACGCGGTGATACTTGCGCCCGGCGCCTTGGGGAAGGAGGTCGAAATTGGTTCTCTGCAGGCTCAGGAACTTTGGATTTGTTTTTGGAGCGGAAAAGCTTCCACTCGTTCTGGAAAGGGATGTCGTCGAGACCCGGAATGGTTTCATGGTCCAGCATCGCCAAGTCCAGCACCTTGTTCATCCGACGTTCAGCGTCGCGAATGATGAGGATAAATATTTCGTTGATGAGTTCAGCAAGGTGCAGTTGGAACTCTACAGTGGACTCGACCAATCCCGCATCCTTTTTGAGGTAATGGAGCAGGAGGGTAGCGTTCGAAATCCAGAATGCAAGGATTGTCATGTCCCATTGATAACGTTCAACCACGTCGTTGATCTTGTCGGTTGCCGAGACCAACAGCGTTGCGAGAAGCTCTGGACTCGCATGATAGTGCGCGTATCGAGCACTGAGGAAGAGCAAGTTGGCAGGGACCGGCTTTTGTGATGGTGATCTTTGGGGTGTCATGTTGGTAATGATGATGTTCAGGATCCTTTCTAACTCGTTCTCCTGGAAGACGAACATTTGGTCATTCAGACATCGGTCCCATACGAACTCTTGCTGTTCTTCCTCGAGTTCATCTTCGTCCTGTGACTACATATCAGACAGTCAGCCCGTTATCAACCCACTCAATTCGACCTCTTCACTTACGTCGAATTTCTCATCCAACCCCAAGCTCGACAGATCAACTTCTAGATTAATCGCGCTTTCCTCCATCATCATGCGCCGCTTCAATTCGTTTTCCGCTATTTCTTCCTCAAATCGGCCGTGTGCGAAACCTGAATCGTAGAAGTCGTCCTCTATCGCGCTTGGTCCGAAACTATAGCCGTTATCGTGAAGGTACTCGGATATCTCACTTCCAGGCTGAGCGAAGTCGAATGCAGTGCCTCCCGAAGAGGACTTGATATCCGGCGACGCCCCGTGGTCGAGTAGGATTTTTGCAATAGTCTTGTGTCGGTTTGTCATAGCCCACATCAAAGCACTCCATTGGTTCCGATCTTGCTGATCAACATGCGCCCCCGCATCAAGAAGCGCCGCAACAACCTCTTGGTGGCCCTATGCATCAAATGCAAAGTTAATTCCGAGACCCTAGAACCCAGGGGAGGCCGCAGAGGAGCGAACGAGGAAGGCACGTACAAAGCAACTAGCATATATCAAAGGCACTGTGCCTTCTTCATCGGGCATATTCACATCGACGTAGTCCTTTGCTTTTCCTTCCACCAGCTTCCGTACACGTTCGACATCACCGTTACTAGCGGCCATGTTCAAGCTCCGTTGTAATATATCCCTTTTCCGCTCATCCGTCAACTTCTCGTCAGAGGCTATGGTTTCCTCATCTGCGTCTATCGAGTCCACCTCGCGGTGGGCAGCTTGCGCAGCAAGCATCTCCATTAAACGGGCATCACTATCCTCCAATCGGGCCGTAGTAGTCGATTCATTGTCATCGTCGGTAGACGGCCCAAAGCTGCGTCCGTAGTGTGGGTGTAATGAGTGCTCGTCGTCGACGGAATGGTCATCCAAGGCGAGACTGAAGCTGAGAGGTTTTGCGGCCACGGGAGTAAGAAACTGGGATTGACCTGTACAGACACGATCGGATGAAATAGCAACGATCAGCATTCATCTCATGATCCCCGATAAAAACATCATGTTCCTTAGCCGTATCTTCCCTCCCCTTCTTGTCTGCCCCCGCCAACATACGCATCATATACCCTCGACAGCATACAATGCGGAGCAACAAGCGTCACCACCAAAGCATGATCTCCTATCCTACCCATCCAAAAAGAAAGAGGAAGAAACCAATCCAGAAAATGACAAATAAAGGGAATCAGCGCACCTTGCCAGGCATCATACATCTCCGTCTCGGGCTGCAACCCCGGAAACGAGCGACGGTCGTCCAAAGACTTGGGTAAATCATCCGGAAGCTGCTTGGGCTTTTGATCGATGTCCAGCGAACTCGAGTCTCGAGGTTCGGGTTCGAACCCAGGGGTGGGAGAACCGCCCCCGCGGGGAGAATCCATAATCGTGTGATTCGGCGTTCTTCTGCTGATTCGGAAGCCGGATCGGCTCAAGAGTCAACGAGGATGGGTAGGAGACTCGAAGAAGGGAGCAGTAGCTCCATGAGGGAGAAAAACGTTTTCTAAATAAACTTTGAGTTTCGATGAGGAAATCCGACCTGCGGCGGTGGGATATTGTGAGTGGGAGAGAGAAAGGGTGGGCGGAGGGCAAAGCTGGTGTTCCTGGCGATGATTGACATGACTACGCAGATCCAAAGTGCCAGTGATGCAATTCCCAACAGGCTGGGAAATTGTTTCCTCCACTGCCTAACGCCCTGGGCACGAGGTATGTTTCAGGATGGGTTACAGGGACCCAACTATAGTTTCAGCATGATCTGGATATTTTATTGCCTGCAGTATCCTCCGGGTTAATGCCACTATTGCTGGTCTCAACTATGTACAGCAAAGCCAAGCCTCCATCAAGTATAGAAAAGATATCATAATAAATCAATTGATCACACACTCCAAGCAAACAAATGGTCTACTATACATTAAATCTGGGAGCTTCCAAAGTTGCCCCATTTCATAAGTGCTAATCACAAGTTCATGAGGGATATCAGTCGCTAAACGCCGAAAGACTGAGAAAGACGATAGGGTATTATGCAGACGGTATATACCAGGCCAAATGTATGAAAGATGCTGGTAGATCCCAATAACTGTAGTGTTCATATAGTTCACGTTTCATGCTCCCGGAATCATTTTATACCAAGAGCTTGCTGCGAATCTGGATCTGCTCTTCCGAGAGAGATGCGATCCAGAGGGCGCGTTCAATGATGCCAGGGACCGGCTCAATATTGTACTTTGTGCTCGCGTCAATGAGTCGAAGAAGGCTTTTGACAATTCTGGCCGTTGTTCGGTAGCGCTCAAAGTTTATCAACGGCTCTCCCTCCCTAGTTGCCCCCACTTGCGCTGGCTTTTGCGCATTATATGTTAAGTCATGAATATAGAGTCCTGTCGAGTCGCGTTAGAAGATGTCCTCATAGTTGGGAGATTGGAATATTCGCACCAACAAACGGTATGCTGCCTTCTTGCACGTTTGCTGTCTCCATCTCGATGCGGAGATCATGAAAGTTACGGACGGGCTGGATGAGCAGCTCCATATCCTTCAACATACGTCGGTCCTCTGTCGGCACAAGGTCCCATGTGCTCTGCAATCGAGAGCAATCGGTAGAGGTAAGAGCAATAGCGATTTGCAGCATAGTCGCATAGTTGCAGATTCTCCGCGCATGTGCCGCTGTGTGAATGAGTTTGGCGATTGTACGTGCTCGCTCATTGACATCCAAGGTCAGAACAATTTCCGACAAAACCCACTTGACCATGAGATTGAAACGGCCCACTACTAGATCAATGCCACGGCGTTCGTCCTCCACCAGGAACTGCACCCAACTTGTAGTGAAGGGAGGCCCACTATTCCACTTCATATCTACCAGATCCTTCCAATCAACCTCGCCGAGAGCGGCCATCTCGACCAATGTGAACTGTTGAGCCAGGATATGGGATTCACACGAGAGAATAAAGGGTACGTGGTTTGATCCCGGTCCTGTCGCAAGCGCTGCAGGTGGGTGTTCCGTTTCTGAGCGACAAAGGATATCGCCGGATACGTGCTGCATGTCGAGCAAAGGGAGATTGGCTCGCTTCACAGTCTTGTTGATCGGTGATGGGTCAGGCGTCAAAGGTTGCACCTTTGCCGGATTAGGGTTCAGAGAAGCTTGGTATGAATTCACGGATCGAGTATTTTGTATGGTCATCGGAGGCGAAGGTGGATGTGCAAGAGGATGCGGAGGAATTCCGATTGATGACCCGCCGAGGCTACGCGTATCAAACGACAACCGTGCTTCATTCGGGTCAATTACGTCAACCGAAAGCTCAGAAGATAGTCCAGACAGACGCGATGTCCGGGACCTAGTGTTCATGGGATTAGGTACAGGAAGAGTTGACCCTCGCGGAATTCGTTGCATGCTCTCCGTTTTCTTCACCATATCAATAGATGGATGAGATGATCCCACGTCCGATACTTCTACATTCGTGGAAAGCTGAGGCGGTCCAGTGACGATCCCATGTGTTTGGTCTGTCGTGGGCTTTTTCATCGACTCATCACTCAGTCCTCGTTCGAGGAGCGGTATCGAACTGTAAGAGTCTTCCGAGTCCACGATTGACTCTGAATATGGGCCGGAAGTGACAATCCGTGTTTGGACTTGCGAATAAGTCAGGCTGGTGCCCAGTTGATGACGACCCCTTGAAGATATGCTAGAGCGTGGGTAATAGTCGCGCGGGGCAATTGGGACTTCACGGGCGCTGACTACGGCATGAGACCGTTCCTGAGGGTGACTGGGACTAGCGGTTGCGTTGTCCGGCTCATTGTTCGACTGGCCCTTCCATTTGCCTTCGAGCTTCAAAAGTGTCGACTCAATTCCTCCGTCCTCGTCATCGGGGATCTGAGCAAAGCGTGCGAGCGCGGACTCGAAAGAACGCCGAATGAGCTGGGACGAATGTGTCTTCAAAAGAGAGAAGCGAGGTTTCGGAGGGACAAGGCTGGTTTGTCGTCTTGACACAGCATAATCAACAGTGTTCCCAGTGCTATCAGCGATGGAGCTCTGATAGGTTACTTCGGACCAGATCGAAGCTGAATCTGGCTGCGATTGAGTCCCAATGCCATTGCGCATCCGACGTAAGTCACCTCCAGGCCGCCTCCGAAGCGTAGGTCCCGTCGGCTTATCTGCAAGATCAAGGACGCTGGACCCAGCTACTGAAGTCCCGGATTCACTTCCAAGGGTCGGGCGATGCCTCGAGAATCCGCTTTGAAAGGAAGCATATTTTCGAAGACGGCTAGATCGTATAGGCTTTCTCCAGAAAGATGAGCCCCTCTCAATAGATAATGATCTGCGTGATGCAGCTGCACTATGGAACGCTGATGTTCCCCGGGACTGTCTTATGCTAGTTTCATCATAGAATATCGGTAGCGAATATTCGTCTGCGCCAAGCGTAGAGCCTTTGGACGAGGCAAGGAACGTATGGGCTCTAGGCGTTGCAGGGGAGTGCTCCCCAGTGAGGAACATGGGAGGCTGGTCAAGACCCGCAGATAAAAATCCTACGCCCCCGGACATGACAGGCACTCCGATACCGGTATCATCGACAATAACTATGGATTCACTGCCTCCCGTTAAATGGCGTTGTACTCTCTCATCTTGTGGCATAAGAGACTGCGGCGCTAGGACCGGGATATGGCCTAGCTCGTTTTCCTTGTTCTCGTTTGATGGCTCAACAATCTCCCCTGAAACTTGACGATATTGCCGCAAAGCTTCCTCGCAGAGGAAGTCAACCCTTGTCGGCTTCTTAACTGGGAGAACCGATTTCTTCTCGCGATACAGTTCAGATCCAGCTGCGACGTTTGTGGGTAGGGCTGAAGTCTTGCCCCTCGTTAAAGGTCCGTGTGCATGGCGCAATGATATATTTTGCATAGGCGGCTTGCTGTGCAAGGCTCGTCGAATAGAGCCTATGATTGTCTTTACACCAGAGCCGGAAGTGGGAGGCTTAGAAGCACTATTGGTCGTGTTTCGACGGTCAATTCGCATGCCAGTAGGCAAAGTTTGGAGAGGCGGAGAGGGCGGCGCCATCATGGTCATGTAAGACTCCACTGGAGGATATAACTCGCCACGGATCAAGTTCCCAAGATAACATGGCTCGTGAGATGAAGATGAGCTCTTGGTGTCAAAATGTGGTAACGAAATAGGCGCCCTATCATCTCGAAATGAATCTGAGAAACTACCACTACGCTTGTGCGCATGGCTATAGCATGGAAGACGCCTCGAACTAATCGGCGACAAAGGTGAAACAGGGCCTGATCCGAATTGTTTCGGAACCACAGGAACCGGGCGTGGGGCTTTGTTTGGCGAAAAGGGCATTGAATGGCGTTTGGGAGATTTGGGAGGCAATGAACATGATATCGCAGGAGCACTCCAATCACTGCCAGCTGATGCTGGCATGCTCATTGCCGTGGCGGAGGAGTCATTCCGATCATGATGCACCACCAAAGGCGGGTTTCTGACTTCAACTACGCCAGGTATCTGAGTACTGTGCGTTGGAGCAACATTCTGCAAGTCGTCGCCCACGGCCGGCTCATCGCCACCAGGGTCAATAGGGCGATCCGGGTTATTATACGGAAGATGGTGATCTGGAATATCCCAATAAGCAGAGCATTTTCCATGCCAGCAACGCTTGAGGTCAATGAGGATCTTTAAATCACTCATTCCACCTCCCTGACGTGCCTTTACACTGTCGTATAAGCGATTGATGGTCTCACAAAACTGAGCCCGTAATTTGAAGTCAGGAACAAAGTCGTCGACGAAATAGTTCAGGATCCAGTGGCGCAGAGCCGCAAAGGTGCGAATTCTGATTATTCTTCCATCTTCCTGCAAACGGTTTATGGCCCACTGTAGGCGTGCAAGAAGAAGCAAGAGTAGAGACCCAGCAGTAAGGTAGGGCCGAAAGGTGAGGAAGAAGTCCGAGACAAGCTCATAATCCATGAAGGACTCGGAGGATATCTGAGCAACAATGCGCGCAGGGGTTGCAGCACTGATGTTCTTGGTGCCTGGAACGTAACGAACAACTGATTCGTCATCCATCACCGTCACAAGCGTTTCGAAGATTGATGGCTTAATGGAGTCTCCAGGGTCATATGCGATCGGGTCGGGGCTAACAGCAGTATTTCGAGTCAAGTCCATGGCGGACACGCCGGAGAATATGGAAGGAGCAAACGAAGGACCAGCTCGGTCATGTAAGTATGTGTTGGGAGCAATAACTTCCATCGACTGGGTAGAGCTTTGTAGAACGTTGTTCGCTGTATTGAACCGTGTGATACCCAAGTGATGGTCCGGGATGGGCACCTCTAGGTGTTGAAGGGAAGTTCCATCTGCCGACCTGGGTCTATCATCAGGCCTGTCGATGACGACTCTAAATTCCTTGCCCCCCTCGGCGCGAGACACCGATCGCTGTTCGGATATTGTGGAAAAAGAATGGGATCTTTGCAGGGTATGCTGGCGAGCTTGTTGAGGTGCGCCAGACCGCGATAGATCCGAGTTTATCGATGAAGTGTCGCCATTACCTCCGCCTCCCTCAAAACGTAACTCTGATAGTTGTGAATTTGACCACCGCGAGAGGTCATTCTTGACATAGTCACCACGCTGCCCTTGTGAATGTAGGATGTCTGGCTTCGATTCGCTGGCTGGAGGGGAGGCTGGTATACGACGAGATCCTTTAAGAGACTGATTTTGAATGGGTCTGAACAATAGGGACATAGTTAGCGCGTTTGCCCAAGGCTTGTGATACCGAGCAATGCACACGAGGAAACTTCAACCTGGCCATACCTAAGAAATATTTTGCCGTTCTGGCCAACATTTCCAACCGTGAAATGACTTGATTCCCTTGGTCCCGCGAATGTTTCGCGCGGAATCTTTTGAGAGTCGAGTTGCTTGAAGGACCGCCGTCGCAGGAGTTCATGGCTGTCCTTGGTGCGTATTAATGGTACCGCCGGTTTTCCTCCTGCCGCTCTCGCGCCAATGTTTGTCTTTCTTGCAATGTTTCTTCCTTGTGCGACGGTGTGGGCGCGTCGTAGAGTAGGCGTGACGTATGGGGTTTTGGGAAGCGCATTGGACTTGGATTCCTTGCTGACTGGCACAGGTGATGAGGAACTCGGATGCGCCTCCTCCGGCTTTTTCGGACGGTCGTCTAAACCAGCCACATTGGGTCCCATGGTGCAAGACAATGCTGTGCACTGAGACCGCAGATCAGGAGCCCCAAAGCAGGGACGTTCGCCCCCTTCGCACAGGGATGTTTTCTTGTTTGTGTCTTTTTCTTCACCAGGGAATCTCGGGGATCATAGGGTACGGAGGGATCAATAGCCCAATCTGGGATCGAGAGGCGTGCCTGTGCAACGTCATGACCAGGTTCCCTCGGAGTTTGATTTTATACGCGACGAATCGCAGGCATAGACGCGGTTCGCTCGGCGATGACGATGTTCCCGGTTCGAGGTTCGGACCGACCAAGAACACAGCGAATAATACGAGATCGCGGTTAAGAGTGGAAATAGAAAAACAACGGGGGCGGCAGGCGATTAAGAGGTAATTAGAGGTCCAGCCTAAGGGCGGTGACAATATGACGAAAGCGCAGGAATCATAGGAGAAAGGAAGAAGGTGAGAGGACAGTGGAGGCCAAGGAGCCGCGTGAGACACCCGCGAGACAAGCTGCGCGAGGGAACGATGGTATCTAGTAGTAGACTTTGTTTTGTTAGGGGAACGGCGGTTCCAAAAGACCGGAACCAACTTACTGCACCTGGAGTGTCAGCTCAGCCCAGGGCCGGGGGAGGGACCGGAGGGTGCTAGAGGAGCCTAAATATCTCCATCCATGGAACGAAAACACGGGAAAGGCGAGAAGAGAACGCGAAATTTTAAGGGAGGGGGCCAGTTTACCCGCGGTCGCCTCACTCAATTTTTCGGTTTATTATCTGTACAAAGAAGGAGGCCTAGCCAGGATCCCGTTGAGTGGTTCGAGGAGACGACGGGGAGTATCACGACGAAGGAGCAGGAAAGAGCATCAATCATATCGCAGAGACAAGCTCCGGTGGAAGATGGTGTCAGCTGATCCCATCCAGGCGGAGGCTGAACGCTCCACCGACAGACAGATTCAACGGAAGGCGAGACGATCAACAGCCTGAGCTGTTGGGTCTGTAAATGCAGGATGCTTTCGTTTGCTGCCTGGCTCGTCATCCTGTCTCGTCTTGAGAAACCTGGCTTATCTCTTCTCTTCCACTGCTTCCACCAACCAGCCAGGCTGAACTTTTTCAAGATTAGCTCGATCCAAGGGTCGCAACCGTTAAGTGCCATCGACCAATTTGGTTAAGCTAGAGATGGCGGGAAGGTTTTCCGCCAAACTATTGAACTGACTCCCCGATTCCACTGTAATCGTAATGAAAACGCGAGTCAAGACTGCAAAGCACCACATTCACTTCAACAAACACCAGACCAGGATTCCCACTACTAACCCTGTCCTCCATCACATTTTCATATTTCAGACATCATGTCATCAGTGCAGCCAAGATGACGCTCTCCCAAGCGAAAATCTGCAAGGAAACGCCATTCAAAGGTTGATAGATCACATCCCACTTTTCCCACCTCCCAGTCCTTTGGAGCTGGCGATCGTTCCGACAATTCGGTCCTTTCTTTTTGCCAGTCAGAATTTGGAAAGGATTCCGTCTGCTTGCTTTTTTCTCGGAAAATCCCGCAGATCTGGTGATTTTCTTCATCCAACCCCCGCCGTTGCGGAGAACAGACGGGTTAATATATAGTACAAGTAGAGCAGGGCGGACGGATAGTTTATTGTTGCTTTATGACTCGCGAGCCGTGTGCATTCTGGTCGAGTCCTTATTATTCCTGACGGATCTTGAATCTATTGAACCCAGGGCATGTTCTTCCTGGCTAACGATGCTCTCAACAAACTCCCACGCCTTTCTTTTTGGCGACAGCGGATTACCATCTGTCGGTGAAGATAATGAAAGCGTAGATCCCCGTCAAATCTCAGCCTCAACCAATTCCCCGATCGATGTCAAAGGGAATGACTGGCGGAGTCGGTGAATGAGTTTACGCTAATTGAGGGCCTCAGCTGATATGTTAACCTTTTAAGAACGAGCAAGCAATTGAATTCATTGACAAGTTACACCAATAGCAAACCGATTTACTCGGTTAGCTCGTACAAATTTGCATAATCCTAGCATACTCTACAGGTAAATTTCCAACTATAACCCGAGTTACCAGAGCTTGCAGGTTGCCTTCTTGTTCGGGCAGTTAAATGCCTCTTGGAACTCGAGGGAATTCGCCATTGTTCCCTATAGAATATTAGTGAGGTTAGAACTTGTGAAAAGGGTGTAGGGGCGCTCACAATGATTCTGGCTGACTTGGGTGCATGAGGATCGTTGTAGATCGCTTCCTGTGCCGCCTCTGGCGTTGATTTGCTGCACCACCAATTCGCATAGGAGATAAAGAAGATCTGCTCTTTGTTAAACTTGGAGAGACCAGGGAGCTGTGGGTCTGGATGAGCCTCATCGCGCTTCTTCCAGGCATGATAAGAAGCAGTAAGACCGCCAGCATCTGCAATGTTTTCGCCAAGGGTGAGGCGCCCATTGACATGCAACGGCTCCGAATCTTTCCCAGGGACAGTGAACTCGGCATACTGTTCGATGAAGCACTGAGCACGTTCCTCGAAACTCTCCACAGTTTTCTCATCCCACCAGTCCGTGTAGTTTCCCGTTTCATCATAATGTCTTCCTGTGGAATCGAAGGCTAGCATTTATATGTAAGTAAACGTATACTTCATGGTTTTCGAAGTCTTTGAAACATACCATGGGAGAGTTCGTGTCCGCTGACCGCGCCAAACGCTCCGTAGGCCAAGTACAATGGGGCATTCGGGCCATAGAATACCGGCGGCTGCATGATTCCAGCAGGAAACACGATTTCATTGCCAGGAGGGTTGTAATAGGCATTAACCGTAGGAGCAGTCATGCTCCATTCATTCCGGTCCGTTGGCTTTCCTAACTTCGCCCAATCCTTCGCTGTGTCGAATTGAGCGACAGCAACTCCGTTCTCGAAGAAGGTATCATTTGAGATAGCCAAGCTTTCGTAGTATTTTTCCACGTCGACGGGGTCCATCAAGTCAGGGCTCTTTGTCGGATATCCAATCTTCTGCACAATGTTCCCGACCTTTTGGATTCCTAGCTTGCGGACCTCGGGCGACATCCAGCTGGTTTGATCCAGGGTAAACACAAAACGGTCCTTGATATCAGAGACGATCTGATCTCCGAGTTTCTTGGACTCTTCGGAGAACGCGTTCAACACGTAGAATCTGCTTAGGATCCACCCTAGATCACCATCTAGAGTGCTAATGCACTTCCGCCATCGGTCTTTCTTTGCTTGGGGGTCCTTGCCAGCTAGCACATTGTTGAATTCACGCAGGGGTTCGACCACCGGGTCCTCGATATGTTGTGCGTATCTCTGGATAATTTTCCACTTGAAGAATAGCTGAATAGTTTCCCGAGGCGTGTCCTTCAAGATTTTGGACAGAGATTCCATGTAAGATGGGGAGCCAACGATTATTCGATCAGTTTCATAATCTGACGGCGCGAGGCCGGATATGATATCAGCTAGTGAGATTTCGGGAAGAAGCGACTTCGTCTCCTCCAAAGTGCGCGGGTTATAGTATTTTGTGACATCTTCCTGAGTCTGAGTGTCTGGTGTCACATCTGCGAGTTTAGATTCGAATGCCACAACATCTTTGATGTGATTCTTTTGCCTCTTGTCACCGACGAAGCCACCAAGGACCTTCTCAACGACCGTAGTGTAATCACTTACGGTTTTCGTGTTGTTATAGTATTCTCTAGCTGGAAGCCCAATCCTCCGAGGCGGGCTCACAAAGACGGCAACAGTATCCGGATCACGATCATCAGGCTGCACCTCTTAAGTTAGCTCGCCTGCGATAAAACCGCTTATGGGAAACATACCGAAACATACGCGCCTAGCAGGGCACGGACGCCCGACTTCGTGAGATACAGCACAGCATCTGTTAGGCTGGCGTCGGGACCTTCCGAAGAGAAGCCAGTACTGTATACTTTCTCGAAGTCTTTCAGAAACTTAACCAGAGGTTCAATTCCACGCTTCTGGACGGTTTCCTCGTCCAGGCAAGCCTTATAGCCAGCCTTCAACTTATCAAAATTGTTCGAGTCGGCAGGATCCGATGGTTTGGATGATTCAAGTAGGTGACGGAGGCGCGTCTGCGATGCTTCCTGCATGTATGTTCCTGAGAATATAGCTCCCTGGTCGGGGCGCATATCGTGGAGCTCTCTCCAGCCGCCACAAACATACTGGTCAAAGTTTGTGCAAGGATCAATATCGGCATAGTTAGGATCCAGACTTTGGAGAATTTCGGAGGCAGCATTGATGCATTCAGCAGTTTGGCAGATGGTAGGGGCTTCGGTATGGGGGGCATCGTGGTTGGCTGGCTCTTCTTATGAAAACAATATATATACGTCAGCAGGGCAGGAAAGGCATTATACGTAGCATTCACGTACTCGGAAGAAGCGACCCCAGGTACCCGGCAATCAGGATCAATAAACCGCCTATTGTGAGCACCACGCCGTAACGTACTGTGGAGAAGAGCCCTAATCGACGACAGCTCCCGCCACACGACCCAGCAGCTCGTTGACAGTGCTTCAATACATCTTCCGACAGACCATGAGCGACAGACTGCTTCTCTAGTAGGGGTTCATCAAAGTCCCGGAGGAGAGAGGCACCTTCAGAGTCTTCATCACTGCTATAGTCAGTATGAGCGTCATCACTTGATGATCGCTTGCTAGAGCTGACCTGAATGGCTCGCTAGGTAAATTATTCCCGTCGCCCATTATAACACAGACGAGCTCAACGGCTCATCTAAAACTGATGAGTTGATTATTGCAAGAGAATGGAGGACGGCATGCACCCAACTCAGGTTGTTTCACAGAGGCATTCCGGAACCCGAGCACTTACGCGGCTGTTGATTCCCAATTCGTCACATCATCACATGTCTTGGACGTGCTGAGTAAGCTTTGAATTGACCCACGGACCATCATTTGTGGGGTAACAACATACATGTTTACACTCCACTTTTACACAAAGTTCAGCCCTCCGGGCATGCAAGAGATAGTATCGCCAACTTCCCCTTAGTATGTCAGTCCACGGCATAGTAGAGGCTAGATTAGATCCTACAACTTTAGCATTGAGTCGCGATGAACGTCCTCGTTACATCAGGCGATAATCCTTCCTTCCAAGAGCTTCGAACTGGAACGCTCCAACAATGTTTCCGGATCAGTAGTTACATTCAGATATTGGCTGACCGAAGTGTGTGCCGAACTACTTACTATCTAGACTTGGCTCTTCATATTTTAATTGTAGGGCCCTTTGCAGATCTACTAGAGCCTCATAGTTGACCTACTTAAAAGCTCACAGATCGGGTGAGCATTATGGTTTTCTCCAGCCCCAGGGCAATGGGAAAGGTTCTTGTAAATGAAGCGGTTTTCCGTATCAACAATGCAAGGTCGGGTATGGCATTGCCTTACGGCTATTGTTCACGAGATTTCGATGGAAGTTTGCCAAGGTCCCTTCTCAGCAGACTATAGTTAGCAATATATTTTTATCCTACTGGGTACAACTTTTGCACCAGAAGATGCACCACGCTTCTACTGCTCAAACGCTTACGCTGGTAGTGTCCCGGGACAATGAGACTTCCCCATCAACCAAAATACGAAAATTAAAGAGAATGGACCTCGGATAGTTGTGCACCTTTGGAGATGTCTGAGACGCCGAACCATTGGGAGGGTTTTGACCCGACACAGTAAAGAGGGTCTAGCAGTGATAGCTCATGAAAAATGCAATCATGCAGATCCTCAAACTTGGCAAGCTCTTATAACAGAGGAGCGCATGGCAAGCCCACGGCGACCGGAAGATATGTGTTCAAGCAGATCTTATGAACTCATCAACGGCAATATAATCAAGTCACATTTGCACCTTGGAAACAACAAGAATTGAACAAATTATACATGCGACTAGAGATCGCCATGTCAGACAAGTCATTCGTGGCCTGCCATCAAATCGCATACGACTGTATTTCATGCAGCAGTTTCCCCAGCATTGGAGCTTGCTCCACACACTCAACTGGTCGATTTTATACATCACTTTTTGGCTCTGCTTGACTGGGGCTCGTGTTCGCGAGCCCCCCCGGCGCTACCCAAGAACCTTATCCGCCAATCTCGGCCCTTGGACTCCTGACTCTGGGAGTTGGGCGCGGAGCACTTGGGTATTGGTCCGCGCTTAGTAGCTAGCTATGACACATGTGAAAATATCAGTATAGATTCTGATTGCCTCTGCCCGAGAGCTAACCAATACTCGACCACAAGCTGGGAAGGGAAAATATCCGCACACCAGAAGAGTAAATGGGTTCGTGATGGACCCTGTGATGAATCTTGGCCAAGCCCTCCGTGGCGCTGGGACCGGAGAAGTACTTATTTCTATCACAAGCGAAGTGCACCATGGCTTGTTGCATCTGTCGGGTGTGGATTCTTGAAGCTCGGGCCTTAATTGGCAATGGGAGGTAAGACAAAGACGAGACCCTGGGAACAGATGACCAAAGAATTCAGAACTTCAAAACTTCAGCACCTAGACCGCTGCTTATTATTACAAATATTGGTCTCGAGCAATGAGGCTGATCCGTCATATGATACTCATTGATGACGTAAAATGAGCGCTCTGAAAGAGTTATGGATGTTGCACCCTCGAGTCCTCCTCGCCATATTTGGACGCGCTCCGGGACTTCATATTCAGGATGGAACAAATTTGTTGCCCAGGATTGACGGCTACTGGAGGTTGCGGGACTAGTCGTGCCCTGTCCATGGTCAATCGAAGCCATGGTCCAAAGCAAAATGCATGTTCCTTTATTCCACTCTGACTGAGGCCAGTGGCAAAAGTTGATCTCTTCGAGAAACCTCACCACGTTGGCTTTTGGAGATCAGGGCCGAGTTTTGATAGTGGCGGGCGCTATTGACCCTTCACCGATGAACGAAAGTCTACCGCAATGACCAATGTTGATCGAGTTTGTGGAACCAAAAAAAGAAATGCAAGCATAGACTCGAATAATATGCGAAATTGTACATTATTCCTGAAGAGGTAAATACTCTATTCCAATAGCGAGCAACCTTCTAGGCTACAGATACCGACCGGCACCGGGGGTTGCAATGTCCTTTCAGTTCCAAGGCTTTGCATATGATCCGTAGCGGAAAGGAGAAATCCCATGCACACCGCGGTGGTTGGTGCCTGTCACAACCCCAGAATGATGGACAAATTGATGAGGATACCCCTGCCTTAGCGGGAAGGCGGCGCCTTGACGGTCGAACAGATGAAACCGGGTGGCCGGAAGGAAGATCCACCTCGTTTCAAAAGGAGCTCCGCCGCAACCCTGCCTTCTGGGATTTTGATCTTCTTTCACAATTTTGACTTTCCGTGCCCTGGACAATTAGTTTCGAGCAGGATAAAGATGTTTCTTGTCGTTGCCTTACCTCGACGATTTTTCCTAGGAAATGACAGTGCATCACATTGAGTGTCACCTGTCATGTTATAAGCCGCACATGGTACTTTGGGCAAGGGACGGGCGGGTAGAACTCTGACACATTAGAGCGGGATAACAGCTCCAATAATGGCGACGGAGGACCCGAGGGAGGATTCGCTCCACATTTGACTGGAAGGGTGAAAGCCCAAGGAGGCCTGCCAGCGCCCGGTATCTCTCTGATTGCTCTTTCGGAGGAGCTGTTGCTTAAGCGAGGAGGACGCAGGATTCAAATCCTCTTGGGGTACTTTTATTGTTTTTGCTTGAAGAAAACCGGGACGTATGGCTCTTGGTAGGGAGTCAGCGTGGTATGAGACGCCCAGGCGATCTGTCCAACACACCCCGGAAAGTTTAACATTGGGCACCCGAGACCGGCCAGTCACTGTCCTAGGCGCTCAAGAGCCAAATATATGCCGATCTGTGCACGAGAATGCGCCGAAGCCAGGCCTCGTGGCTTTGTAGCTCTTGGCGAAAGCGGCAATGGGTTCGACGTACGGAGAAGATAATGATATGGTCTCCGAAGGCCACAACCCCCTCTGTACCTTGGGAACGTTTTTTTATGCGAGATATGAGTGACGCCAACCGTGACCGTTAGAAACGGCGTCGACGGTGGCTAAATCCTCCATCTAAGCTTCTGTGTTCATGTTATTGGGGGCGGGGTTACGTCGAAAAGGCCCCATGTTGGATTGGGCAATGTGGTATTTGGCTCCAGAGACCTCGAAGGGCGTTTGACGGCTCGAGGAATGTGCGAAAGATATACTCAAAAGCCTGAGTGTCAACTCATACCTGGGTAGTTAGGGGCCTGATGGCCATTTTTCTCAACCGAATAGTCCGTATACATATTGAAAACCGAACCGTTTCAGAGCGAAGGAGCAGTTCCTCGACCATGGAACAAGCCGTGCGCTGCATGGAGGGTGGACCTTTTATGCGAGTCCTGGTGGATGTCACCTCCTCCGTTGTGAGCAGATGGATTCATCAAGAACGCCGAGAGTGGACAGAGGGTCGAGCACTGAGCCATTCAAGAGAGATACCGGGGGGACCTAGCACCAAAGCGGGAGGTAAGCTGCTTGAGGAGTGTCTCCCCGTCAGACTAGCACTGGCTAAATGAGAGCTAACCGCACTAACTCGCATGGCTCTTACTGACTCTGCTTTCGTTGGTCCCTTTTGGTTCCTGGATTGTTCCTCTCATTCCTTGAATATTGTTATTTTCTTTTTTTATTTATCCTCCCCTAGCCTCGGGCAGCATGGCTACTCCAAAAAACACCTAGCGCTCCGTACCTTGACTCGAATGAGACGGCCAATGTCCCCTCCTCCGATCGGACGCATCAATATAACTAACGAATTGCGCGACGCTCCAGCGACAATCTCTCTTTCACACCACCCTCCTGCTCCCTGCAGCGAATCTTCGAAAATATATTCTAGAACCTCTTCGTCGATTCCCGCTTTCCTGCCTTATACCGTCGCTCATTGCTGTCTGGAAGGGATGCACGGCCGTCCACTCTGCTGAGCTCCGATCACCCTGACCTTCTGCTCTTTCTGCGTTCGACTCGCAAGCGGACCTTGTTGGTATCGCAATATACAGCTTACAGAAGCCCGGAGCTCCCCTGATTCGATCGTTAAAGCGCTTTCTACTCCAGCCCCAAGTCTGCTGTGCTGACTTGCTTGGGCAAACTGGAACGGCAAATACTACCCCACGGCGGTCCAAAACGTCGATAAAACCTTCGCTGCGAATCTGGCTTATAGATTTTGTCGCATTTATAATCTCCGATCGTCGCTCTGGTTGCAACACCTCAGCCGGAAAGTTCAGCACAGCCCTTTAGACATCCGATTTGTCTTCGGCCACAGGCCCTGACATCGAGTGGGGAAGGCAGAATTTGAACATTAAAGTGACGTGGGTTACCCTGCGCAAGGAGTAAGGAAGCTTCGAACAGTACCACTGTGCCTGATTGAGGATCAACAGACTGTCGGCTTTCTGCTTGAGACCGGATTTGGTAGATACGCACTGGCTCCAGCTTACCTACGACCTGGTTGGTAGGTGATTTTCTTTTTCTGGCCTCTTCTTGCCCTGTTACTCCGAGAAAAAAAAAGGTAAGGGGAGCGGGATTGCCGGCTTTGAGTTTCAGACCAGCTTTCGCTGCATGTCTCAATCACCCCTCTTCGAATAGCGCTTTAGCGCGATTCGGGGTATCCCTGATTCACCCGGCGACTGTTGGCAGTATTGTTGGAATCCTATATGCACATTAGCCTCGAAGATTCAACTGACTGATTACTTGAAAACTAGTAACACTACTTTCTTAAGTATTCGCTTACTCAACTGCATCTAGCCAATTGCCATGGGTTGTATGAGTTCAAAGCCCGTCGATGCGGCGGAGGAGAAGGACGCCGTTCAACGGACTGCTCGAATAGACAAGGTCCTTAAGAATGACAAAAAAGTGATGGATAGGACAATCAAGATTCTCCTGCTTGGTAAGTACGGAGTCCACCACTGCAGGTCTCATTGATGCTTACGCTTGTTTCTTTTAGGTGCTGGTGAATCGGGCAAATCAACAATTATCAAACAAATGCGCATCATTCATGCGGGAGGGTTTCCTGAAGATGAAAGGCGCCAAACTCGAGCTGTCATCTATTCGAACATTGTTGTGGCTTTCAAGGTTCTCTTGGAGATTATGCGCACCGAAAATCTTGATTTTGAGCATGAGCAAACAAGAGTGAGTCCGACTCCTGAAAAGGATCTTTGTTCCTCGACTAACAGCAGAAACCATCAGCCTTTAGCAGATTTCATAGATAACGCGGAACCGGACGTGGGTATCGACGAAGCATTTTCCGATCTCAGAGTTCGCGATGCAATGAACGAGATGTGGAACGATGGGGGCGTGCAGAAGGCAGTCTCCAAAGGCCACGAGTTTGCTCTTCACGATAATTTGAATTAGTAGGGTCGACCGACATCTTGAGCATCATTGATTTCAAACTGACTAGTCCTGCAGCTTTTTCAGCTCACTGGAACGGATATTCGCGCCTGGCTGGCTCCCCGACAATCAGGATATGCTCCAGGCCCGCCTGCGGACTACAGGTATCACAGAAACATTGTTCGAACTCGGGCAAATGAATTTCCGCATGATGGACGTGGGTGGTCAGCGCTCTGAGCGGAAAAAATGGATTCACTGTTTTGACGGCGTGCAATGCTTGCTGTTTATGGTTGCATTGTCAGGTTACGACCAGTGTTTGGTTGAGGACCAGAATGCTGTGAGTGAAATTAACCTTTGTTTCCTGGATCCTGCCTAACTCCTTTTAGAACCAGATGCACGAGGCAATGATGCTCTTCGAATCCTTGGTCAATGGTGAATGGTTCAAGCGAAAGCCCATTATCTTGTTCCTGAACAAGATTGATCTCTTCAAGGATAAACTCGAAATCTCGCCAATTTCAAAGCACTTTCCGGATTACAACGATTCAAACACGGATTTTGATGCTGCTGCGAAATACTTCGCTGATCGGTTCCGGGGTATCAACAGGATCCCCGACCGCGAGATCTACATTCACTATACTAATGCCACGGATACAACATTGCTGAAGGCCACGATGGATTCCGTACAGGATATGATTATCCAAAAGAATCTCCATACCCTCATACTATGAGTAGGCCTTCACTAGACGACCGAGTCATTTCGAGCGATCATGATATCCCCATTGCATTTTCTGCATTTCGATTTACGTTGCATATTCCTCAGCGTCCGGACCGCCGAATTGCTTCCTCTCAGGCCTTATACCTTTTTTCTACCAATGTCTTGTTCGCATTCATATCCTCAAATTGAGGTATATTGTCTCCAGCGCACCCGCATTGCAGTACATTCGATCTTAAAAGCTTCTGCTACCTGACAACTTTTCTTTACCACGGTTCAGCGATGGGCTTACTTCCTAAATAATGCTGATTGATACCATCTGTTCCTGATGCCTATCGGAATGCCCTGCCATGCCTAACGAATCTTCTTCATATTTTTGTTTCACCTTGCTGAGACTCATTCCTCCACTGGCCGTTGCTGTTTTCTTTTCTCCACCTAGCCATGCTTCCAGATTTGCTCAGGACTCTCCTCGCAGGCTGGCCTGATAGACATTGTCAATACTTCATACCAAGCCCCGCGGAAAACCGCCTGAGTGAGTTGATATATTCGAAAGTGATCACTGGAGGTACTCTGGTTTTTGAAGCCGATGTCGGTTTTGTATTGACGCGTTGAGATACCAATCATGCATTTTCTTCCTACTTTTATCTTGTATCTTAGCTATATTAATCACAACTTAGCAAACACCGCGTGTTGTACTAGAGCGAGTCATAAGTTACCTGACTACAAATTAATGGCCTGAGGCAGGAATATCGGTACTTACCTAATCCGAGTTCCGCCTCCGAGTTCCGCCATGATCGGCCAACTTCGAATTCGCCTCATGAGAGCGTCTTTGACCCGGGCCAACCTCACCCTCCCTCTTTTTGGGACTTTCTGACACCGAAACATGCTATCCTCCTCACTGCGCCGGGCAGCGTGGGCGCCAATCGCTCCAGCGTCTGGCATTTGCCTTTCGTCAACTCAGACCCTCGCTGCGTCTTCCGCAGGCATCGTCCGCACCACGCAAGCACGTCAACGTCGCTATTCCTCGTCATCTTCCAAACCTAGCGATGGCTCAAGGAAGGTCGACGCCTCTTCTCAAACGCCCACGAAGGAAGTGAGCTCTGGAGAGAAGCGTGAAGGCAAGTCGTCACGGCGACGGGGAAAGGATGGTAGTGGCCGCAATGGCTCCAAATCCAACCCGCCGACAGCTTTTTCGAGACTTCCCAGCGTCCCTTCAACGCAACATCTGCAACCGCATGGTAAGTAGTGTGATAAGTATTTTGGTAGCTTGCGCTTGTAGTAGGGCAAAATATGCTAATCGGACGTTTTTCAACCTAGACGTCCATATTGCATCTTTCTTCTCCATCCACCGCCCGATCTCCGTGTCCTCCACCGTTCCTCCGCCTTCGAGCCCAGAAGCGTTTGATTCTATATTTGTTCATAGGCAGCGCTCCAAGGGTGATGCGGACGATGTGATCTTCACCCTCTCCTCTGCAGCCAACTCCATGGAAAATGCGGCGCACCGCCTCGCCGAAAACGATGGCCACATGGGCGTGTACGATGTCGAGGGAGCTCAGCTCGATGGGCTAGATATGACCGAATTGAAGATGTCCGTGGAGGAAATGACGAGACGCCTCCGTCCCTTCAACCCCCCGCCGCCCCCGGTTCCCTTCGACGAGTCTAAAGAGGCCGCGCTTGCGGAGTCGGAAGACGTACAGGGCTCCAACGCAACCGCGAGCTACTCAACTGTCTTGACCATCCAGGAATCAACCCACTCCGACGGAAGCAAGACTTACGAGGCCCACACGACACCCTTCGTTCAGGCCCGGTCTATGGAAGCGCCAGCCGCTGCCGGAGCCGAAGCGATCATCGACCACCCCTATAACTCGGAGAATACCTACATCGAGCGTTCACGAAACACCGGGACTATGCAGGCGCTTAGCACAAAAAGACGCCGCAGGCTGAAGATGAAGAAGCATAAGTTCAAGAAGCTGCTACGCAGGACGAGAACCCTGAGACGCAAGCTCGATAAGGCCTAATCGCACAGAGCGGTCTTCGTCACCCTTTTCGGCTGCTCTCTTTAGTCTCTCTTCGTCTGCTATGCCTTTTTTTTTTTTTCCTCTTTACATATCTCTCCTACGGGGACTGTTGTCGAACACCTTCCCACCTCATCCATAGAACAATGTATTTCCGAGATGCATACTTCCATTTGGTTTAATTTGGTTCTCTGTCTTCCTACTCTGTAACTAGTTGCATACCGTTTGCATCGTATAGCAATAGACATCTAGTATTCATGCCTACGACTCGGTACGTAGTTGGAATAGCCCGAAACCTCCGACCCTCCCTCATAACTCATCTTGACCGTGGATATGAGGTATTAACTGTTAATGGCGTCCTCAGAAGCATTGCATTGAACATATCTGATATCTCTGGCGTGTAGGCGACTCCATGAGAAGAGGGACGAGAACCAAAATGTAAGAAATCGATAACATGCATAAACTAGAGGCAATTGAGAAGAGCAGAACATAGAAAAAGCACATGAAAGGACCCAGTTTTCTAGGATCAAAGCAAGCAACTCCCATAAAGTACAGTTTCCGCAAATCATGCTATGTATCTACGATAAACTTCCCACTACCTGCGCGCTCCCAACCTACAGAGCTGCAGGCTAATGAGGCTAGGGAAAGTGGTATTATAAAATCTCTTGTCCCAGGTGTGTAAATCCAACAGGCTCCCCATTCTTCCATCTTCCTCAATCCAATCATTGAGCGAAATCAGTTCGTATTAGCGACAGACCAATGCCTATCGCCCTCGGAACTCAGCGCCAACCCACAGATCATATAAATACGTTCAAAGTCCGAATCCAGGTGCTTAGATGCTTCGTATGCGAAAGTGGTCAATTCACAGAATTCATTGGGTGTACGGTAGCATCGCTCGAAGCTCGCTGGGCCTCTAGAGGGTGCACTTGGCATCGAGGGTAGCACGGGAGTTCATAAGGAGGGCAACGATAAGACCGTAAAGACCTGAGATAAAATACAACGTTTAGATTGTCCGGTCGAATGGTCATATATATATATCCACTCACCCAGGACTTCAGCGAAAATGAGGATAAGAATCATGCCGACGTAGAGTCTTGGCTGCTGAGCTGTTCCGCGAACACCAGCGTCTCCAACAATACCGATGGCGAAACTAGTATCTAGGTCAGCAGCAAGGAAATTTACCACTATAGTTCAGAACATACCCAGCAGCCAAACCGGCGAGACCGACAGCAAGACCAGCACCGAGCTGGACTAACGAGGTGTAGAGGGGAACTTGTTGGGCAAGGTTGTTTGCAATCAAGACGGACACGACGAGACCGTAGATACCAATAATACCCGCCATGACAACAGGAACGATGTCTATATGCAGCCTTAGAGATTGTTGTCATTCAAACGCGCTAGCGGGATTGACGTACTCTTAACGATCAGATCGGGGCGGAGGACACCCATGGAGCAGACACCAACACCAGCCTTGGCGGTTCCATAGGCAGCTCCAAAGCAGGTAAAGACGATGGCAGAAGTGCAGCCGAGGGAGCCGAAGAACGGCTAAATCAACCAGGGTTAGCCATTAGGTGCTCGATTTCGTGGTGGAAGTATCGGACTTGGTGCGCCGACATAGACCGAATCGATCGGAAGCTCGCACGGAAAGTTGGTCGGGTACAGGATTACTCACCGCGTAGACGGGGCTATTGAAACAATCATCAGTATTTGAACAGATTGCAGGATAGGAGTCAAGCGACAATGTCAAAGTACAAGCACTGATGCTAACAGGAGGCAAATAGGAGAGGTGTTGACGATTACGTACCAGAGCTCAGTCATTTTGAAGGTGGACCGGATTCGGTGGAAACAAGGTCGAGTAGGGAACTGTAAGATAGAAAGAAGAACGTGTATATAAGGCAGGGGATCACCGCAGGGATGTGGTTGCGATGGTAAAGCGAGAGCCTGACGATGGAAGTCGGAGCTGGAGGTTGGAAGTTGGAGGCGACCACGCTGGTTGCTTCCTATTATCACGTGATTCGGACTTGGCATCCGGCACCACTCTTTTAAAGTCCAAAACAAACGTAGAACCTAGTAGATATCAAAAATTTCTACGTAAAAAGGTTTGTTTGAAACGTCGATTAAGCTTTCGGACATGATATAGTACATTACTTGATATGTCTGTGGATGAGATCTCAAATACATGAAAAAAAGATGGATGAGGATCACTGGGCTACCAAGGCGACTCTTGAGCCAGGAACATCTATCTTTGTACAAGACTCGGATACCTCGTCGACTGGTTGCAGATATGTGATGGCCTTCTCCGATAATGCTCCGAAGTAGCTTGGGACGACCGTCAGGTCTTGCTGTGGCTCTGTTTGGCTTGGTAATGTCTCCGCGTCAGACACTACGCCCAAGTTGTACGAAATGCTTTCTTCCGAAGACGGTGGACTTTGACTCTGGCTGCTTGGTAACCGGTCTTGTTCAATAGAGGCGAAGAATTGAACGTAGTTACCCGGTTCCGCGGCCTGTGAGAGTGTGGACAGATCTTCCATGAACATCCGCGGATCGAAAGGAGGAGTTATCCCGTTTGTCGAGCCTTGGGCGTTTCTTGAGAATAAATCCCCCAGGGCGAGTATACTCTCCTTTTCGGATTGTTCGAAGCTCACTTCGGGATCCAGAGAAAGGAGCCCCTGTTTCTTGCCCCATCCGCCCCCGCCACTCATGACACGATGAAGTTTAGCACCCGCTTGGATCGACTGTGCGAGGTCGCTTTGTGAATGTCTTGACTTGCTGTAGGGGCTTTCGGCCGAGGTCTCTATCAATGCCCAAACAGACACTCGTCGGTCTACGATGTTGTGTTCATCAATATACCGCGGAAGCTCCCTTTCCAACTCAGAAGAAGCTGGCATCGGTTCGTCCGATTTATTGTCCGCATGTTTTCCTATTTGACGAATGATATTTCCCATGCTAGATATGACCTTCCGTCGCTCGCCGACAGGGTATAACGGCAGCTCGAGTGACTTGCGAATACCCGTATGATTTACCGTGACCGAACAGAGGGATAGGTCAACCGATCCCTTGAGGCCAATCTTCTTTACTGATGGATCATAAGACCAGCGAGTAGCGATGAGCGTGTTTTCCTTGCCATTGAGAAATATAGTATTCGCAAGCCGTAATCCAATTTCATGAAGGTCGGGATGTATAGCTTCTCGTGGGTCGACACTTCTCTGGAACGAGAACTTGACAGTAGGCTCTTCCTTCTCAACGGCACGGACTTGGCGGGATGCGGCAGGTTTGCCTTGAACGTATTTGTTTTGAACAAACAACATTGACAGCCCTTCCGACTCGGCCACGGATTCATCACTGGTGGAATGTCCATTTCGAGAGCGGCTTCTTGGCAGGCGATCGATGACGGCGATGACAGCATAGATCGGATCCTGAACGGAGGCCCCTCGGGTCTGTTGGCTGAATTTGTTCATCCATTGTTCGAGAAAAGGGCCTTTCTGATCAGCCCAATGCGCAAACGATGGGGTAAGGAGGAGAATCGGAGTATAGTCTGGCGTCAAACCGGGCGGGGACTGGGGTAAGCTGGAAAGGATATCATCTGGAGTCTCTTCGACGATTAGCGATTGGGAGAGAGCAGAGCTTGGGGACGCTTACGATTTGTCCTGGTGTTGAGGTGAGCCAGGTACAGGCAAAGGGTGAGCCCAACGTAGCTTCATCAGTCTTTGTGCCGATTGACCTGCGTACATGTGCCCACGTCTGCGATTGGGTAAGCTCTCCGCCGTGTCGATACAACTGCCGATGGAAGCCTGACTTGACAGCCAGCCGCGTTGGCAGAGAGCGCAGGGCGAACCTTAATGCTACAGACATGAAAGCATTGGTAGCAGTGGTGAGGTTAGTCAGGGATTGTGAGTTACCCAGCGACGGCGGGTTTCCGTGGTCTCATGAGGATGAAGCAGAAGCCGTAGTGGACCTGTAAAGCGATGGGGAGCTTTTTTAGCCAGTTCTGCGACCGCCAAGCCATGCGTATTATTTCGAGAAACATTTCCCACTGGCCAGCATTTCATGGGATTTCGCGCTTTCAGATCAGCTTTACCTCGATATCCCATCATTGGAATATAAAATCACCTCTCGAGTAATTAGAGCCACACGAACTATGAGCCCTAGGAGCTGTCAGGATACCGAAGCCATTATCATTTATTACATCACCAAGCTGTGAGGACGCAGACTACGTAGGGTCGGCAGCGAAATCATTATTGTATCACCGAGGATCTACGTTGTACCTTGTTGCCGCTGCTCGGTCAAGTAACTGTTCCTGGTACTTCATTACTCCGTAGGCAACATTATTGAATCCTGTTGCACGCCATCTCAGAGCTTGCGTATCTTGATTGAGAAAATAGACTATTGGGAATGATATCATGCGCGTTGAACGATCTGGGCTTGGTCGGGATCCGGAACGTGGCTCGACCTGGAATATGGGGCTGTAGGGCTGTACTGGAGGCGGCGTCGTTTTCTATGAATAACTATCGGAGTAGGTGTGACTCCCCCCTTATGAAGACTAGTCAGGTCGCTTTTGAGAAAGAACTCGACTCACTGGCAAGACTGATGGTGCATAAGGTTGCTTGCTAGTTACCGGTAGTGTGGAAAGGCCAAGACCTTGCCTAGGCAGCAGAATTGTGAGCGAAAATACGATCAACAGTCCCGAATAACTTGGGTTCTGGTTTGCTGGAGAGCCAGAGAAACTGCTGGAGATCGGATCCCTGGCGAGCTGAGAGGAACTTTGGATTACTGGAGCATGAACACCGGCACATCGTACGACAATTTGAACCTGGCTTTTGTTGAGACTGTCGTCGCCTGGCACAGTGATCACCTTGAATGACATATCCACCTCCTGGCGGCAGCGCAGACGCCAATCAGGACCCCGGCCCATAGTCATGAGCCACAGTGGCAGCAAGTATGACGTAGCAAGCTGGGCTGGGAGCAAGCATGATTTTCCTTTTCCATTTCCAATCCAACGGTGATGCGGATGGGGAGTCTAGGTTCAGCTTTATTCGTTTGAAAGGCTTACCCTTTCTTGCTCATCTACAAATAATCACTCGAGCTAAGGCTCAACTAGTCCTGACGTTGCCCCCGCTCAGGATTTAAGAACCGCTCGTCTCTCCCGCCTTTTCATCCCTGCTATTTATTCCACTCATCTATCTTTCCTCCTACCATCTGTCACCACCTCCCATCACTACTTTTCAGAAAGTTACAGGTCGCACCGACAAGCTAACTCACAATGCCTTTCACTGCCTCGTAAGTCGTCGCGAATGGCTATCGAGCCTCGACAACCGGTTTGCTAATGTTTTGGGTACAGCGACATCTGCAAGCTTATCTTCGCCTTCATCCTCCCTCCCCTTGGAGTCTTCCTTGAGCGAGGATGCGGTGCTGATTTCCTCATCAACATCTGTTTGACCATCCTGGGTTGGATTCCTGGTATTATCCATGCCATGTACGTCATCTACACACAATCCAACTTTTTTTTTTCTTGCGAAGTTTAAGTCGCTGACATGCTTGTACAGCTACATTATATTCAAACACTAGGCCTACACGACACTGAAGTCGCATCGTGAGCCGCCGCAGTCTTAGCCCAATATGTTGCGGCTTCGCATTGGGATTCCAAGCTATCCGCTGCTTCCGTGGAGGTCCGGCAGAGGGGCCGCCGGGCTCGAGCATCCCTGTTGATTCCTTGGCGTCCCACCTTTTTTCGTACTCCTTCGACCTCTCTCACGACCGTCGCACGCTGATGACCAAGTTTGCTTGATGTGTCGCTGGATTATAATCTCGTTTGTCATGTCAGTTATGTCGATTTCGCGCGTCTCTTTCGATGATACCAGCTCATGGTGCTATTGGGCTTTGTTTTACTCTATTGTGAATGGATAATATCAATGACGTATCAATTATTCGTTTACTATGGGTCCATTTTGTTCTCTCGCTGGCGCAAAATTAATCATCAGCGATTTGGTTTCCGTGGTGCTAAAAATTGTATCCTCGCGGCTCGCGGTTGGCTTACCTGTAGACTTTCTGTAGATCGCCCATCCTCCTGCCGCAGTTGTCACCGGGAACCTGCACGCAGGAGTTCGTCGCGTGTACCAAATTCTTCAAGAACACGAGCGAGCGCCAATCAATATTTAGCGCCCTGAAGACTTGGTTGTTGAAGCGCCGGACCCCACGAAAAGCTGACCTGCACTCTGATTGCTTCAGTGTGCAGCACCGGCGCCAACCACGGCGCCTATTTTCAGACATCGTCACCCCTCCAAAAAAGCGCTTAATGCTTACGCTTGGGCACTCTCCCCTTCGCCAGCTACGTATATCCCGGCCTTGTGTTTCATCACGGCGCGTACAATGGAGCCACATGCGCCCTCGTCTCAGATCCAACGAATCTATGGCCCACTCAGTCGCCAGCAGGCCTGAAGGAGTTGATCTCTATTACTGCACCAATAACAGCAAAATGCCTGTAGCCGCCCTGGGTTCTGAGGAGGATGGTGATGTCTCCCACCTCTTGACTGACCCCTTGGTTTCCTTCATGGATTGCTCTCTGGTCTTCTACTCATTGTTTCCCCTCTAATCACTTTCAGCGCCATAGAATGATATACTATACCTACTAATGACTCAAGAGGATAGAGCTCCTCTGTAGCTCGAATATTGGGGTATGTACAGTACCTACCACGCTCAGCAATTCATCCTCGTTGAGAATCGCTATTTCACGCTTGAAAAAGTCATAAACCAGCACCTAATAAGAGTCATCGATAGGCTACCGCACCATGTTATCATATCCTTTTCGATGGGCACCTTTCGCTTCGATTCTAATCTTTCTTGTTTACTTCACCCGAGGCGCGGAAACAACTGTCATATCCTTGCTGGATTTAATGCCAAAATGTGCTTCACAATGCATCGAGAGTTTCATCAGCACCGAATACCCAAGAAACGCTTGCGCGAGTGGTTGTGACCTTGATTACTTGTGCACGACAAACACGACCAGCGGCTATACTCTGGGTGAGGGTGCTTTGCGCTGTAGTCTGTCATTGTGCTCTATGGAAGTGGCAATGAGCTTCGATACGTATAGTATCTGCGATTCTGTACCTGGAGCTCTACCACGGACACACCCCACCATCGTCGCCACACTCGTGCCGACAGTTAATCCTACCTCTACGGCCACAAGACCTACTACAATAATCACAGCAGAGCCGAATATTACAGGTACTCGTCCGACTGCAAACCCGACTACGACAAAGACGCATTCCACGCCAACAGCAGTGACAACGTTTCAGAGTCCAGTATCAACCACAGATAGCACGCCGAAGCCCACCAGTACAGAGACCGAGGAACCGACATCGACGTTTTCGGAGTCATCCCCAAGCGCTACCACAAGCGATACATCGAGCGCACCGGCCGAGGGTGGCGGTCTCGACTCTGGGGCAGTTATTGGGGTCTCTGTTGCTTCAGGACTCGCTGGATTCTTTATTATTGGCGTTGTAATCTTTTTCTGCTGCAGGAAAATCCGGCGCAGGGATGCACAGAATCGAGAATTCTTTGAGATTGGAGGGCACATGGCCGAGCCTCCGGACTTCAGTTTCCCTCCAAGACGACCCCCAATGGGACCTCGGCCTTCTCCTGGGACACAAAATACAGACGCAGAGGATGCAAGGCTTGTTCCTCCTGTAGAACCTGAGTATCAGCACCCAGCGGTTATTGTCACGGAGCCTGAAGCTGAGTATGATTACGAGCATATGAGGGAGGGCAATACAGATAGATCGGGGTTTCAGTCGTCCTCAAACCTCGAGTTTGATGCATCGTCGTCAATCTCATCTCGGACGGTGTCTGATCTGCTTCCGGACAAACCAACATACGAGCTCTACCCAAGACCATTACGATGGAGTCAACATAAAAAGTCGAGACCCTCCAGTATGGCAACATATTTTGAGGAAGACAATCCGCCGGCACAACGAAACCTTCCAAGTCCGTCTCTCCAGCACTTTGTCTTCACCAGCTCAACAGAGCAGAGCAACGGCCGACCTCCCATGGCCGGTCTCCCCGCCAACCCGCGCGCAATGATGTACGGGTTTGGACAAAGACAGAATAAGCTACCAACCACCAAGGTCCCCGAGCACGGCAAGAAACCCGTATACGCGAACGCAAAAGAGAACATCCCACCTTCCAGGCAAGCTGCTATACACGGCAACTCCAGCTCCAGCTCAGGAGGCTCTCCATACCAGCAACAGCAGTCCTCACACATTGACTACGATGACAACATCGACAACTACTGGCCAGGCCCTGATGCCGGTTTCGTCGGGGCAAGGGTCATCCAACCTCAACAGCCTCCACCGCCACAACCACCCCCTCGCAACTCATTCCACAACGCAAATCGGAATTCCTTCTTCGGCGACTACCCAGGCTACGACTTCGAAAGTCTCGACTACAACGACAGCACTGGCAACGGGTTAGGGCTTGGCCCGTCCCGCCTCGCGTCTCGGCATTCTGGCTCGTTTAGGCCCCTAACACCTGTCCGTGAGATCCGGACTCCAACCGCTGAAGTACAAAAGGCACTCGGTAACCCATTTAACACACCAAGTAAACCATCAAGATATCACCAGCCCGGTCCATCCGCGCTCTCGGCTCCGCCAACACAGCCAGTCCCAGGTCCACAAGAAATCATCTCCCGCCCGCGAATAGTCCGACAGGACGATATTAAGCGGGTGCAGATTCGTCGTGGGAAGCCCTCGCCCAAGGAAGTTACTGTACCCTACTGTCCAGACGACTACTGGCTTGGGCCGGAGAATAATGAACCTCAGACTCAGCATAAGCCTCTACCCCAGCCTCCCCCCTTCGGTGGTCCTCCCTCTGGACCGCGAGAAGGTCCGTGGGGGTACATCACACCCCGACAATCAGGCGACTATAGTAACAAGTACACCCCTGGTCCGGGAGGCATGGGAAACTTGGGCATGCCCAAGAAGAAGCCTGCGCCGATGGAGCGGAATCTGACGCCCAAAAGAAGGGGAGAAGATTTGATTCTTCAGGTAGATTGAATGGCTTGCTGATTGACATGGCCGCCTCAACGAGTATATATATGGTTGACGTATGAACGGACATAGCACACTACACCCTATATTTCTCCTTCGCTGTATTATTTATACCGTGTGACATTTAGCGTTCTTTTTGCACCGCTCTTTGTTCTCTTCTCTTCCCTGTTCTATTCTATTCTACCTTTCCTTACCACCTTCCTTCTTCACTTCTCTCTCTGAGATATACATCCGGTGTCCTTGATGGACATGGCATGACATGGATCTGGCGCATCATCCTCGCTTAGAATTACTCTTGCTATATAAAAGTAATACACCGGAGTTCATTTACTGCTTTACAAGATAATCAACAACGACCCTACTGGGTAGACCCTTTTGTGTAATTAATTTACTTTTCTATATCATGGCAGATCATAACTTGATAACATAACATCATGTCTATGAGCCCCTGTACATCCAAAAAAAAAAAAAAAAAAAAAAAAAAAGCTACACCCCCACACAAACATATTAATCAAACCACAACCCTGAAAAATCAGCGCCCACAGCCAGATTATACGCATAGAACTGCGCCAGCGTAATACCATGCCTCGTCGCAATTTCGTAGCACCCATCGCCGGATGATACGCGGTAGAAGGTACGACATCGACTTACCATGCCCGTTTGCGTGGGAGTCGGTGTTGTATTTGATACGGTGGAGGTTGTCAAAGCCCCAGTCGTAGTGGTGAAAGTAGTTGACCCAATGCTCGTTAATGGTTGCGTAGACGTTGCTTCGGAGGTGGGAGTAGCTTAGTTGCGCGCAGTATCTGTACCCTGGCTGGGGTTGGCAGGCGGCTGGGTCATCAGGGTTGTATGATAAGCTTGGCTTCTACGAGACAAAGTCATTGGCATCCTCTGTATCTTCCTTGTTAGTCATGTTTAGAGTGAGGTTAAGACTGGCATTCCGTAGGGTCATGAAATTTCGCCACTACGTAGCATGAGTTCATTGATGTAGAATTGCGTCTTGAGGTGATATGATAGGCGTACCCGGCGTAATTTTCGAGAGACCCTGAAGCCAGCGGCAGAGAGGTTGGCTGGGTTCTAGTGGTAGTGTAGGTTGGCCATTCCCAGTACGGCGCGGTGGTGAATGGGCCTGTTGAAAGACAGCTGGAAGGTATAGGGTAGTTAAAGCACGGGTTTGGGTGGGGTCTTCACTCAACGTGTTAGTAAATCATATCATCTCCTGGGGGTAGGAATAAACCAACGCATAGCCAGGATACGTATCGATGTCACCAAAAGCCTGGACGCAGTAGGAGAATCCTGCTATCAGGTTGGTACAATTTGGGTTGTCGACCTCAGGGTTCTGTGGGAGAAAGGTCAGCTTATTCAATCTAATTCTTGACGTTGTTTGATACCAGGAAGTAAAAGTCGCGCAGGCTGATCCCCATCATGACCGCAACGGATGCACAAGTGTCTGCTGGTGCTATCTCGTAGTATCTGGCACATCGAAGATTCGTTCCATTCATCACATTAGACGGCGCAGGCCTATGAGGTCAGAGGAGATAAACACCAGCAGGTAATAGGAATTCCTTACATTAGCTCCGCAATAGTCGTAATAGTAGCATTGGGGCCTGGGTATTCGGTGTCTCCTGGTGGACTGGCATACTGATCAATAACGTTAATAAATGTCTTATCATTCTCCATACCTAATGCATAGTTGTGTTCCCGTCATGACTCCCAAGTTGCCGCATTGCCGATTGATGTTGGGATTCCAGGAAATCAGCTGGGTCATGGTGAAGATCCAACCATGTACCCGCATTATGTTGAAGCAAGTCTCGTTCGCTCTAAGAGTATGGAGATAACAGGTTGCGGGCATACAAAGTGAAGTTCCTGGTTCTGGGAAGTTCGAACAATCGGCGGTAATGCCGTTCAGGTATCGTAGCATTGCTGTCGACACGCTTTGTGCCTTACTGACGCTGAGACAGTCATCGCCTTCTTGAACCAGGTATTCTGAGGCGCAGGAACGTGCTGGAGGCGTGCTAGAGGACGTGGTAGTGGGTGGCCCTGGCACGGTGTAAGGCGGCGGCGATGTGATGGGATAATCTGAGACACCGCATCTGTTGCCGACAGTCAACACCAAAACAAGGAACGGGAAAAGTCGAGTATTTTAACATACGAGGAAGTCAGGGAGCTATAATAGCTGGCAAATTCATCATCATACTCAAACGCTGAGTTGAGTTGCACTTGGAAAGTTCGTAGCATGCAGTATGAGCAAGACTGCTCGAAAGTTGGCCCATCTTGTGACCATTGGTCGACAAGTGGCGCGCAATATTGCTTCGTAGACCTGGATATGTGTTAGTACGATCGGTCGAGGGTGCTATATACCGTGGGTATATTACGGATCCTGTAAGCACGTATAGTTGTAGGTGAAAAGCAGCTGGTCTACACCGTATGTAGCAGGAACTAGTTGTCCATCAAGATGATAAGACTCCTCTCCACATATCTGTCTCTGATGAGTGCGGAAACTCTGAAGAGATTGAAAGCAGTTGTTGGTACAAATCTCCGACAGTTGATCGGCAGAGGGAAAGAGCCCACTGAAAGTGACGGCGCTAAGATTTACATTGCACTGAGTTGATTGATTGAATGTGTCTCTATCAGATATCAGTCTTCATGGCCCAGTCATACATAGCATTATTGTCTTCAACTTACTGGCAAGCAAGGGAAAGAGAGTCGGGGGATCCTAGTGTCAAAACTGTCCTATCGGCTGCAGGTAGGAAAGCTTGTGCATCGACTTTCAAATGGAGCATAGACAGAATACCAACTAGAATAAATAGCCAGGCAGCTTCTTGATGGGTGTTCAGAAGGAAAGCAGGCCGGGATATCCCCAGAGTCTCGAAGGGAGGAATCCCCGACATGATGGCAAAACGATGACCTCTAAATGTCTCCGAGCTGATGAAAATACTAACGTATTCTTATCAGGATCTAAGGACTGAGGATGCCCTAATGATCGGGTGGTACAAAGGACCAGGCAGTGGAGGTGAAACTTGTAGGTTGCCGCCCCGGCTAGCGGCACCAGCTAGTCTGCTACCTTTCCCATCTGAAATATAGCGCTTTTGCCACATTTGTACCACTAAGGTCTTATAGGTAGGACTAAGCTTCCCCAAGGGTTGCTTAACGTTACCCTGGCAATCTCGCTTCTGCATTCATGGGGGCTGGTTTCACATTGGCTAGGGGTTCCATTAAATAACAAACTCCATCCCCATGGCCAGGAGCTTGATTGCCATTGCCGGTGACCGGAAATGCTATACCAACCTACCGGGACGTGCGGAGAGATTTTGGTACATCAGGTTCACAATGGCTCCCTCCCTGATAACATTTCTACAGCTTTCTCCTCTTTGCAACCATGTTGTTTGACCCAAGTCGACCACACTGGCGGGTCTTCAAGATCGCTATATCCTCTTTTTCAATCTCAGTCTTTATGGTTGCATTTCTCGCATGGGTGTCTGGTGGCTTTGTTCCTGTACAGAATCCCTTTGTGGTACACCCAGAAAGCCTGATTGAGGCCAAAACTGAGCCTGACAACCGTGTTCTCTACCGAAGGTTGGATCCGTATTTTTGCACCAAAGACTTTCCATGCCATACAAAAACTTGCTGTGTATTCTTCGCTTCTTCTTTCCTTTCGATCGCCCCCTGCTTGTGGAAGCCTAACATAATTCCCATAGGTGGCTCCTTTTTCGGCGGTGACGTCGGAACCTGTGGCTTCGGAGATCCATTTTGCGGCTCAGACTGTGTTAGTCAATGTGATGCAAAGCCAAAATGTGGCCAGTATGCTGATCCGCCAGGAAAGGCCTGCCCGCTCAACGTCTGCTGCAGCAAGTATACCTTTTGCGGTACAACACAGGCTTTTTGTAATATTTCCCAGGGCTGCAAGTCCAATTATGGTAGCCCTACAATCCCGCCTGGTAGGAGCTTAAAATCAGTCATCAACAAGGTTGTTGGATACTATAAAGCCTGGAGTGCCTGAGAGGAATGCTCTCCTTTCCCTCCAGCAGCGATTCCCATTAAGGGTCTTACCCACCTAAACTTTGCTTTCGGCTATGTCAACCCATTAACCTTTGAAATTGTGCCAATGGATGGTAACACCCCCTCGTCGCTTTTCACACAGACAGAAGATTTACGGGCATTTAAGTCAGGCATATCAGACTTGGAGGTCTTTGTATCCCTTGTGGAGCATCTCTAGCTCCGAAGTATGTCGATACGGCCAAGCCCGCTCATCCATGTCTCTCTACGTGAGTCGAGCAAATAATGTAGGTGCGATATGTTTTGACGTCAACTTTGCGGGGCTCTACTATTTCTTTAGGCTCCCATAGCCAGACGAAAGACCGCAACGTGGCCTCCGATTTCAGGGACTGGTTATCCACATACAAGAATGAATCAGTTCTCAGACCAGTTGGGAATTCGCTACTGTCAAGCATTGAAGAGAATCGAGATTGGAGGAAGGCCGGAGCTTCGTCATCAGTTTTGCTGTTATATCCTACGAAATTAAGAGTAAACTTCGCCACGGCTGCTTCGTTCACATATTGCGGCTCGTAATGTAGCCCGTCGTAGATGGCCTTCTCAATCTTCTCTTTGAGTGGCTGCCACTCGGGCTGATCAGAGGGGTAAAAGGTAACCACTCCGCCAATGCTAGCCTCTGAAAATTTCAGGACATGCTCTTGCCATGGCACACGACGTGTGGTTACCACGTCCCGAAGGTCGTCGTTGTTCAGGGACTTGCCGGCTTCAACCGACGCTCTGAGCGCCCGACCTTGTACAACGATAGCGTTTACGGGGGCTCGTCTCAATTCATCTATCAAAGCGGCTTCTTTGGCTTTGTTCATGAGGTCCCAATCGTCTGCGCTGAACCGGCGTTGTTCTTGGAATATTTGCGCTGTCTGATCGAGGTTGACTCCACTAAGTAATATTCTAGCTTCTTTATAACTCAGAGAGTCCACATCTTGGATGGTTTTGGTTGCCCAATCTGTGAAGCTCTGTCCACACAGCTTCTGACACAGCTCGTCTTCTTCGTCCGGCGGCGGGCTTTGTGCGATGACTCTTCGTTCAGGATCGCTGAGTGAAGATGGGCCCTTGATAACTCGATTGTAGAGAGCACGAATAGCTTCATCTAAGGCAAGAGGTGTCGGTGGTTTGGCTGTGAGTGGGCCTACAAATCGCGGGATTGACATGTTGATGGTTGACACAGGAACAGAGGATTGGGCGGAGCTGGAGGAATAATTGTGGAAGAAAGCTGAACGTTGTACAAAGGACTGCACGTGACGGTGTCCTCTTTCCTGTAAGCTCCCTTCTCGTAGTTATACAAGTTTCTCAGCTAGTAAAGTATCGCACAGCATTCTTTGCGATGGATTGTTCTGTATTTCCATCTCAGAAGGTTCTGAGCTGACTATCAGGCTGGCACCCTGATGAGCATCCGGCATGTCACGCCCGCTGACTTCAAGAAGAATTACCTCAAATGCTCACAGCGATGACTTTTCCACTGCTGTCGACTTCCCCAGACCTAAACAAAGTTGGACAAACAAGCCTGTCTCCAACCTTCGATCCCCAACTTTGCTCGCCTTGGCCTCAAACAGAGCAGTCAATGAGTGAGTGATCGCATCGTACTCACAACTTCACATGAATGACGTTCTTACAAAGTCAAAAGCTGCGGTGAAGCGATACCCGATACCCTCAATCCGCGGGTAGATACGACTCAGAACTCGCACTTTGAATGCAACTAAGTGGATGCGAGGCTGGCGCATGCGTGAAGATCCGTAAGCGGTATTCGAATAGGAGCTAACAAATCCAGTCAACTGTGCCTTGGCTTTGAGATTCGGGCTTCTGTGCTGCTTTCCTATTATATTTCGTGATGGATGTTTCGTCCTAAGCTGTGCGTGCGCCTATTGGAGTTTGAAACAGAGGGCCTGATACCTACCAAGGTAAGGTTCCCTAGTATCTTACTGGTAGTACCAGGGCTATAATGTGACTCGGAGTGCGATTGCTTCCTATCAGCGAGGTGAGGTTCTTAGTGAATTACAGATGAGGCTGGATTCGATACGGTAATGTATGTAACCCGCGGGCGCCCGATCGTGGCTGCCTAATCGGCTCTAGTATCGCAGTTACACACGGACTCCCGACCCACTACATATGTACGATGACGTCGGGCGGCGATCCGTGTTGGTGTCCTGCACATCAATGACAGGCGGGCAGGATCGGATTCGAGCGAGGTCGACACTCGTTTGAAAATGATTTCATAATTTCATTGCGGAAGATATTCGAGATTAAAACAGGGTTGCGCATCCTACGAACCAATCATCGCTTCCGTTGTTCAAAGGCTTTGGCCCTGGCGGACGGCGGAGAGCATCGTCTCTCAGGCGGTTGTAAGACAGCGTATTCGTGGTGACAGTAATGGCTTTTTTTTTCTCCAATCTGCTCTCTGGAAACTGGAAATATCTTGCCGCTGCTTACGATGATATCAATCTCAACCATGTTTTGCTTGCCTTCCATATCCCGCCACACCTGCCAGTTCAACGAATTCTGGACCCATGTAAGGTTGCTCGTCTCCGAGCCATAGCGAACTAGCTTGATTTATTTTGATGTTCGCCTGTCAAATCCCCGTGCTTCGGAGGAGGCTCCACCGCTGCACGTCACCCTCCGACGCCGTTGATAGGTTGTACTCTGTATGGCTGGTCGGACAACCTCAATCTTCTGGGTAATGGATTTATGACATACCTACTGCACGCGATCCTCGACGCGGAGAAGGACAGCGAACGTCTCTTCCTGGCGGGGCAGGCACCAAAGGCCAACAAGATGATATGTTGGAGCCCACCAAGTGTGCTTTTTATGGATCCATGGTTGATGACATCGACCACGGGCTGCAATGTCTGGATATCTGTTTCTAGTACCCACCAAGCTTCTGCTTTCAGATATATAATGCAAGCAACTCCCCGGCATTGACTTACTCGCAGGTTTTTCTTTCTTACCGATCTTCCTTTCCCATCCCCACTTCTATGTTTTAACTGACCGACTTCCATCCACTTAAGAAGCTTGATTTATATATATTTATAGCTGCTATATATAAGGTTGCCGCAACCTTTGGGAGTCAAACCTGCCTCGTCTTTCGAAAGCATCTTTTGCACCTTCCGTATACTTACACCCGCCCAATATGTCCATGTTTGAAGATGCTGTCCTCAGTGGCGGCAGCCACGTTCGACGGCTCTCAAATGATTTGATCCAGCCCTCCGACTTGTACTCCAACAGGAACGTGGTTATACATCCGAGACACCTAAAGGCTCCTAGTGAAGCTCAAGAAACCGCTGTTGAAATTGAATTGGCCAAGGAACACCTCGATTACGACAGCTCTTCGATGGAGGGTTCTATTTCTGCAGAGTCACCTCCCAGCTCGCCACCGTTCCCAGCCGCTAGCACAACCACAGACCAGTTCGCACTCGCTTTCGATATTGATGGCGTCCTCATCAAAGGAGGGGAACCTATTCCTGGTGCTGTCGAGGCTATGAAGTATATCAATGGAGCGAACCCTCACGGCATCAAAGTGTAAGCTTCCCCAGCGGACTCGACGTTCAACTTACTGACGTCCGATAGTCCCTACATTTTTGTCACGAACGGCGGCGGAAAGACGGAGGAAGAACGGTGCCTGGATCTCAGCAAGCAGCTCGAATTTGACGTCTCTCCCGGTCAGTTTATCTGCGGACACACCCCAATGAGGGAGATGGCGGAAAAGTACAATACCGTTCTTGTCGTTGGTGGCGTGGGTGAAAAGTGTCGGCAGGTAGCTGAGGGCTACGGCTTCAAGGACATCGTTACCCCTGGAGACATCATCAAGACCAGCGCCGACACTACACCTTTCCGGAAACTAACAAATGAGGAGTATGAAAATTCACGGATTCTGGATCTCGATAAGCTACGCATTGAGGCAATTTTCGTTTTTGCAGACAGCCGCGACTGGGCGGGTGACCAACAGATTATTCTGGATGTCCTCATGTCCAAGAACGGCAATCTCCGAGAGCGCTCAGAGACACTCGACAAGACACCACCTGTCTATTTCTCCCACAACGACATTGTTTGGGCTACCTCTCACGATCATGCTCGTATCGGTATGGGTGCTCTTCGCGCTTCATTGGAGGCCATGTATAAAGCAGTGACCGGAAAAGAGCTGCATACAGTCGCCTTTGGCAAGCCGCAACTCGGTACCTTTCAGTTTGCGACCCGACTTCTTCGCCAGTGGCGCAAGGATACGCACGGCATTAACAAGCCTCCGGGTACGGTCTACTTTGTTGGAGACACACCTGACTCCGATATACGCGGGACCAACGAGTTCAACGAAGTCAGTGACTCCCACTGGCATTCAATTCTGGTCAGGACCGGTGTCTACCAAGATAGAACCAACCTACGCTACCCGCCGAAGAAGATTTGCAACGATGTGTTTGATGCCGTCAAATACGCTATGGCCCGTGAGAGTGAAAAAGCGTCTCGTGATGCTGCACAGCAAGCTCCATTGGGCGATGAGGTGCTCCTCAGCTGAGGTGGCTTGCAACGGTTGATATTCTTTCTTTTATTCCTCATGAAACATGACTAGATTTAGATATCCCATCTTGAACTATTGCACCGCGTTCCTTGTTCGATGGCCTTCAGTTCACACGATTCCCCTATTATTTTGTTATTTTTACTTTTGACTTGGGACGTTCATTTGTTCTCCTGTCTTTTTGTGCCACACCCGGGTGATCTTTGGACTCCACAGTCTTTTGCTCTTCTATTCTTCCTAGTCTATAGTAGCTGCCCATGGAACTGGGAATTGCTTAGATAGCCTAGAACTAGCTGGTAAAGGATACAGATTTAATTTGCGACAACACCATCAACGTTGCACTCCAAATCAATCTGCGGCAAGGAACATCCAAGAAAGAACGTTACCGACTCCACGGGGTCTATACTAGCACCTCATCCATCTACATACTCAAGACCACATGCAAGAAGCCCATCCTCCGGGTGTCCTGAGGGGTACCCTAATGCACCATGACGACCGCGCGCAGCAGCACATACTGCACACCATGTGCAGGAAGCCAGCTCCGTCACCGCCTCTCCATGCATTCGAGAGGCTGAAATTAGGGTTGGTTGGTGGGAGTCAAGCCCGAGCTGGTGTGTTGCATTGCATCTCAACTTTTCTACCTTAATTGCAGCATGGAATCTATTTTCTCGCTTCTTCGCTTAAGATTCCACGCCATTACTTGTTAACTCATATACTTACTTTGTTGCATTGGACGTAGTATGTTGTCAGCGGTAGGTACTACAACTCAAACCTGGCCTCCCCCCCCCCCAAATATCTCGGACAAGGGACAGACTTCCCGGTCCCCAAAGTTATTACGATGTATCTATCCTTGTAATCGGTCATACCCGGATCACCGCTCGAGTTGGTCCAGGATCAAGCAGACTATATCAGCCACCCATATGATCTTAGTATCTTAGCTTGTCCCCGAGCCCTATCTAAGGGGGACCGCTCTCCAATAGAAAAAAAGAGCTAAATAGAAGCGAAGCGGAAGACCAGAAATGGCAGTTCCGAAGAGAGAAGTTAGACTTTGGCAACTTCCGATTCCCTGGAAATTGTGTAACGGTGGTTGTTGGTGTTGGTGCCTTTAGGAGCACACGAGAACTTAAATATCCAATGGGCTTGCCGGGTGGTACCGCTGGGCGTACCGTGGCGTAAGTTTCCGTCGTCTGTCAGACGACGTCAGAGTTCCTGGAGCCCGAGAGGAGGGGCGAAGGGCGGGAGGGTTGGAGGTGTGATGTAACATGGGGCGGTAATGCGCGGGGAACTATATTCCGGCCCATATTGTTTTGCTGCTTCTTCGGAGCTTTGAACGGAGGATTATTTGGCAAGTAATTGGTCGCGAGAAATAACTCTACATATTCTCTTTTCTTGAAATAGGAATCTAGGAAGAGTGATACAACATATGCTGAGAGGAGGAATATGTCCGAGTCCGCCACACACCATCTCTCTCTCTCTCTCTCTCTCTCTCTCTCTCTCTGTGTGCGTGTGTGTGTTGCGACTCATGTATGAAGTCGGTAATAATGAAGTTGCCTCGAGAACCGAGGCTCTGGGCGTGAAACAGGCACTGTCAGGAGCGGGGCGGGGATCCGTTCTCCGTCCATGAGAATCCTCGCTTTCCCTCCCTTTCACGTAAGAGGCTCACTGATCCGAGAGAGCCTGTCGTTGAAACGAGAATTTGGCAAGTCGAACCGCTTATTGGCTGGCCTCCAATGTCGAAGGAAGATCCTTTCTCGAAGTTGGGGTAACCTGGGGTTTTGGTTTAGGTTGAATTTAGCGGCATCTCCCCCGGACTACCATAGTGGGGGACATCGGCCGGCTGGTGGAGACGCTGGGTATCGGTGGGTATATGTGGTCCGAAACCGCTGTATTGACGTTCCCACGTATTCTAGATACGTAAACAGCGTTCTTTATAACTCGAATTCGTTATCCAGCCAGTGTCTGACCACAGTGTGACCTTCTTCGAATCCCTCTTTGTCCATCCGAACTACAATTGCGGCGTGACTATGATGATGGTTGTGAATATAAACCGGATATTTGCGGAAACCCACGCGGTTGAGTGACTTGATCATGGAGAATTGATCCGGTGTCAGGGCTAGCGTCGGCTTCTGCGCTTCGTTCGCAGTAGCATAGGTTGCGACCTGGGATATGCCCTCTGGTTGATCAGCAGAGCCTTCTGCGGCAGAGGTAACGGGGGGTGCGTCCTCCATTGTTTTTGTCTTTCCGATAGATGATTCTTGCTGTGATTCTGGCTGCGACTCGATGTCTGATGGCACTGCGCTGCCAGAAAGATAGTCGGGATCTTGTCTCGCGGCTGCATTCTCGAACACTTCGTCCATCGCAGTCCGGACACGCTTGACGGCAACGGGCACTCGATAACGTTTGAAGATAGTTTGACTACTTTCTTCATGGGCGCGTAATCGATCTCTGCTCCGGAAGGTCTGAACAACTGCATAGCCAAGGAAGATCGGAACTGCAATAACGAGAACGACGCTGAATAAGAGCCAAAACGGGAGTTTCCTGAAAAAGGACCGGATGTTCTCTTTCACTCGGGCGAAGAAAGGCAGTTTCGGTTTCTCCGCCGCTGGTAGTGTGTACAGTTCGGGATCGACTATTACCGACTCATACCCCTCCACATAGTTGATGTTGAGATCTTCCAAGTCCCGAAAGTGATCAACGCTTGTGAAGATCGTGGTATAGAAAGGTGTGGTACGGTCATTGACTACGTTGCCGTAAACGCAACGGTTCTTGAATTTCGACAGCCCCTGTATGAAGATGCTATCTGGCTCCGCAAGGACCCGGAGCAATGGCTTCCCGGAATCACGAAAGGTATCAGTCAAAAACAAATGCTGCCCTGAAACGGAAACAGTCCGAGAGCCTAGGCCATTGAAGAACAAGTTCTGCGCACCCCTGACCGGAGCCCGGACCCCGAGATGCGGGGAGGCAAATGTGGTAAAGTTTGTCGGTTCGAGCTTGTCGAGCCATCCCTGGGAGTACAGCAATCCCAGCGCATATCTCACGATCAGTCCACCAAGAGAATACCCGACGACGCTCAACTTCTTGATTTTGTGGCCATCAGCTTCCAGTCGTTCCAAAGTCTTCTCAATCTCATGGGCAAGTCGTTCTCCGCACACTTGAACTCCGTCGTACGTAAGATTGCCGGTATTCTTCTCCGCGGCGAGAATGTATAGTCGATCCTCGTCGTATCGTTCCCTTAACCGCGAAGCGAGAAAGTCCATGTGAGAGGGGTTGCCCCATAACCTGTGCGGGAGCTTGATGTTAGCAGCAATTTTTTAACACTCGATTATGTACCTTACCCGTGTACCAGCACGCATAGATGGTCAGCTTTCACCGGCGTGGCCGTCTGATCCCGATCGGGAGCCATTGCAAGCAAACAGTGGTATGCAATAAATGATCGATTTCCAAAAGATGAATACAAGGGTCTTTTGTCTTCTGAATAATCCCGGACTCAGGAGTAAACTTCAATATAAGGTCGCGTGAGATCAGGCAGCATCCTGTCAACGCAGCCCCTTTATCGGCCAGTCTGCTCTGTCTTTCTCTTCAGGTGTGTGACTGGCTGATGTCGGCGTTATTGAAGTCTATCTTTAAGTCCGGCTTACTCAGCCTCGGACATGACTTTGTTTGCTCCGAAGTATACTATTTTTGTAGGAAACTGTCATGATGGAACACCGCATAGCCACATCAATGTGCGTAAAACGCGCCATAAATCAACTGATGGAGCATTGAACGGCGTTTCTCCCGTATATTGTGCAAGCTATGAGTGTCCGAAGTCGGAGTGGAAGCTTGAGCTCTTGGCTTGGCAATGATGACCATTAACCGGGCCGGAAGAATAAATGTCCCCGGCTCCTTGCAAACAAAGCAAAATGCACGTTGCACTGGTGCAGCTTTGATCGCGCTTTGGTATTGATTGCTTGTTTATCCTCCCCTCAGGCTGCGATCCATTCTTACCCCCTAGTACATTCATAGGAGGTAATCGCAGAGAGGTTGCTTCCCTCGATACCAATCCGGCCACCTACCTCCCCGAACCGATGCCTTGATTTACCGAGGACCTGTCGCCCGCGTTGTTAAGTCTCTCCTGGGTGGACAGCTTACAGAAACATGTTTACCTTCACTCCGTTGCTCGGTGCCCAGTCGTCGGCCTCCAAAGCGTCGCAGTCCATTCTCGAGCTAGATGGTGGGGTTAAAATCCTCGTGGATGTGGGTTGGGATGATACGTTTGATCCCCTCGATTTGGTGGAACTAGAAAAGTATGTTTCTCTGCACAGCTACTTCATTCCAAGTTGTGCGAGACCCGGGAACTAATCTACCTGGATAGGCATGTTCCCACCCTTTCGCTCATCCTTCTGACCCATGCGACGCCGTCTCATATCGGTGCCTACGTCCATTGTTGCAAGACATTCCCTCTCTTTACTCAAATTCCAGTCTATGCCACGAGCCCTGTCATCGCACTAGGTCGTACTCTTTTACAAGAGTTATACGCGTCGGCGCCGCTAGCTGCGACCTTCCTACCCAAAGCATCCATTACCGAACCCGGTGCCTCGACATCTGCCGCGTCCGCTGCGTCTGTGGCAGAGGGGGTTGGTAATGAAGAACCAACTAGTGCCGGGCGGATATTGCTCCAACCGCCTACTACCGAGGAAATCGCCCGATACTTTTCTCTCATTCAACCGCTAAAATATTCCCAACCTCACCAGCCTATTCCGTCTCCTTTTTCGCCGCCTCTCAATGGCCTGACCCTTACTGCCTATAATGCGGGTCACACCGTGGGTGGAACAATATGGCATATTCAACACGGGATGGAGTCTATCGTCTATGCCATGGACTGGAATCAAGCGCGAGAAAGTGTGGTAGCCGGTGCGGCCTGGTTTGGAGGATCCGGCGCAAGTGGAACAGAAGTTATAGAGCAATTGCGGAAACCTACGGCTTTGATCTGCAGTACCCGTGGCGGTGACAAGTTCGCACTTCCTGGCGGAAGAAAGAAACGCGATGAAATGCTTTTAGATATGATTCGAAGCACTCTCGTCAAGGGCGGCACTATTCTTATTCCAACGGATACATGCGCGCGTGTATTAGAGTTAGCGTATGCGCTGGAGCATGCGTGGCGTGATGCTGCTCGGGATACTCAAGATGACGTGCTAAAGAGGGGCGGGTTATATCTAGCCGGAAGAAGAGCAAATACGACCATGAGACTGGCTCGGAGTATGTTGGAATGGATGGACGAGAGTATTGTACGGGAGTTCGAAGCTGCGGAAGCTGCAGATACCACTAACCAGGCGAGCATTGACCCGCGTTCTAATGACCCCAGACAGAACAAGGTTGACAGTAAAGGCCTTGGTCCCTTTACGTTCAAGCATCTGAAAATAGTTGAGCGAAAGAAGAAACTCGAGAAACTCCTGAGCGATGGGACACCGAAGGTAATTCTTGCCTCTGACTCCTCCCTGGACTGGGGTTTCGCAAAAGAGTCCCTTCGGCTACTGGCCGGTGGCGGTGACAACCTGCTTTTGCTCACAGAGCCTCTGAACTACCGCAAGTACTCTGATAAAACAGACGGGACTCACCGCAGAACCCTCGGAAGCATGATCTGGCAGTGGTACGAAGAAAGAGAGGACGGCGTTGCACTAGAGAAAGGATCCGACGGCGAAATGCTCGAGCAGGTTCACAGTGGTGGTAGGGAGCTGTCATGGACGGATGTGCAACGTGCACAGCTGGAGTCCGGGGAGCAGCTACTTTATCAACAATACCTTGCCACGAAACGACAATTCCAAGACACAGCCCAGACCAGGGGCCAAGAAAACCTCGATACCGCTGCTGACGCGCTAGACGACCGCTCCAGCTCTACATCCGAAGATTCAGAAACGGAACAACAGGGTCGGGTGTTGAATTTCTCAGCCTCACTAGCTCACGCAAATAGAAATAAGCTGGGCCTAACCGTCGAGGATCTCGGTATCAACGTTCTTTTGCGCCGTAAGAATGTATTCGACTATGATGTCCGGGGCAAAAAAGGTCGGGAGCGAATGTTTCCGTACGTAGCGCCCAGGAAGAAAGGCGACGAGTACGGAGAACTCATTCGGCCGGAGGAATACCTAAGGGCGGAAGAGCGTGAGGAGATTGATATGCAGCAGCGCAGAACCGAGTCTCAGCTCAAGCTCGGCCAAAAACGGAGATGGGACGAGACTGGCCCAGGCGGACGCCAAAATTCCGGTGTTCAAGGGAAACGTCATCAGGATGGCTCCAACGCAGACAATAAGGATGCAGATATGCTTGACAACCTCAGCTTGACAGAAGATGGCGAGGATGCTGAAGAGGGCGTAGCTTTGGCAAATGAGCTGGATGAGCAGGCATTTGAGGGACCTGCAAAGGCGATTTACGAAAAGGCGACGCTCACCATAAATGCTCGGCTTGCATTTGTGGACTTTACAGGTATCCACGATAAGCGAAGTCTCGAGATGTTGATTCCGCTCATCCAACCGCGAAAATTGATCCTCGTCGGTGGAATGAAAGAAGAAACGATGGCGTTGGCGGCAGAATGCCAAAAACTCCTAGTCGCGAAATCAGGGGTAGATGCCTCCTCAGCGACAGCTGCGGCCATCTTCACACCGATGAACAAGGAAATTATCGACGCAAGTGTTGATACTAGCGCCTGGGTTGTCAAGCTAAGCAACAATCTCGTCCGACGCCTGAAATGGCAACACGTCCGAAGTCTCGGAGTCGTCACCTTAACAGGCCAACTGAAGGGCCCCGAGATCCCGTCGCCCACCGACGAAGAGACAGCAGAAGACACGCCCATCAAAAAGCAAAAAATCGCAGATGAAAACACGTCCGAGACAGCTACACCAACACCCGCCGACTCGAAGCCAGCAGCAGCAGCAGCAGCAGCAGCAGTTGACATTAAACCCGACACCCACCCAATTCTTGACATACTCCCCGCAAACATGGCTTCTGGCACGCGGTCCATGACCCACCCCCTCCACGTCGGCGACCTTCGTCTCGCGGACCTGCGCAAGATTATGCAAGGCGCCGGGCACACGGCAGAGTTCCGCGGCGAGGGAACCCTGCTTATTGACGGGATGGTTGCTGTGCGCAAGTCTGGTACTGGCAGGATCGAGATCGAGGCCGCTGCTTATTCTGCGGGCCCAAACGCGGGCCTTGCACAGGGGGCTGGAAGCTTTCTGGCTGTCAAGCGGAAGATTTATGAAGGGCTTGCTGTTGTTGTGGGAAGTTAGCTGATTGGTTTAACTACATGTTTGGAACATACGGAACATTTTCAGACGCATGTACTTCTAGAAATACGTTAACTTCACCACATGAAATATTATGGTCTATTTCTACCTGCATGCAAATTAATCTATCGCATCCATTCTATCTAGTTCAGCCTAATATGTTCCCAGCGGCGCAGAACCAGCGCATCTCTTTCTATATAATATTCTGTCTATCAGCTTACTCCATAGTCCCATAATCCTCTGGATAATCATCCGTCGGAATCTCATGTAGATATTCACTTGTGCGGGGCCCAGTATATTTCCTAGAAACGTCAGCCCATGCCTATAATTCCAACGAGATATGATGAAGGACAAAGTATACGCACCCTCTCGCATCAACCCACCACCAGACCAACGCGAATACAGCAATGAACAACCCAACAAAAATAGCATAATTCCTAGAACGGCGAGAAGGTTTATATGGTTACCTCTCACTCACTGATAGGAAAGCCCTGAAGAGGAGAAAGGGGGAAATGTATACGCACATATTCTCCAACGTAACCGGCACCCTGGGTGGGAAAAACAACACAGTACTGATAAACACAACCCAAATGACCGAGATCCAATTAATGTAGGGACCCCATCTCCCTAGCGTGAACGGCCCCTCGATGAAGGTAACTTGGTGCTTGTAGATCTGGTGCGCGAGGATCACGGACACGTAGGAGAGGTCGAGGGCGGGTGCCGTGATGGAAAAAATTGCCGTTGCAGTTTGTGTGGAACCTATGGCGATACAGTTTAGGAGAATGCTGAAGAGGACGACGAACCAGACGGCGTTGACTGGGGTCTGGGTGTGGGGGTTTATTTTCGAGAGGATCCTATGAAGTAATGTGTTAGCCTTTGGAGGGAATTGCGGGAAAAGTATGGGGGTGGAGTGCGGGAGGAGTACGGAGAAAACGGAAGCGCTTCGTCCCGAGCAAACGCATATGCCATCCGTGTGTCTGCGAGCATGGCTGAGCACCCAGTAAAGAGCTGAACGAGGACGGCAAATCCCCACATAATCATGCCGCCTGTTTTCCCGCCTGCATTGAGGAAGATCTGGGCGGCTGGCAGACCCGTTGGGGTGTTGAGGATGCCTTCAAAGTCGGTGAGGCAGAAGCAGAGCGAGATTGTGAGGAGCCAGCCCATTGCGCCGGAGACCACGACAGCAGATTGGATGGCTATTGGGCCGAGGGTAGCAGCGTCGTGAGTTTCTTCGGACATGCTGGTTTTGTTAGTCCCAGCCTAAAGTAGGAGAGGTTGGAACTAACTGGGTAGTTCCGTCGTAGTCGGTCATGGTCCAGGCCACAGAAATAAAGCCTAGGAGGAAGGAGAAGAGCTTGGAGCCCCATCCTGATCCGTCTGTCACATGGGTGAAAACCCAGCTGGCTGGCTGCTTGTCAGGGGTGTTGTATAAAAGAGCGAAGCAAATGCAAATCGTCGCGGTGACTGCAGATTGTTAGGCATATTCCCACCGGTCTACAGAGTAGAATGAGACGTACTATTGATCGGAGCAAACCAAATGAAGATGCGGTGTAGAATTTTTGTCGTCATTGAGCAGATAATACCAAGAAAAATCAAGAGTGCAATGGACAAGCGTACCGTATCCCAAGCGGTTCTGCTCATAATTAGTATGACTGACTCTATATGTCGGCATTTGCGTACGGTGTATATGAGTAGCCTCCATCCACAAGCTTAGAGTTCATACTGACAGCAGCAAGGAGCATCTGGCTGACTGTGTAGGCAACACTGGACACGCCCGCCGTCTGGCCTAGCAGGTTACACCAGCCCTGGATCCAGGAAAATATAGGCACCTGATCCTCGGGCACAACATATTTAGTAACAAAGTACATTCCTCCGGCTGTTGGGTAGGCGGAAACCAGCTCCGCCACGGAACTACCGATACAGAATGCCATGATCGAGCCCAGGAACCAGCACCATACTGCAGTTGCAGGTCCTCCGGCAGCTAAAGGAGCTCCAAAGGTGGCTGGAACCGAGCCGAGGACTCCTAGGATGGAGATCGCATATGAGATGGTCGACCATCTGGAAAACTCTCGTTTGAGCTCCTACAGCAGATTATTAGAAATTAATACATATTGAAGGGTTAGACCATCGTGCCTGTTTGTAGCCAATTCGCGCTAGAAGTAGCTCATCACCATCATGAGCCACGGGCATTTCACTATAAGATTGCATGTATGTGTATGCTGGTGCTGAAGGTTTATCTATTGTTTGGGGAAAGAAAATATGTAGTCGATGAAGACGAAGCGAAGCCACCACAACTTTCCCCAACAGCACCAGCAGGTAGGCGAGGAGCATGCAGTGGACATGATGAGAGGGACCAAGATAAGCTAGTCGCAAGAAGCTGCGTGTCGCGGACGACGCGGACGACGCGGACGATGAGGGGACACACAAGTCGGAGATAAGTAAATCCGGGGATTTGTTTGGGCACATTGAAAGGTGGTCTATTCACTCCGCAACTCTTGGCCAACAGCTTCAACTCGGGGGCTGCTCGTCCCGTGGACATTTTTCTGTGGTTGGATCCTCTTACTGGCGATGGCATGAATTTGACAAATTGATTAATTGCGTGCGTTTAGTGCCCGTCCTGTCTGTGATGAACCATCATGGCGGACCCGAACTACTACCAGTCCCCCGCCCAGGGCCTTGCTCCTGGTGAAGACCCCTCCAATCCGCACCGATTCCCTCCTCAGCCTCCCTACCCCGGCCAGCACGCCGCTGAATTTCCTCCTGGTCCTTCTCCACCGCAGCCCGGTGCCTATGGCGGAGCCACTGCTCCCAACAGCCAACAATGGCCCGCCGCCGCATATGGCCCTCCTCCGCCCCTAACTCAACAGCCTTTACAGCCTCCCACACAGCCGGTTTATGGTAATGTACAACCTCCGATGGGGCAGCCGTCTGACCCAGCGATGGCCGGACTCGCTTCTCAAATGGGTGGATTGGGGATAATGGGGGGAGAAGCGGCCCGGTCTTCGAGAAAGAAGCACCGACACGCGCATCACGAAATTGGAACAGCACCTGTTCCCACACAGCAATTCCCCGCAGGCCCTGCTGACTCTTTACAACCGCCATCCTCTCAATTCCTAAACACTGGGCTAAACCAAGCTCCGCGCCCTGTTTCTCCCGCTCTAAGTTCTTCCGGTTTGATTCCGCATCCCACAGTCCCTGGAAGTGCACCTGAGGCAGCTCATGGTACCGTCCCTACTCAGGGTAGAATCGATCCTGAACAGATTCCGAGTGTCCCACGCTCGCGTGATGGACCAGCACAGCACTATTTCAGCCATGTGTATCCTACGATGGAGCGTCATCTTCCTCCCCCCGCAGCCGTACCGTTTGTGGCTCATGACCAGGGCAACTCGTCCCCCAAGTATGCTCGCCTGACCTTGAACAATATTCCCTCCGCCTCCGACTTCCTTACCTCTACCGGCCTTCCATTAGGAATGATCCTCCAGCCTTTCGCCCGCTTGGACCCCGGAGAACAACCCATTCCCGTGCTCGATTTCGGAGATGCAGGCCCTCCGCGTTGTCGCCGCTGCCGGACGTACATAAACCCCTTCATGTCATTCCGATCGGGTGGGAACAAGTTTGTCTGCAACATGTGCACTTTTCCAAATGACGTCGCTCCTGAGTACTTCGCCCCAATTGACGTTTCAGGGTCGCGCATCGACCGTATGCAGCGCCCCGAGCTCATGATGGGAACCGTCGAGTTCCTTGTACCAAAGGATTACTGGAATAAGGAGCCTGTTGGACTCCGATGGTTGTTTTTGATTGATGCCAGTCAAGAATCAGTCAACAAGGGATTTTTGAAGGGTGTGTGCAAGGGCATTCTAAAGGCCCTCTACGAAGAGGAGCCGTCAGAAAATCCCGAGAGTACCGAGCCCGCGCGACGGATACCAGAGGGGTCAAAGATCGGAATTGTCACTTACAATAGAGAAGTGCAGTTCTATAACCTCACTGTAAGTGCTAGCTCTTTATATCCGTAAGATGATGCTGACAGTCATTAGCCCAGTCTTCAGCAAGCACAAATGATGGTCATGACCGATTTAGAAGAACCCTTTGTTCCACTGAGCGAGGGATTATTCGTTGACCCCTACGAGTCAAAGTAAGTCTTGCTGGTTCATAGTTTTCTTGGTTTCAGGCTCTAAAAACTGTCTAGGGACGTAATAATCTCTTTGCTCAATCAAATCCCATCGATCTTCTCTCAGGTCAAAACACCAGAGGCGGCGCTGCTTCCGGCCCTCAATGCAGCATTGTCCGCCCTGCATGCTACAGGTGGTAAGATCATTGGTTCGATTTGTACGCTGCCAACCTTTGGCCCTGGTGCATTGAGTTTGCGGGACGACCCAAAAGCTCATGGCACGGATGCGGAGAAGAAACTTTTCACCACAGAGAATACAGCGTGGCGAGAGACTGCGGGCAAGCTCGCGGAGGCAGGAGTTGGAGTTGACATGTTTATCGCCGCTCCCAGCGGAACGTACTTGGATGTGGCCACCATTGGTGAGTCTACACATCTTCTTTGTCGGTTGTGTATTGACATGTTGCAGGCCATGTTCCTGAGGTCACTGGTGGTGAAACCTTCTTTTACCCTAACTTCCACGCACCACGGGACATCCGAAAACTTTCCGAGGAAATCGCGTATGCAGTTACCAGGGAGACAGGGTATCAAGCCTTGATGAAGGTCCGTTGCTCTAATGGACTGCAAGTATCATCGTATCATGGCAACTTTGTACAACATACGTTTGGTGCAGATCTCGAGATTGGCTCTATTGATGCCGACAAAGCGATTGCCATCCTTTTCAGCTACGATGGCAAGCTCGATACAAAACTTGATGCACACTTCCAAGCCGCACTTCTATACACATCAACCAACGGGCAGCGTCGTGTTCGTTGTATCAACATAGTAGCCGCGGTTAACGAGGGAGGAATGGAAACGATGAGGTTTATTGATCAAGACGCCGTTGTCAGCATGATCGCCAAAGAGGGTACGTTCCTAATGTCACCACCTACACTATGGCACTAACAACCTCTATAGCAGCCGGTAAAACTGTGGAAAAATCGCTCAAGGACGTTAGGGCCAGCATCACAGAGAAAACCGTGGATATTTTCAGCGGGTATCGCAAGATTTTCTCTGGGTCACATCCTCCTGGCCAGCTCGTACTGCCGGAGAACCTGAAAGAACTCTCTATGTTCATACTCAGTCTCATCAAATCGCGAGCTTTCAAAGGTAGAACCTAATGGCCTTGGGGAAATACTTCTATTACTGACTTCCTTTTACAGGCGGCCAAGAAGCGTCAGATCGACGGATTCATGACATGCGGATGCTACGGTCAATAGGCTGCACCGAACTATCTCTCTACCTGTACCCTCGTATTATCCCTATCCACAACATGCAGCCAGAGGACGGTTTTCCCAATGAACAAGGCCAACTGCAAGTTCCGCCTTCACTTCGGGCTACTTACTCCAAGATCGAAGAAGGTGGCGTCTACCTGGTGGATGATGGTCAACAGTGCCTTCTATGGCTGCATGCCCAAGTATCGCCCAACCTCTTGGAGGATCTCTTCGGTGAGGGGCACACATCTTTGCAAGGGATCAACCCACAAACCTCGGCTCTCCCTGTGTTGGAGACGCATCTAAATGCGCAGGTGCGCAACCTGCTACAGTACATCGCTACAACCCGAGGTTCAAAGGCAGTGACGATCCAGCTAGCCCGCCAAGGACTGGATGGTGCCGAGTATGAGTTTGCGCGGTTACTGCTGGAGGACCGCAACAATGAAGCTCAGAGCTACGTTGACTGGCTGGTCCACATTCACCGTCAGATCAACATGGAGCTTGCCGGACGCCGTAAGCGTGAGGATGCGTCCAACGAGTCGTCAATAGCAGGTCTGACTGGGCTACGGGCACCCTATTGGTAAACGAGAATTATTTCAAAATCTAATTCTTTCTTCGTTTCTTGCGTTGCATTGCATCTGTATTTTGGATTTCTTTGAGATGACTATCAATATACCATGGCTGTTTGACTTCACCATATTCTATATCCCTTTGTGCAGCCTTTGCGAGAGAGCTATGGTTGGTTTGGTCTAGAACGCCACTGAGCCAACCAGTGTCCACCCGAATAGAGTACACTAGCAATAATAGAGGATCGCCGACAACGGCGTTCCTGCCGCTCAGGGACCACGAGGGGTGGCGGACCTGTCTGCGCCTGTGGGAACGAGAGGTACCAGGGGGGAACCCGATTTTTTTTTTTCACGCCACTACACCGCACTGGGCAGTGAATCTCGAGAAGAAGCCGTTGAAAGAGGACCAGACCTATCAAAGGTGTGGGTTGAAGGCTGTCGCCTCCACTCATGGACAGATCTTGTACAGCAGTTCTTTCGAGGGACCCAAGGTTCAGGCCTCGTGGTTTGCCCCAGAATTGGCTCGCAGTAAGTTCGGCAGGGTCCAATTCTTCGGTCTTCTTTTCTTCTTCGATCGAACCGTGGTAGGATACAGTTTTTTGCCTTTGTCGGAACCAAGCTTCGGCGGAATACATAGAATTGCCACGCGGTTTGGCCGTGTGAAAATTGCTGTTGCCACGGCCGGTCAGGCACTTCCGCATTCTGCCAGAGCCGAAGCTGATACCTGCACTGCCCCTTTACCGAAGGCAAACCGAAAGAACCATGAACTGCAAATTTGGGGTTCAACTGCCATGCAGTGGCATAGTGGAGCGGCGGGGCAGCATGTCCCCAATCGCTGCGATCCCCCGGGGGCCGGATGGCGTCGAGGTGCCAGGTACCACAAAGCCCCGCCAGGGGACGGACGCAACAGGATCTGGATCTGGGTGGAGTTGTTCTTCTTCCTTGTCCGGGCTGCTGCTCCATTTCGCCATCGACATGCGTTGTATGTCAGCCTGGCGATGGGGTTCCACCGCCTGTCAGGGTAGAGGCAGCCCAGGTATAAGAACCCTCAGAAGCCCGGCCTATCTCGACTCTTTCTTTCCTCTGCATCGACACTCTCTTGATCAAACCACAGTCTTTCAGTCATTCTTTGACTTGTCTTTCTCTTGTTGTCTTTAGGACACTTACATTCTCTTGAGTCTTCACTCAATCACTTACAATCACTACTTCAACAAAAGACTTCGTTTTTGTCAATCCCTTCAGTCAAAATGATGTTCACCAAGGCTCTCGTTGCTGCTACTCTTGCCACCCTCGCTGCGGCTCTCCCTCAACCTACCGTTGTCCGTCGTGGCGACGGCGGTGGTGTCACCATTGTCAACAACATGGATTCCGACGTCTACGCGTGGTCTGTTACTGATAGAGTCAGTAACATGCATACCCTCTCTGCGGGCGGCGGATCCTACACCGAATCGTGGCAAAAGAACTCCAATGGTGGCGGCGTCTCCATCAAGCTGTCCACCAACCAGGACCAGACCGATGTCCTGCAGTTTGAGTACACCGAGTCTGGCGACACCATTTTCTGGGACATGTCTTGCATTGACATGGACCGTGCCGACTCCACCTTCACCAAGCACGGTTTCGACGTCTCTCCCAGCCAGACTTCGGCCGACTGCCCTGCCGTCAACTGCCACGCTGGTGACACCTCTTGCGCTGAGGCCTACCTCCAGCCCAAGGACGACCATGCCACCCACGGCTGCCCCATCGACACCACCTTCACTCTGAGCCTCGGCGCATAAGCGCGAGTCATCATTCGTTCTTTCTTTCTCCACCAACTATTTTATGACTTCTACTATACGTTTTCACGACAACATTTACGCTTATGTTAACGGGGTTTCTGGGTTTACGGTTCGGTTCACGAATGGGAAAAAAAAATCAATTTTCCTTCCTAGCTGGAGGAGCGGGATCAAAAAAAGCCTTGCTTGACGCAGACTTGATTTGTGCCTATGGGTTTTGTTATATCTTTTGTTACTCCCGGTTGAGTTTTACGATAGAAGACCATTATACCATGTATCTATTCCATTCTCTTTTATGAGAGACTTTGGCTTGACATGCAGAACATGATACGTTTATAGACTTTTGTGAATTTTCAATCTCTCCATTTCCACGTCTCTCCAATTCTCCCCGCTTTCCCAAGTAAACTTCTGCTTCCCGTAACCCAGAGCATCTCTAATATTACTACTTCCGCTCAACATAATTTGTGGTTTCTACCAAGGGGAAAAGATAGGATCTGTCCTCTACACTTCCTCGGCCTTCCAGCCTAAAATCTAGTCCAGGCACAAGAGAGAAGATCCAACACAAAAGGGAAACGATCTCCAACCCCCTCCAAAAGTCTAGAGTTGATCATCAGAGAATGAAACCCACATTGTCGTGCATCTCATCCTCAAAAAGTCATTAGCGTGAAGCAACGTGGGCGCCGCCTCTTGTCACAAAAAAAAAAAAAGCGGAAATGCGGCATTTTCGCCATCGCTGGCAGTCATCAAGAAAAACTGTACTGGGATGCGATGAGCGGAGAGTGACGTTGTGCCGAAAATTTCGAATCCTCCAAGGAAGAACTCGGGAAGAAGATCTCCATCCTGCCAGGTGGCAGACAGGCAAAGGGAGCTGCTGCTGAAGGTTCCCCAGTCGAAGAGTGGGCATTCAGGCTGTTCGAGGCAGCCACAGTGGAACCAAGCTTTCGTCTGTCATACAATAAGATTGAATTGCGGTTGTCGAGCTCAGGGCTCGAGTGGGGACCTTTTACCCCAGCTCAGCAAATTATACTGCGGGGATCCAAGAAGGGTTTATGTAAGGTACCACACCCTCCATATTCATTCGCTCAGATGTGTGGTTGGAGCTGATAACCTTATTTAAAGTAGACTGATTGGCCAACATCTGAAAAATCCGAACCAATCTAATCACTTTATCCACCCAAACTTGCTCTACCATACTATGGATTTGATGGATCTTTGTGGCCCGAGACATGGATCCGGATTTTCTGGGCGGATGGTTTCTCCAACAAACGAGAGATTCCGTGGATTGAGAAGTTTGGTCGCGCTGACGTGGATTCCCTTCAGGCTTCTCGTTGGACCCTGTGTCCTGCTCAAAACATGGAAGGCTTTCAATTTCCTACTCCGGCTACCAGCCAAGGAGAGAGGGTATGGTCTAGACTTTCCGTCTTCTTTCAGTCCCTACTCCGCTTAGCAGGCCTCGTTTGAATTCCTCCGTTAGGAAGCACATCGTGCGTCCCCACGCCGATCTTTGTCCGGGTGCCTGCGGAGAGTTGTCTCTTCGAAGCTCGAGAGCAGTGGCGATCATGGACAGAAAGGGTCTCTGAAGATTTCGGCCTGAGATCAGGTTCTCTCTCCTACCCTTCCCTCCACCTAAGCAAGTCCCTTGTATGGCCCGCCACATGGTTTGCCTTTTTGCATCGCCTTGTCTTCGGGTCTTTTGTCTCCTTCTTGCTCCGGCTTGTCTCTTTCAGGCTGCCCTTCGGGATAGACAAAAACGGCGTACAACTTGGGGCCAATTTTTGCGCGGTCCTACTCTGTATGTGGTTCTTTGGAATTCGGCACTTTTGGACCTCGAGAAAAGCCGTCTTGGACCATGAGGGAACTCTATCATCACTTTTCCGGAGGGCACTATCATCTTATTTCAGCGTGGATTTGGGCTTGAAACGATTGTCTCATATACATATTCCGACGGGGTGCATAGAGAGTGCATAGACACTGCCTCACTTAGCTATAGCAATGTATGGCGGTAGGAATTAGATACGTACTGCCCTGCTCTGCTCTGCCTTTTTATGTTTGAGCGTTAGGTGACGGAAGCATGAAGCGGGCCGCTTGTCACCTTCCAGCACACATCTGATCAACCTCCTTCTCATCTGTACCACACTTCCTGGATAGTATCTTCTTGGCCATATACACCGAGGCGACTCGGTCTGGAAAGCCGGCAGACACCAGCTGAGGGATCAAGGCTAGTGGTATCTCATTACCTGGTTTGGAATCGAGACGTCTGATCCTGGGAATTGGGTAAGTACAGTGAGAATCCTTTGCTTGATTGTAGGAGACTAGTCTAGTAGCTAATCCAACGGCCCTGTCCTAACTTAACTTTTCAGCGACTTCCCAGTGAAAGAGAGAGATGCCACAGGCAATATATAGTTACTGGATTGGGTTTTGATAGATATCTGTTTATGGTCAGATCGATGTCCTCTATTTGTTTCATTCTATACTACCATCCGAATGCCATACCCTCCCCCAACGAGATTTGGTCATTGTTGCAATGGTAGGGAATGGCAAAGTATGTTGGAATATCCAGTAGTATGGATTATTGGAGACATTCACCATATATAAAGCTAGTCAACTTTCTGCGGTTTCGGTTATCAGGCAGCTGACGACAAAGGCTAACTGAACAGACATGGAGACGCAGACGTAATGAAAACGAATGCATCGATCAGCAAGGGATATTATGGTATTACAACACAACTACTTAGCCCCCTTGATATTCAGGCCAGCCACAGTGGCGATTCTGATAACAATTTTGACAACAATTTTGACGAGCTTGGTTATGCAGTTCTCAACGTGCTTCGCCCCAAGGCTGAATTATAATGTCTCAATCTCACGCCCACTCCTTCACTATCTTCATGAATCATGCGTCATCATAAATCGATTCAGAAGTTAGTGCTATGAGGGCGCTCACTGTGTGTACAGATCCCGTCATCGTCATGGCAATCTACAAAATGTTAATCTAGTGCTACATTATCCCAGTCGAGTGGTGTCCAAGCATCATTAGGACGCTCTCGGTTTAGGAAAAGCATGCCCGTGGTTACCACAGCCAACACTGTGTGATACCTCTTTCCATCAGTCTGAAGAGTGACGGGATTTGAAGATCATACTGTTGATCCATATCTCACAATGGAAGCTCAAAGACAATCACTGGCAATCTACACTTAGGTCGAGAGGAGGTTCCGATAGGTGTATTTGGCCGACCATATCATTCTCCATATGATAGAGCTGGGTCTGCTTATTGAAAGCTCACTTTTGGTCGTCCCAAACCATTGTCCCAACCTCACGACCCTTTATCCGTACCGACATTTCCTCTATAGCAGGTGGAGAGGTGCTCAAGCTCTTTTTTTTTGAGCACATACAGATGACATTAATGGCAGAAGACCTAGGCATGGGAGCCCAAAAATGATATACAAAGTCATCCTGACGACAATGTGGATGATCAACAAGCTAGGCTTTCAGATCTTGATAGCAGGGTATCGGGAGTACGGTCTAGCATGACAGACAGTGCAGTATCGGGCCTTAATAACGGCTCCATTCCGCTGCAATTGTCTACGTAGCCCACCATTTCTCTATGAGCACGGTACCCATAGTACAAACCGCGAGCGAGTGGGATCAGGACAATCCCAGTGTGTCGCACCTTCCCGACCTATATCTCGATTCTCCGTTCGAGGCGAGGCAAGGGCGAAAGTCTAGTCACTCCTTCCGGTGCTGAGCAACCCGTTCCATCGCACCTTCCCAGCCCTTCGAACCTTGGAATCCTAACGTGCCTTGCTAGAAGGGCTCCAACGTTTCACGAGGCAAGCACAACCCGTAGATGCAAGCCGCTCCTTCCATCCCAGTCCAAACAGAGGGATTTGTAGTAGGGCTCTCTAAGAGATGCTGAATGTGATGCGCAAGGGCAATTATTGAAAACTTTGTTCACGTCTTTCTAGCCGATCTATATTGCCATTGTTCTCTTTTTGCAAGGCAAGTGCACAAGACTCCCAAGGCCCGTCACCGGTCGCTCTTTCCCTTGTTGAAACTCGCTCGTCGCACCTGCTTAAAGTATCAGTATCCATCGTGCCTTTCTAGAAGGGTTATTGCCTCGTGAGGAAGGTACGGCCCGACCGGGTTTGCCTCTCGTCAGGAGTGTGCGATAAGGTCCAAGGGTCTGTAGCACCGGGTCGGGAAGATGGCCATCGCTTGAGGGTGCGTTGCGAGAAGACCCCCTGCGTCTGATGTTGTCTATATCTCGAAGTCAGCTTCATGGTGATGGGTTAATGGGGAGTTTTGAGGGGCACGCAACAGGGTTTCATGGGATAGGAGTAACTTGTGGGTGTTCTCTTGCATGGCCAATATATACTTCTGCTTGGTTCCCGGTCAACACTATGCCTTTGAGAAGGCCCTGCACAGCTATAAAGCATTTGTTATCGTTGTTAGATATTTTTGAGATATGGGTTAGACAGGGTTAGGGAATGTTTAGGCTTGAAGTATAGGAGCAGATGTTTTATATAATCTACAGATGTTCGTACACTGCGTTTTATATATGAAGATGATAGTATCACGTATCAAGCCTTACCAGCACATCATTCAATTTGCTCGTAAGAAACAAAGGGGACAGATACCCTATCAACAGGCTACACCAAGACCTACACATCACTGATATCTAATGATACCGTATACAACGTCTCTATCCCAGCGCAACCTAACAAGCGCCTGAACCAAGCCAACAGCACACCCAACAAAGTCTCGGTATATTTCCGAGCCCAAAAACCAGACTGTCGACCCAAGACAACGCTACTCTGAAGGCCTCCCTAGTCTCGGCACTTGGAAAGCACGAAAATTCACGCAGGGCTGGCTATAGCTTGTAGTCACCGTAACACCGTCACAGCCTAGCCCCCCAGGCTATCGATTCCCGGAGCCCAAAGGTAGGGAAAAGAAAAGAAACCGGGGTTACCTTAATTGTCGACGTGCAGAAAATGATGGGCCGTGATGTGCAATGATCCGTCCATCAGGGTGGAGCTGGCCGAGCAAGGCAGCGGGGGCAACCAGTGTGGCGGATTGGATTCGGAGGGGGAGGGGGGGAGGGAAGGTGACAGCAGGCTGCGGAAAGGGGCAGGGGTTTCGAGCTCTGAAGATCATGGATCTGAATTGATCTATCGATCTTCCAAGACTTGCATGACCCTTGAGAGGAGAAGTGGACGATGACGAAGGATGGGGCTGCAGTGGTCCGATGGTCGGGACCCGTCATCCTTGTTAGGAGCGAGTCGGGTGCAGGTGCAAGTAGCGATAGACTTGCAGAAGGATGCGATGCGAATGGTTCCATGCAGGTTCCTTATCACTCTTATCAGGTGTGGGTGTTGATAAGGCTGTGGATGACACATGGGAAATTGGAGCGCATCGTGCGACTGCATAAATAGAGTAGATGGCCCTCTGGGTCTATGTTTCGTGCTGATTCGAGGTTGGTTTGCAGTCAGTCACAAACGACATTGTTAGATATGACAGACACCCTGGAACTTCAACAATGCCATCCAAGACCAGCCCGAAAACGGCAAATCGATTCGCGACCTCGATGCTCAGAAAGGGGTCTCACGTCCTCAGTCTGCATCCACCGTCCAGCCAGCCCAGTTCACTCATCGTGATGGCGACAGCACGCTGTCGCATTGACATTGTCAATTTGATGCAACCTCGCACTCTGAATGTTATCTCTATCTCCGCGGAATGACGATCAATCGCGAGCTCAATTCCCGGATCTCAAGATAGACATGACATGTCAATGCCCAGTGCGCTACTGAGGGTCGAGACTCGAGACGGAGTATCTCAGATCTCGCAGGCCCACGATCAGGTCGCACCGTACTGGTTCGGGATCGAGTCCCGGTGTTGCAACAGCCGCCGCGTCTCAATATTGAGACACGCTGCAGCGGCCCGTGGTTAACTATCCATACCTCAGGTACAACTATCGAAAACCTTGCGAGTCAAGGGATGAAATTATTCCCGGGGCGCCCGTTGAATGGCAGACAGCGACGGTCCCCAAATTCCAGTATACTGGTCCCCGATTCCCCGACGGCGCGAGGGCGAGAACGAAGGAAATGCGACAACAGCCATCCATTGAACTGAGATCTTCAGTCGCTTAGAAGTTCACAGTCGCACCATTGAATCGGATTCGACAAGTGAGTGTCATTCATGATAGATGGATGATTCCGCCCGCGAAAACGCGTGCCCTCAATTTCAAGTCCCGATGGTACGGGAGTCCAGCTGCAGTACGCGAGAGGACCTTTCGAGCAGAGGCATCGAGCACTCCACACTAGGCAGATATGTCGCCATCGCAGTATTCAGCCTCCCCGAAGCTTAAGGGTCCCTGACCCAAAGCGTCGGGTTATCAGCCCTGAACGTGGTTTTTCGCGATCGTCTTTTGTTGTTCTGTGAGACGTTGAATCGGGCGCGGGCAGAGCGAGTGAGGGATGGCTCGCCTCAGCGAAGGTTGAAAAGGCACGGGGATGGGCCCTTGGCTCTCAATGGACAGCCACTGCTCTTTGCGATTGTTGAATGTATTCTTTTCGAGTCTTAAAACGGGATATCTACGATCGAGATGGTCCACCGCAACCTTCTTTCTTTCTTCTTGGGTCTACGGACCTGGAGCCAAGTGGCGGGCAGTGTGCGTGCGCCTCGCTACCCGAAACCTGGCTTTGACAGAGAGACGGTGTGACTACATCCTGTCCACCCCCGTCGCCCGCACCGTCTGTGAAATCCATCCATTCCTGCGTCCTCCGTATTCTATTACGTATCGTACCCCAGCCCATCTCGCCTGGAGCAACAAATGCCTCAAACGTTCGAATTTCAGGGCGGCCCGATGACCTAGCCTGGAATGACTGATCATGCGAGTTAGGTCATCAGTCAACTCTCGTTCTGACCTTCTACTTGCGTCGGTTGTGACGGTGATGCATCCTGTTGAGGTTGTTGACTCCGCCTCGGCCGCTCCGTCCCCCTGTCCAATCACTCCGACAAGACCACGGGGAAGCCAGAAAGCGAATGAAGGCACGTTGAGAGTTACCCAATGCGTCGAAGCCGGACAGGGTAAGACTTGAGGGGTGAAATGTGAAATGTTGAGTATCCAATAGTATGGCCTCGGTTGTCAGCGACTGCGAGGCGACTACGCAGTGTCTCGAGATCGGACAATCCAGGCTTGTGGACACTTGAGTCCATTCTCTCCACTGTATCCACTCCGTGAGCCCACTGTAATGGACATCGGACGGAGATTGCAGATTGGATGGCGAGGAGGTTCTCGGCGTGGAGACGAAAGTATTCAAAGTTCAAACTTGCAAGCCGCAAATCTAAAAGTGAATATCCAGGGAGTCCAGGGACCCAGCGAAATGCAAACTGTTAGTCATAGAAACGTGGGGACTAGACCGTGTGAGTGTTAGCAGGGCGTTAACCTGGTAAAAAAGGACTCAAGAGTGGACGAAGTGGACAGGCGGAAAGGACCGAAACGAAGGAAAGTGTTCCAATTTTCCAAGGCTTGAGTTTGCAAATGAATGGTCTGAATAAACCCCGCATTCTTAAGTTGACTCGATTGATAGTCTCATCTGAGAAGTTTGACCGGCACAAAGTTACAGTGACGAGGTAGAGGTGGTACAAGCCTGTACATATTGGGGATGGAGTCAACTTCAAGTTACAGAAAACCTGAAGGATCCGGGCACGGCGTATTACGTGAAGGTTGAGCTGGGGTAAGCAGCGAATGAAATCAGAACTGATGCGAAGAGCATGCGACGACGTGCCTGCTTCGAGGGAAAACTTGAGATGTGCAAGTTGTTCCTGGGCGAGGGCGGACTGTGGATATACGTAGCAAGTGGACCCGTCAATAGTCGGGATGGATACGATCAGGCCATTGTAATGCAGGCAATGAGAGGGCTCAAAATTGTCAATCACTGGTATATCACCCTTCCATATTGAGTACTTGGACATCTGTTTCTTGTTCGCAAACCTTGAGGTCAATCGGGGCTGCTCGCTGCAATACCTTTGACGCCCAACAGCCAACCTTGCAGTGGGCAATGTATGTCGGCCAGGTAGACATTCGAAGAAGAACCCCACAGAACAAAATAGAATCATTTAGGACTCAAAAGGCAGAAATGGAAAACAGGCCTGGTCATACGATTTGACGGATCAATTCCCCCAATCAGCTGCCTGTAAGTTAAGCCTTGCCTCATACTACGAAACGAGACGGAGAGATCAACCTCTTCAGACCATCTTAAAAGATGATCAACACGACTTTGTACGACCTCAATTTAACTCTGTATTAGTGTGAACGGAGTAGTACAAGCGCCGTATTTACCATCGGACAAATAAGGAAGGTAGATCAAGGTACACAGGCATTCCATCCTCGGCTAACCTTCCTCACATACCCACTAACACAAGCTTGGCGCTGATGGTCATGTGGTCAGCAACTTACGCGTACTACACCTTACGCTCACGACCCTCGTCACTCGGGCGAGAAGCAAGCGCGAAGAACCAGAAGAGGATGAGCAGATGATGGGTTGGAGGAGGCCTGAACACACCATAGCGCAATACCTTGGCTGGTGTTGGATGGATGAACTCTTTCCAGTCCCGCTCTGTGCTTTCCAGAATTTTCTGAAGGACGCCTGAGGCACACGACTTGAAAAGATGAGCGAACTCGGACATGCGAGCCCATGCTTCTTAGCATTCACTGTATACGGCAAGGAGTTGACAACTTGGTGTTTGTACCCAGGCTTGTACAGCTGGCTGGGCTCGGCGGTGCTGGGGTGACGCTCCGTCCCCGCTTGCCCCTGTCGTCTCCGCATTTCTGTTCGCTTAGGCATGCAAGGATTGTCAGCGCTGCTGCGGGTGTAATTTGTTGGGGCGTTGCACAGAGGAGGGAACGGTCGATGGGCTCGTGAGAGATGAGCCTGTAATGATGTGATCCGGGGTAAACATGTACATAGTATCTCCGTACTTCACTCTGGGTTTGTGTGTCTTCTGTGCAAAGAATCTCCATTTGCTCAAGGCTCGAGTCGAGGAACCCTTCTCCAACTCCACTGCACACAATTCCGGAAAGCTGACGGGAGCTCCCTCCCGTGGATCCACATGTCAATTGTTTCATGGAGAGAACTGTGATTCAAAACTTCAAAGAGGCATGCGATCAATCTGAGATCGCCGAGTAGTAACCCGGTCAAAATTCTGCATGGGCTTATTTGTACCCAGGCTATTTCACCATGACATCGTCTTCAGGCAGGCCGTGTGGCTCCGCACCCGCGCATTGAATCCCTGGTGCTTATATCCTCCAGCTCGCGGTGTCAGGTTAAGTGCGTGCAGCTCTGGAACGTGATGGCTCTCAAGAGCGCCCACTTTCCCACTTTTACCCAGCAGGCGGAACAACAACCATGCTCGCTGGCTCGCAGCTCACTTTAAATTAGGGGTCCTAGCTCCCCTGTCCACTTGAATTTTCGCAGTACCTGCCTGCGTGCCTAAAAAGACCAGGCTAGACTTTGCGCCCATCTGAGGTTGGAGTTGGTCAAAGTCCTTCCTTGACTTGGCTCTGCGCTTCTACGGCTTCCCCCACTGGGTAATCCGTTGACCTTGGTCCGAGGCACAACAGATCAAAAATCTTTACCCCTCGTGCTGGTATTATTCGTATACTCGTATTGTTACCATACGCCTCCAACCCTCACTTCGAGGCAGCCAGTGTTACACAAAATGTCCAGAATGTACAGTACAGCATTTCAGCAGAGATCTTTCTCCCCACAGTCAAGTTGAGGCTGGAATTCTTCGCGTTCGCCGTTCGGTCGTCTGACAGATGCTCGATTGCCTCGCTGAGACGCGGAGAAAGTGGGCAGAGTTCGAACAGCGCAACGACGCGGAGGCCCAAGCACTACGGACAAAATACGGGCCAATCACGCTGCCAACTTCTCCCCCAGAGCAAGCTTGACCGTGCCGGTAAACAGAAACAGAAAATGACCGCCTGGCGATGATTGCCTTGAGGCGTCGTGTGCATGGTAAGGCTTTTGGGGTCGAACGCAGACCTGAGGTCATCTCCATGAAGTAAAAAGCGGAGAGCAGATCTCAAGCCTAACCTAACCTTACCCGACCTGCCAGATTGGATTTAGATAGATTTCCTCAGTTCCCATCCATCATCTGATCCTTGTTCTGATCCTGATCCTGCTCTGATCATCTGCTTGCGGGAGGAGCTGTCAAAAATTCTTCCGAACGGTAAGTTGGTAACGGGAAAGGGCGGGCGTCCGTGCTGGAGGATGAGGAATGCGAAGATCTGGTCCACTCCCCCAGATTCAGACGGATTGCACAATGCATGGAGATTTCGAACCTGGAGGACAATGTGGAGGACAATGTTCACAATTTATGTATTGATCGAGGAGCATGTGGTTTGCGGTGAACGCAAAGAAAAGGAAAATACTTGCAGCGTCGAGATCGGGCGACTGGGGGAGACAAAGCGGCAGCAACTGGTACGACTGGTCACAAAAGGTCACAATGCAGGGCCAGTTTGTTGCCCCAGGAGGAAGGTGGTCTGCAGTGTCACAGTCTGGCCCTCAGCGTGAGATTCCTGTTTCTCTCGTTACTCCATCTCCGCACAGGACCACCGCAGTCGAACTCGGAACAGGCCAAGTCGAATTTTTTTCGAGGCGTAGCGTGGGGTGTAGCGTCCAGCTGAGCGAGCCGTGTCATCATCCCATATGCACGTAATACAGACACCCCAGAATGGGGATTCGCATCCCTTCTGGAGTCTAACGGGGGGAAAAGAGATGAAAAAAGGACAAAAGAGAGCGCGATGCGATGGCCTCAATTTGGTTCCTGTCAGTGGAACCGCATTTCAGAACAGGCTCTCGGTCAGGTCAGTCCACCATATTTAGAAATACGCAAGTAGGACAATAATCGCTAATAGTCGAGGCACAGAGTGTGGCAGACGACCTCTATAACGAGCCTTTAGGGCAGCAACTAAGTGTGAGCCTGATCGCTGACCTGACCTGCTCTCTGCAGTTCGTAATTAAAGGGGAAAGGACTCGTGTAGGGTCCTGACTCTTCTCGCCTCTCGGGCGGCGGAAATGCTGCGATGCACATCTACATTTCTGGAGACGGTCTGGGGAATTTTGGCCCAGCGGCTGGCAACCTGGGATCCAGGGAGCAGAGCAAAGACTGCTAAGAGGATCATCCGCCGCCGTCGTCACGCATGCATTGGACGGAGTTGGATGCTGCATTTCTAATTTTTCTCATTCGATCTGGATTTGCTTTTGCTCACCCACTACTCCGGAGTCGGCGGGGGAACTGAGGCACAGGAGAAAAGAGGAGAAATGATTTTTTTATTTTTTTTATTTTTTTTTTCAGGAAAAAGCAAACATAGGAAAAGTTTCTAGCGAAGTTTCTCGTGTCAATCCCCGCATTCAGACGGAGCTGGACAAGAGTTACAGGGAGAGCAGCAGGAGTTGACAAGGACAAAGCGGCGAGTGAGTATGAGAACGAGAGAGAGTACTTGAGGATACAGAAGAATTGGACGTACCCCTGTACTCGACGTGTACCATAATTTATACAGGTGAAGAGTAAAATACCTGTATATGAAAGTATAGTTTGCCTAGTCTGGGTGCCTCAGTTGGGTCCACTGATCCTCAGAACTCATACCCAATAACGCCGGCTGTTATACCTTCTCACAGAAACTCGGTTATCCCCATACTTTCGCTCCAGTAATATTCCAGCAGACAACCTGATTGTTATTATTCATTCAAATCATTCCTATGACTCCTCTCGAGTTTGCAGCAAGTCAATATATGAACCTGGCCCCGTCGTTGCTCCCTTAGCTTGCTTTTCGTCTTCCTTCTTTTCGCACCTCTCCTCCTCTTCGAAACCGCAGCCAAGTCTCGTCGCCCCCACTTCTCCCAGGAACATCATTTCTACCACTCACCATCCCATCTCCCTCTTCCGACCCTCCCCTCTCCGACTGGGCCTACCCTCCAACGCTGCGTTGGTCTGTCTTTCGCCTCCATCCCACCCAGCGGCTCCCACGGAGGCGACACTCCCTTCAGCTCCGTCTCTCTCGCCTCTTCGACCAACTCAATCCCTTTCCGACGTCTGCTCTGACCCTCGGGTCCAGCCTGCATGGTCAATGTTGTCCATGCAAAATTCTCCCACCTTTATCCTCCATCCCTCCTCCGATCTTGACAGTAATCCCTCCCATGGCTACCTGTCACATCCCCAGCCCTCCGACTGTCGCTCGAGTCTAGCCGACCACCCAGCCTACTCAGACTACACGATTATGGACGACCAGCTCTCCCATCGCGCCAGCGTGAGCACCGAATCCTCGTCCAACGACTCCCCCGAATCGTGGGACGGCGATGGCCCCTCCGACAGTTCTCCGCCAGGCGACACGGGTGTAAAAGTCCCAACGACCCTGATCGGCCCCTCCACAATTTTCCGGTTCAATGTTGTCGCATCGCCGGAGCCCGATGTAGTGCCGAAAGTAGAGGAGTTGGACGACAGTGATGACTTACAGAGCATCAAACCACTCGGGGTGGAGCCCGCGACAGCAACAGATGCCTCGGTTGTACCTGTCAATGTTCCACGGAAACGGGGCCGACCGCGCAAACACCCGCTTCCTATCCCGGGGGGTCAGCTTAAGGTTACCAAGGGCCGCTCCAAGACTGGATGTATCACATGTAGACGTCGCAAGAAGAAATGCGACGAGACCAAACCTGCGTAAGTGCGCGAACTTTTGAACCAGGTCAGAGAAGATTGCTGACAGGAGGACACTAGTTGCCTTAACTGCCAGAAGAATGCGGTCGTCTGTGAGGGATATCCTCCGAAAGAGATATGGAGAAGTGGAAAGCAAAAATTGGAAGAAGGTGCGACATCTTAACATCAATTTCCGTCGCAACTGGTCTAATTCTTCGCAGCCGCCAGGAACAACTCGATTATTGCTCGCTCCCTTCCTATCCTCATCGACGGAATCGAAACCGATATGGACCGAAAGCTACTTGACCATTTCGTGTATGGTTTCAGCCGAGTCCTGACTCTCATTAACGATGACTCCAATCCTTTCAAGGAGATCCTCCTGCCAATGGCGACGCAACACCGAGGTTTGATGCACTCATTGATGTGTCTGTCGGGGTCACACTTGTCTGTCCTACAGCCAGATTCAGGGGTGAACGAACGGAGGTACTACCACTTTCACCGAGCGATTCGGGATTTGAAGGAGAATATTACTGCCAGACAAAACATGACCGAGGAGGAACCCGAATTGTTGGTGGAGGATCCGATTATCGCTTCTACTATTGCCCTCAGTCTGAACACTATCTGTGAAGGAGAGACTAACGGGGAATACCGACCACATATGGATGCAGCTAGGTACCTGCTTGTGACGCAAAAGCCCCGAAACGAGAAATTCCGACAGTTCATTGTTGAATTCTTCCAATATCACGATGTCTCCAACTCGATCACTTCGCTAGATCGACGGCCAATTTCCCTGGACGGGGAATTGCGACTTCCGGATTTTGTACCGCATGCGCAGGCTGCGACGTTCTTGGGGGTGTTTGATGGGCTCTTCCGATATATATCGCAGGTGACACGGCTGCGGGATAGGATCAGGCAGCGATTTAGTGAAGGATACGAACCGGCAGTCGACTATCAAATTCTTAGCGACGCCGTGCAAATCGACTCGTCAATTCGAACATGGGAAACGTCACATCCACCCAACACGGCAAACTTCTACCTTGCCCAGCTGTACCGACAATCGACATGGGTGTACCTGTACCGTACAATTCGACCCTCAAGGCCAAGCGACAAGATTGCCCAGGTAGTCGATGATGGCCTCGAATTCTTGAATTTGATTCCTCAGGATGCTGGCGCCTTTAGCATCGTGCTAATGCCACTCTTCCTGCTCGGATGCTCTGCCTTCCTCACCCGACAGCGCGAAAGAATCCAAAAGGGCTTCGAAGCACTGAAGGCCTACTCCAACCTTCGCAACATTGAACCAGCCTTCAAAGTTGTGCGCCGCGTCTGGGAGGTTATGGACACCAAGACTGAAGAAAGCTGGGACTGGGAGAAGATCATCAAGGAGATGAACATGGACTTCCTTATCACCTAATTCCTTTGACTTATGCCTTGCATTGTTTACTCTAGGGGTAAACCTGGAGTTTTTCTGTTATTTTCGATTTATGTTGCATATCCACATCATGTTTGGCGATTTGGTTCGGTTTGGTCAGGTCAGGTCGGTTATCTGGGGTGCTTCTTCATCATCTCTCACCCAAACAAAAAAGAAAGGCGGATTGAGTCGTCTCTACTCAGTACACTCGCAGCACAAAGAACGGGGGAAATGGGGAGCGATCAAAAATCTGGACACGGCGTCTCGAGTGGTGGACAACAGTACCATACTACTACTATATAAATCCATTATTACACCAAAATGGAGGAGTGGGAGAGAAATTGGCCGGCCGGCCGCTTTCTAGTTTGGTTGTCTGCGACTTGCATGCATTTGCTTGGCTTGTATTTATATTGATGGAGTGAATGCCTTGATGAGTTTGCCATGAGGTTCCGGAGCGTCAGGTCAGGTCAGGTTTCAGGTCCAGGTTCATGTTTATTTTCATCTTCGACTATATATGTTGCTATACTTCTTCTACTGTGCGAGCAGTTGTAAATATTATTCGAGTATATATACGTACTCTAGGCGTCTATTTATTTTACATTGTCATGTTTATGTATGCTAGGTGATTGAGTGAGGATATATACCCCCCAAAACTATCTATACTTGTCCACTTCATTGTCCCAACCAATCAATATGTTTCGGAACATAAGATCATCATACAAGTTCCAAAGCTATGAAGCCTACATCCCCCCAATGTATCATATGCTCTAACCTTTTCCCCCTCACATTCTAGATACGACCACACGCCCTTTGACGAGCAGACACCGAACACGAGCACGGCACCCAACACAACTCTCTATATAAGTGCTAGAGGCCCGCTCCTCACTCCCAAAAGTCCAGACATATCATCCCTTCAACTTCATCCACATGCCCAAAATGAACTCCGCACTATCTGCATGGCTCGAATACCGCAAGAACACCCCCAAGCTCCTCCATGATGACCCACACCGGGACACACACTTCCTCTCTACCGCCACCGGCAAGCGGCTCGAAACGGGCGTGGTAGTAAGCCCTACTACTGTTCCAGCCCGGGATGGTTTCCGGATCCCGATTCGTATATACACTCCTACGCCAACGCCAGAAGAGGGATGTGGAAATGGGAGAAGTGGGTACTATCGCGGCGTCGTGATTTTTTATCATTCCGGCGGGTTTACAAGCGGGGATCTGGAGACGGAGGATGGTATGTATACAGGCATACATACATATGTATAGATATGTATATATTTATATATATATATATATATGCATCTCTCTCTTTTCCCGACTCCGAATCTTAGAAATAAGCCTAACAGGATCGAACTAAACTACAAACAGTCTCATGCCGCTACATGTCCCTCTGTGCACAAACCATCGTGATAAGCATCGACTACCGACTCAGCCCAACACACAGCTACCCAGTCCCGATCAACGACGGGATCGACGCATTCGAGTACATCGCCCAGAACCTCTCCGACCTCCTCCCCGACCCAGACATCTGCTCCCGCATCCAGATCCCAGCGAAGCTCGTCCTGTGCGGAACGTCTTCGGGTGGCCATCTCGCAGCCATAGTCTCACAGCATGCGCGAAACGCGCTAGGTAAAGAAGAAAGTGCGGGAGCTGCGGTGGAGACGGTCAGTTTAGTTGGAGTCCTGCTTCGCGCGCCTGTGACGGTTGATACGAGGGATGAAGCGCTGGTTCCGGAGCGGTTTCGCGGGGTGCATGTGTCATGGGAGGCGCGGTATGAGGGGGCCGAGGGGAATCGGGAAAGTATGGGGTATAATCATGGTGAGCTGGGCTCCTCTCCCTATATATATATATATATATATATATATATAATCTTGCTCTACCTGGTATCATACAGTGCCAGGCTGTAGCTGGATCCTGGACTGTGAACCGATGCAGAAGAAGAAGAAGAAGAAGAAGAAGAAGAAGAAGAAGAAGAAGAAGAAGAAGAAGAAGAAGAAGAAGAAGAAGAAGAAGAAGAAGAAGAAGAAGAAGAAGAAGAAGAAGAAGAGGAGCCCGTTGACTAACAATATACATATCACTAGACTCCCTCGCTGTCCCAACACCTGAGAAAACATCCCCCGCTGCGTATCCGCTCTGGGGTGACCTTGGCGGTTTACCCAGAACATATATCCAGATCTGCGAGCTGGATATCCTCTGCGACGATGCGGTGTGCTATGCGCAAGGGCTGAAGGGGACGGGGGTTGAGGTCCGGGAAAGGTTTTATGAGGTACGTACTGGCTTCAATGTAGACGCTGCCGCTGTGAGGGTACTGACGGGAGAGGCATAGGGCCTACCGCACATTTTCTGGATCTATAACCACGAGCTTGCGGTCTCGAAGACTGCACAGGAGGATTGCGTGAAGGGGCTAAGGTGGTTGCTCGAGTAAGCAAAATCGAGAGGGTGGATGGAATATAGAATGTTGTAGAGTCCTATATAGACTAGATGTCTGAACTCCCGATGTTCATCTAAAACCAAGATGGTATGACCTGTCTAGGTGGCTGTCAATGTTTCTCGCTCAACTATTCACCTCCGGGGTTATGCAATCGTCAGCCAACTGAGAAAGGAGTCATCCACCTCTAACACTCACACCACTGGTCATTCCTGCCTTATCGGGCCAGGGACAAATTTCGCAAGCTCCCTCCATTCTCTATGTGAAGACGCATATTTTGGGAAGGAGAGATCCACATTGGGACGCTGGGTTGTGTCTGCCACATTAATGAAGTTCCTAGGGCCGCGGAGAAAAGGTCGTTCGTTCCACGGTGGTTAAAAACTTTTCAACAGGAAGGTGTGACGAAGGCCCGACTCACTGCCGGGCGTATACCTTCCAAGTTCTAGTGATGATGATACTGGTCGTTCCTTCCCATTATGAATTATCGTATATCCGGGGAAGGAGCAACCCCACCATGCAAAGACGCCGGTCTTGCCTGCCATATTGGCGTATTTTCTTAGTCCACAGGAATACAAGCCATTCTTTCCTATCTGGATGACAATATACCTTGGGGAGGAGCAAATCAGCACTGATCGTACCCCCCGCAGCAACAAGTTAACAACCCGGGATAGGAATTCGCCTTTGCAAGTTACTATGTAGAGCTTGCGCTTATTATTGAATTAGTGAAGAGCTAGATCATGTATCAAGCTACTAGTATATTTACTTATCCTACTACGTTGTTAGTCCTACATGAAGGATTCGTTATTGATAGATCCAATCATCATTATGGCTAGTTATAGACAGATAAGCTACTGGAGCTCCTAGCTAATAATCAGACGCGTCACCGGGTTCATATGTCCCCTGAATAAACAAACACTGTATCGTTGCACATTTCAATCCGCGCAAGCCGTACGAGCCGCCAAATGCAAGGAAAGGGAGAACAGATGGAAGCATGAAGATAACCTTGAGAGACGAAGACCCAACCTATGCAGCATGCTCCTCTTATACAACGCCGATTGAACCGAGTGAAAACAGGACGAAATGATATGGTTGAAATGTATGATCAGGAGCAGGAAAGATGTAGAGTTGGAGCAAGATAACCAGCATGGTTGTGGCATACGGGGTCTGTGCAGGTCTAAAGGGATGGGAAAAATCAAGTGGTGAAGACACGATCGAGTTGGCGCAGCGCCCGCATGTCCTCGCCGCCGAAGCCAATCTTATCGCTGGGGATATCGCGCGGTCCATCTGCGGGACGCGCCCCAGGGACCGAACCCGAGCCTGCGGGTGAAGGAGCGGCTGGTGGCGGAGGTGCTGTTGCTGAGATTGAAGGTAACGGCCCGGCCGAATTCCCATTCATTATCGCACTGATGCTCGGTACTGTGCTGCCGGAGCCGTTGGTCTCAGGAGGAGAAAGTTTGGGAGTTGGGTTTGGAGGCAGGATGCTGAGCGGTGCGGATGTTGGGGGGGCGGGAGCTTGACTGATCACGCGCGGACTTCGTGTGGCTGGTAATGGGACGGGAATTCCGTTTGCGTGGGGGCTCGGGTGTGGTTGTGTGCGCGGGGATGCCCGGCGGAGGTCCGAGTATTCAGGGGGGGTGGGCTCTGCGATTACGCGAGGAGATCGAGCAGCTACTAACAGAGGGCCCTGTTGCAGTACATGCGGCGGTGGTGGGGCGTGCACAGGGTTCTCAATCGGGTGAACTGCTCGGTCGTAGCCAGGCGCGAGACCTGCAGGCTGCGGTGGTGGCGGTAGGGCGTGATATGTAGGATGGTGCGCAGGCGACATGTAGGCGGGATAGTGAATGGCGACGGTGGGGGGCGTGCCTAGCGGTGTTGGAGGCCAGGGGTAGCCCGGCGCATAGGATTGCGGATGTGTGGCGGCGCCAGAGCGAGCGGCAAAGGCGGCGGCCATGGGGTGGTGTTGCGGGTGAGGTGGGGGAACAGCGTACGGGTTGCCGCCCGTCATCGGGCCGCGAGTGACCACGGGGAGATTCTGCTGGTCATTGACTGTCGACTCCGGATACAGACCCTTTTGCGGGCGTACGCTGCGGAGATTAGGGTCGTTGGATGGTTGTGGCAGGTTCGCGGCGTTTGGATGCGACCGGCAATAGTAACTGATAAGGTGCAGGTGCTGGCCGGTGGATGTGGTGATACTAAACGACTGCTTCATCAGGCCGTCTGGCTTATATCGATATCCATCAGGGCCATCGTCGGGTCCGTCTCGGTCATCGTCGCTCCCTCGTGCACTATCTGGCGTTTTCCCAGCGCGAGGCTGCTGTGTTGGAACGCTGGTGCCTCCGCGCTTACCCTCCATCTCGCGATACGTTAGGAAACTGCCAGAAACACGGCTCGCACTCCATGACTTTCCATCGGTCCATCGCCTCATTCCAGCCTCTCGCTCATCCCAGACAAAGACCGAGCCCGACTGGATCAGTTGGCGTTCCTTTTCTGAGAGTCGCCTCTGCACACGAGGCAGCATGCCGATGCGGCATGCTTCAAAGAGAATAATCGCGTCCGCAGGGGTGCGGACGTGCCCGTGATAAGTCTCCATCCAACTTCGGTGGTAGGACCCCGAAATGGTTGAAGGTTTCAGGGCCACGAGGGGTGAGTTTGGGTCGAAAATGGTGAAGTTTTGAAGCGCTCCAGGCACAGGTGCAAGATTACCTAAAGCGGTAATTCGGGACAGAGCCGAACAAAGGGAGTGCTGTTGGAGACGTTAGAGGAGGAGAGGCCGGTCGCAGGGTGGGCCGACTTACCTGGAAGCGTAAAAGGAAAAGATAAAGAAAAGTTAGATTGCGGGAAGAGAGCAGTCGACTGTGATGCTGTTCGGAGCAGGGAGGTGGGAAAGTGTGAGAAAGAAGAAAGTGACAGAAGGCAGAAGTTCAGAGTTAGTCCCAGTCAACTTGTCTTCAGTTCAGGTAAGAATTAGAGCAAGTGGGGAACCCCACTGGCTGGGCTGTTTTAGCAGCAAAGTTTCTTGGGCTTGACTCTTGCTTCGAGAAAAAGAAACGACCGCGAGCACAAAGAACTTTAATGCCAGTGTGGTTCCGCAGGCTCGCTGACCATGGATCAGGAACTCGCACACCTCGCGGAGGCCGGACAGCATCGCCTATCTAGCAGAGAGTCTGTGACTGGAGTGGCGCTGTGCCAACCGGAAACTGATTAGGGCGTGACTTTTGAAGCTTAAGCTTAAACCAACACGAGGAACCTTAACTCGCTTACAATACACCTGTAACTTATTACATAAATCATCAAGTGGTGGCAACTCGTATTCCAAGCCACCTGATCCTGTTCCCTTCGCAGGAAAAATAAACGACCTCACAGGCACCAGCGTATTCTCCCTTCGTAAAGCTTGTCGCTCTTATCCAATGACTCGCAGCCCAGCGTGAAGGATCAGTCATCTGCCCCTCCTCTCTGAAGGTTCCGTCGACGTTTCTTATTTTATCGCGATTATTATCCGCATCGCCCTTTTGCAGCCCACTGACACTCACGTAATATGTCACACTAAATCCATAATAATCGAGAAAATTATTAAATGGAGTCCTGACTTGGTATCATCGTGCGACAAGACGCCAGGATAAGCGTATCGCCAACAGAGTCGGCCCAATCTGCCTCTGGCTTCTTGGCCACGCAGCTAAACGAGACTAAAATAAGTTAATCGTCCTAAAAGAGTCATGATTGATCCCTCCGCGTTCCGTATTCTCCGGCAGAAGTTGCAACAGTCAGAAGAAGAAGGGACAGATCGCCTGATGCACAGCCCGCGATCACCTACCTCATTATTCTCTTGTGGCCAGTCGGTTGCTGCTACTCTGAGGAATAAATAATGCGAAATAATGCTTGGGAAAGGTGTGCCGGATTGCCGAGTTCAGAGCACTGACAGTCCGACACACTTACAACGGATCTCCTACACCCTTTCTTTCCAGACCGGTTCCAGTTTCTTTTAAATAATAATTTGTGCATCGATCTGATGTAACCTCTCTCCTCCCTCGGGGCCGCTGGAGCAAGTTTTAAACGAGAGCGAGTTGATGGCTGATCAGGGGTGTTGTGAAACGTTTCACAGGCTTATCTCCACTAGCATAATTGGTTTAAAGTATGAAGACAAGTCGCTTTGCTTTCTTTTTGTGGTGGTCAATAGTCGCAGAGTCAAAGCGTGCAGGGCCAAGGCTTGTCTCCAGCACACTCCCACTTTTTCAGGTCAGAAAAATACCTCATCCAGGAGATATGCTTAACAGTAGTAAGGTTGGCAACTTGGCATTCCCCCGCGTGGGATCCACTGGTCTGTTCCTTCTTTTCTTTTTTCTTTTTTATTTTTTGACCGGCCTTTTGATTTTCTTCTGTCGAAGTTTCTTTTAAAGTCAGTTCTCTTTTCACCTTCCTTATTAGATAATTTCGCAAACTTCAACTTCGCTGTAATTACTCCTCTGAGATCAGTCTACCCACCACCTCTATATATACATAAAGTAAGACAAGTGGACCGCCCAGCCAAGCTTGGAGTCAATAAAGTAATCCCAACCTTGTGCAATCCCAGTTCCAACCAGTTCCGTTCCTGCTTATCCACCCCGAATTTAATCTAAATTCCCTCGCATAAGAGGCCTCCGGCGTGTCCACGGTTAAAATCTGACTAAGATCGAATTAGATTGATTAGTTTGTTACATCCCATCCCATGCCCGTCCAAGACTCTCCAAGCCTTGTCACTGTCCCATCCTGCGCCCAGCCGAGCCTCTTGGCGGCTGGAAACGCCCCTCGTATCGTTGGCTCCACTGGCCCACAACTTGTGTCTTGTGTCCACTGCCAAATGTCCAAGCAGCCCACAGGGCGAAGAGACGAGCCCACCACTCCCAGGTTACGTAGGAGTTGTCGGGTTCGGAGTTGTGGCGACAGTTTAAGCAGAACCAACCGAGGATAAAAATGCGAATCGCTTAATCAATGCAGTTCATTCGCCCCGAGACTCCGAGACACTGCCGCCATGCTTACTCTCTTTAACTTTGCGGTTCCACTGGCACCGTCCAGCGTCCGCGGAGGATTTATTTTAATTCTTGGAGGGTCTTGTCTTCTTTACCGTGGACGGTTGCTAGACTAGGTTTTCTTCGGGGACTTGAAAAGCTGTTGCAATATTAATTTAACAAGTACGGTTAGCGTCCCCTCCAACGCCTTGACCTGACTCCAAGGCTCCAAGCTCGGCTACTTTGCTCGAGTCGTTGAAACGGAGAAATTACGCGCTGGGCTGAATCCACCCATGTCCGTTTGGGGCCGCTGGCCCCCGAGGCTTGGGTCTTGGTCTTGGGCTTGGGGCTGAAGTTGATGATGAATCGCTGATTTTATACGAATAATAAAATGGGACCGTCCTCTGGTTATGTCTTGGACGCTTGTCTTGGCCCTGGTCTTGGTAAGAAAGCGAAATATTGCCACGTGCCTTGCCTGACAACCTGAGGTTTCTGAGCTTGTTCTCTCCTGACAGCGGACTTTATCTTTATCTACGCACCCTTACTGTCTTACGTTTAGATTGGGGTTGATTAACCTAATGCATGGTTTCTAAGGTTAAGTAATCTTATCACAGATTACCATAATCATCCGATTGACTCTTGCTCACTCAAGAGTCTGAGCACACAATCTGCCAACCCACTCGACACACTCCCGGACAGAGTAAGGTCGTATCTAGTGAACTTGAAGGATCAGGACTGGTAAGTTTGATAACAATAATAAATTGGATATCGGAGGAGGTCCTGGCGGCGCCGCCGGACTACGGGCACCGGCGGAGAACGCCGTGGATCCGTTGCATAAAAAATTGAATAAGAATTATCTAATTCGTCTTCCATGTTATTACATCCGCGATGTAACACTAGTATTGCCAGAATAATTAATTGATTCTCTTGGGTTTGATGATATTTTACGCGGCTGTGCCGCCGTAGGAGTCGGCCTTACGGTTCGAGAATACGGCGGGGCTACTGTAAGGGACCGGACTGGAGGGAAAGAGAAAGAAGACTAGTCGTTTCTGACTGCTTGCGAGATAGTATGTAAGGCGTAAGCTGAGCGGAGAGGAGACATGTCGATATGAGCTCCATATTTGACCGCAGGGCTACAGGTTCATTCGGAGACTGCCTTGCCATAAATACTCGTCCCTCAAGGCACCAATCCGAAATGAGACGGACTCGACGTTCAGACGCTGGTAATCTCAGAGTGCTGCGAGTTCTGGGGGTAAGGTGCAGGGTGATCAGTAGATAGCCTATCAACAACCATGAGCGCCTGGATGTCACTGTCCTGAGGTTACCTTTTGTTTATGTCTACACTACGTTGTATACTTGATACTCCATCTTAAGCATTTTAATCCCTACCATAACGAACAGAGCCTAGCAACCTCCATTTCACTTAACGAATCACCCAGTCGTAGAACATCCATCGATATATCTACCTAGATGAGGAGTGTGAACTACCTGCGTACTAGTCCGTTAGATCCGGACATGGTCCCTTTCTATATCGAGCCCACACGGCGATGGCGAATACTGTTCTCTAGTTACTATTACGAACGACCCAACAAGCTCCCTATTCATATCTATTCCACGGTAACACCGCAAGCCTTGCAGGATGTTGATAATACAGCAGCGATATCAAGGCCAGGTTCAACTTGGGCTTTCGCGCATCCTCTCACGCTGGCTCGATGGTGGTCCGACAAGCCGAAATCAAGCCAGGGCAAAGACGGCTCCACACCCTCCCTCCTCTCGACTCAGTATATGCTGTACATCAAGGAATGTTAACATGATCTCAACGAGGCACCATAACCAGGACTACAGGCTTGCAGGAATTTTGATTCTCGAGGCTGTGAGGATGGAATAGGTAGGTATAATACATAAGTTATATTAAAATACATCAAACTCACTTAGTTCCAGTGGTAACCGTTGAGCTGGTTAACAGTCTGCCTTGCCGGAATACCTCGGAAACGCAACAATATCCCTTATATTCGATATGCCGGTCAAATAGGAAAGGAGTCGATCGAACCCTATCCCAAACCCGCCATGCGGTGCTGAACCCCATCGGCGAAGATCTGCATACCACTTAAGATGGCCGAGGTCTTCGCCGGGGAGGAGATGGGGGTATAGTTGCTCCTTTGCCTCCAACTCCATATTTCCTTCGGTCACGGCGGCAGTCTTCTTGATAAGCCCATGCTCGCGCATATTCTGAATCAGCTCGGGGAGACGGTGTTCTCTCAGCGAGCCGCCGGCGACTTCGCCAATTCCAGGGAAGAGAAGGTCAAAGCACGCCACTGTTTCTGTGCCTAGTTCCGTCTCCGCGTTGCGGTCATGCGATGGGGCCATGTAGAAAGGTTTAACGGCCTTGGGGTAGTCGGTCACGAAGACTGGTCGGCCGTCGTTGATGACGTCGACAATGTAGCGCTCGTGTTCGAGCTGTAAGCCGGCACTCCAGGTCGGCGCATATTCGAAGGATGCTCTGCCCTGGGTGACCGCCTCTTGCAGAGCAGCGATGGCCTTAGTGTAGCTTATACGACGCCATGGGCCCTGGCCTTTGGCGAAGGGTTCCCAGCGCTTTTTGAGGTCCAACAAGTTAGGTGCCCCAGGGGAGTCTTCTTCTTTGTTCTCTAGTGATTTGAAAAGCTCTTTGGTCACAGGTGCGTCCTCCAATCGCCGGACTATATTGCAAAGAATGCGTTCGCATACGTTGGTGAGTGTCCTGAGATCAGAAAGGAAATTACTTTCGGCTTCGAGCATGTAAAATTCACTCAGATGACGCGGGGTGTCGCTCTTCTCAGCCCGGAACACTGGCCCCAATGCCCAGACGTTGCCGAGCTGCGCCGCATAGGCTTCAAGATGCAGCTGCGACGACACGCTCAGGTACTTTGGCGCTCGGAAAAAGTGATCATGCTCTTTCGCCGGAAGCCCCGTCACAAGCGTCTCTCGCGGTATGACTGCAAATGTCTCCCCAGCCCCCTCACAGTCAGATGAGGTAATCAACGGCGGGTGGACCTGTATGAAACGCCCTGGAGAACCGCCAAACGCCCCGTCCACCCTGTTTATGGCAGCAGATCGAAAGCGAGCGAGGAGCGCATTTGCTGGAGTCCGGAAGCGAAGATGAGGATTCTGGCGTAGGAATTCGGGGCTTAGGTACTTTTTCTGAATAGGGTATGTCTAGAATAGGGATTAGAAACGCCCTTCAATTTCAATGCTCTCTCTCAATGTGGGACGCGAACCTCTGGGTCTGATTCACCCACGACCGTCACCGTTGTCGCGTGTAACTCGTGAGTTTGCTTTGCGCCAGGCTTACAAGCCTTCCATATCCCTGAAATCTCAACCGCTGCCCCAGTTGATAAACTGCGATGTGCAACTGATTAGGGGTGTCGTCACAATCAGCAGAAGAAGCGTGGACGTACTCCGAGGCCTGCTCAGGACTTAAAACCGCCTGAACGTTCGTAGTGAAGGACCCATCGTTTATGGCAGCAAAAGCAACTGTCTTCTGCTTGCGTACAGACCGGACGAGTCCTTGTATTGTGATATTTTGGTCTTCGAAGCTGCGAGGTTTTTTCGGGTTGTCCGTGAGGAGCGTGATCAACCGGGGAGAATAACCGTTGTTGACGGGGGCACCATGATTTAGTCTGGCAAACGAGGTGGAAAAGGCCCGCCGCCACGGTAGCATTTCTATTGAGCGAAGGGAGCGACTGGGAGAATGGAACCGAATTGGTTTACTCAACGTTGCGATGGAATGTTTTCTTGGACAACGCACGGGTGAGGTCGGCCCGTGGCTCGGCCCATCTTGATTCTTTATCGATAACGATGCCGCCTACAAGTAGCTACTTACGAAGCACAGACGTACCAACTTCAAGCTTCCTAGGACTAGTCCAAGTTCAATCGTCATCCTGAATAAAAAAAAAAACTTAAAGAGAGAGATAGCTACACATAAGAACTGGGAAAAAAAAAATCAAGCTCATCACAACTAGCCTCGCTCCTCATACGCTTTTCGCTCCTCCTCAATCATTTCAATGGCATCGACAAGCTCTCCGTTTGCTGCCGCAGCGTAGACTGCCATTCTCTGAGGCCCGCCACCCTCCTCATTTCCATACCCCAGTTGAACTAGTGATGCGACGCATTCGTCTATAGCCCGTTGTTTTCTGGCATCTTTCTCTGCCTGTCTTTTGGAAACCTCTTCACTAGGCTCTTCTTCATGTGAAGGGACGTTCTGTGACTGCGGTCGTGAGCGCTGGGAAAGATGGGGATTCGACGCGGAATGACGAGGGTCGAATGGGCTCATCCTTGAGCCGTTGCGGAGAGAATGACGTTCCGTAGCTCGGCGTCTTAATATCGGCTGGGTATCAAACGGATCAAATGATACGCGGCGCGGTTCAGGTGCTCTCACAGTTGCTGCACGGCGAGGGAAGTGCGCTTGCGATTGTGAGCGGTGAAGATGGCGGTGATGCTGATGCAGAGCCCTAGGATGTGTGTTGAATGTTTGCGTAGGTGCACCAGGCCCCGGACTCAGATCATCCTGTGGAAAAGCGCCTGGAAGAGGTTGAGACGGACCTGCGTTTTCCACAGGCGGTCCTTGTGAAAGTTCTCTCGTATCTAGTGAGTTAGCCGACTGCGGGCCTCGCGGTGCAGTTGACTGCTCAGCCAACATGTGTGCGTCCAACTGAGATACAGGCGGGAAGCGTGCTTCTGTCTCTGCGAGTAGCAAGTCGTGTACGCTATCACTGGGCGCAGTGTCAACCGACCTTGTGACATTCGTCTGACCGGTATCACGGCGGACAACACCTGAGGTTTGTGGAGAAACTGCAGTAGCAGGGTTGCTCCTTACACCTTGCCCCTGACCCGGCAGCGACGTGATAGGTGAATGATCGACATACTCGAGGTTGATAGAGTGTCCGTCAATGACTATCCCCTGGAAGTCTCTTAATGCAAGTGTGGCTTCCGCAGCCGTGGAGAAAATCAGATAGCCAAACCCTGCATGTTTGCCAGTTCTAGATTCGAGAGGTAGACTGACATCAACTGCAAAGCCTCTAGACTTGAAAACATCTCTAACCATCCGTTCAGTTACGTTGTACCCGATATTGCCAATGAATAGGGAGCGAGTAGAATGTGGGTCGGAGCCGCGCCTGTTATCGAGTTGTGACTGACTTACTGGGCGCTGGGGCTGTTCGGTGACGTCGGATCGAGGGCCCGGATGGGGATGTGGTGGAGGATGGAAGGGAGGGAAATGGTTTGGGGGGCCAGGCGGAAAATGAGGACGGTGGTGACGTGGTGGACGATGTCCCCAGAAAGGGTGGGGGTGTTGAAATGGGGTCTGAGGAGGTAGCCACCAAGGTGACCAAGAAGGAGGGTCGTGCACAAAAGAGTTGGAAAATGGATAGGGCTGTGCAGGCTGTTGTGCATCTCGAGAACTGCCCTTCGCCTCCCCCGACACAATGAATGGTTGCCTCGCACTGGCGCCGTCATCCTGACTAGGTTGAGCAGCTGGCTCAGTAGCCGACCGTACCTCAGAGCCCGATGTAGTGTTGTCATGGTTGTCTGAGGTATGTTCTGCGGAATTGTTCTGTGAGCCTGATTGTCCGTTGGCATCGGAGAAATTAGGGAAGCTTGGGAAATAATTATCCAGCTGTCCTGGGAACGCCCCGCGAACACTTGATTCAAAGACATCCAGTAATGATTGGCCCATGCCACCAAGCTGGGCACCCATCTCGCGCAAACCGCGAATGGCAGTTTGAGGTGCCGGAAACTCTGGGAATTCCGGGAAACGTCGTGCTCCTCCTGGCCCGCTCTCTCGTCTAATCGCCTCTGGAATAGTATTGAGAGTTGCAGCCATGGCCTTGACCTGTTCTTCGAAGAGCAAGAAAGCATTTCGCATAGGGTCTGTGATATCACTCGGAAGTGCTCGTCGAGCATTCTCTAAATGCCTCTCAAGCTCCGGTAGTTGTGATCTCACACCAGAGCTAATGAGCTCGGCTACCTCGATTAGGTTCCGCAAGGCAGTTGCAAAAGCATCAGCTGTTTCCCGAGGCAAACTGGAAGTTGGTTCGGCCAGTGGTGCTGTTGAGGGAATGCCACTCTCGGCAGCGTTGCTCTGTGGCATGGGCTGCGGCTCATTCATCACCTTTGCCATTTCAGCCTCAAACGCTGACAGGAAAGACTCTGAGGTGTCATCCTCCGCCGTATTAGCTTGCGTGTGCTCCGCATGGGAAGCCACATCACGACTGGTAGTTGCAACCGGTGTGATCGAACGGTCGTCCAGATTTTCTACCGAGCTGTTTGTATTCAAGGTCTCTGGACTTTCCGTGCGTTCGCTGAGCCCGAACCTCTCCCAAAGATCTATCACAGACTTTCTCCGTCGGATGTCAAACAAATGTATGGTTTCTGGAAAGCCGGTGTCTGCTTCATGGACCGGCGGTTCGTCGAGACGTTGAGAGAGCTCAAGAGCTGAACCGACCTAATTTAAGCATTAGTAAAGGTAAGAAGATACGCGAGGACAGAAGTCTATACAGTGATCATTTCTCCATCGTCTTCATCTAAGTAAGTCAATCGTGCTTGAGGATGTATGTAGGCGATTTCATCGTAATCTGCCGCAGATAACTGTACCAGGCCATGTCGTCGATGAGGACCGATACTTATTATATCCGAAGTGTCGTAGAGATCGGATGCTGTATCATCCACGATGTCCTGTTGTTGAGGATCATCGTGAAGATCCCTTATCAAGAAAGGTTGGAGCATATTGTTGATAAAGGCGGGTCCACTTTAGGACCGGGAGGCTCAAGTTGCGTCAAGCTGCCGGACGAGAGAGATACAAGATAAAGTTGGTGCAACCAGAACTAGAAATACCCAAAACAAGAAGAAAGCTGGCGGTAAACGGGAAAGGAGAAGGAGATGAAAAGGAAAGATGGAAGAGCCACTAGAGGAGTGAAGCTGGTGAAAGAGGAGGGTGGCGTGGAGCAGGACGTTACGATTACTGCTGCCTGTGCCCGCAAGCCGGAGGACCTATCAAAGCCTCTCGCGTTGGTATCGCGAAACTCTCGCTCAGACGGCAAAAGGAGGCAAATTATAGTCGGCCATTGTAACACAGGGTCAGGGTGCAGTGGAACATGAGCCAGGAGTTCGAACAATGCGGACGGAGCAACGCAGGCAACAAGATAATCGGGCTTGGAGGAGCTTCCAGGAGCTGGTTTCGGAAGGCTTTCCTTGAACTAAAAGGGTCTTGTGCAAGCTTCAGGAATCAAGCACGATTGGCTGTACCCCGCGCTCAGAAAGGGTTATTGGCTGCAGGTGGATCAATAAATCACCGCCCTGGAGGTTGAATCTGAGACCATTTTTATCTATCCATCAGGTGATATCGAACTCGGTTGCCTGCGTTGTATTATTGAGGCGGTCTTACTTCCTTTACTACATTTCTACAAATGCAGAGTGCCTAAGGAGCATTGCAATAAGCACTGGTATACTTTGGAAGGAAAGTAAGCAAATCTCACGTACTTTCCGCAATTTACACCATTCTTTCGTAGTGTTCTTGTATCTACTTCGATAACAGAGTGACCCACGTGATAGCCACTAAAGCGGCAATAATTCTGCGAAGACATGCTTCCGAGAGGTTGAGATTGGCCCAACGTTAATCCCATCTACCGTCCGGGGCACACATCTACGCAACCCATGATGATTGTCTAACTTGACCTAGGATTGCGCTTCAACAGCGAATAATACCAAATAGCATCCTCGCCAATGGCCTCATTTCCGGGCCATATTTCCTCGAAAATCAATCCCAATTCCGGGAATGTTGTGACACCAAATCCTTACCCACAGCCTGCTGATACGCCGGATACTACACGTCCTCATCGTCGCCTAAGCTAGTCATAGCTTCCCCCTCCCACCCGATGGCCACTGACGATTCCTCGTCGCATACGAAACCCTCGACCCGCAACGTCCAGCACGTTGTCCTCGGAAACCTGCGTTTCCAGACCTGGTACCAATCAATCTACCCTGAAGAGCTTGTGAGCAAGGACACCCTGTACATCTGCCGGTGGTGTTTCCGCTATGCATGTGACGTAACCGCCCATGCAACACACACAAAACTCTGCCCACGCCGGATATCGCCGCCAGGGACAAAAGTTTACGACCACGGAGGTTATTCTGTCTGGGAGGTCGACGGCGGAAACCACAAACTTTTCGGGCAGAACCTCTCGCTCTTCGCGAAACTGTTCGTCGATCATAAATCCGTCTTCTTCGATGTCGTCTCCTTCCTCTACTACATCCTTGTTTTTACGGACCCCGATGACCCGGAGAAGAGTTACCATATCCTGGGCTTCTTCTCCAAGGAGAAGCTCTCATGGGACGCGAATAACCTAGCATGCATTCTCGTCTTCCCCCCGTATCAGCGCAAGCAGCTTGGAAAGCTATTAATGGGGGTGAGCTATAAACTCAGCGGGTGGGAGCAGGATAGTAGCCTAATCGGCGGCCCGGAAAGGCCGCTCAGCGAGATGGGTCGCAAGAGTTATGGCCGCTTTTGGGAGGAACGCATAGCACGATACCTTATCCTGGTAACCTCAGGCTCCAACACCACTGGCGGCGGCAAGTTGGAAGATCCGAACCCGCAAAAGTCCTCGTCAACGAAAAGCTCTCGCAAGAAAAACACCCATGAACTCATAACAGTTCAAGAGATTGGCTTGGCTACCGGCATGCTAACGGAGGACGTAATCACAACTCTTCGTGACCTGGGAATCGTTGAGCCTGTGACGCCGTCAAAGACACGCAAGGGGACACAGTCAGGCACCGCGCAGGGCGAGACAGTTCCGGTCATCGTGAAAAGATCGAAGGTTCTCGACTGGGCCAAATTAAGTAATGTCAACCTGCGAGACCCCGTACGGGATGAAGGCTTCCTTCTGAACCACATGTCGACCGGGGAGGCCCGCAAGACGGAATCTCCAGGCAGTGATGATGACGAGTGATGCATTTTTTTTTGTTTCAACCCGTGTACTATTAGTTCTCGCGGTTCTACTTGAAAGTAGGCAGCTATATTCATCTATATTACGACCGCTAAGAACTGGTGGCCCCTCTGCGAACATTCCAGACGATTTTTTGACTTGTAAATGCTTCAACCTAGCAATGTGGCGATCTGCACTCACTAGTATACGGTGTTGTGGAATATCTGACTCCGGCCCTAAGCTACCAAGATGTTCTAGACAAGCAGGCAACGATCAAGGTTGTGTAAGAGGATAAATATCGTTCATGTTTGCTAATACACTTTAGGCAGAAATTCTTCAACAAGAACTGGGCAGCTCCATGATTATGGTATGATTTTGTATCTATAGTTTTGTACGTGGGATTCCTTACTCCATACCACCGGGTCCACCTTGTCTACCCATCTGCCTAGCCTTTAGGAGCTCATCGCAGAGAAGTAGGTTGGAGGCGATACCCGTGCTAGAAGCGACACAATTACGCAGCACACGGTACGAGTCGAACACACCAGCCTGAACAGGGTCCATCGGCTCACCTGTGGTCAGATCTAAGCCAACAATGTTACCATCCGCACGCTCCTCCTGCAGTGCTGCCAGAGAGTCCTGGATGTCGTGTCCAGAGTTATCCGCAAGGGTCTTAGGGATAATCAGGAGGGCGTCAGCAAATGCTTCGACACCCCACTTGGCCTTGCCCTTGACGGACTTGCGGAAGCTATCAGAGGAGAGGTGGGCATGGCAGGCAACCTGGAAGGCCCCCGCACCAGGAATGACACAGCCATCAACAATTGTGTTGTATACTGATCGGAGACCATCCCGGACTGCATCCTTGACTTGTGCGATGGTGTGTTGGTTAGGACCCTTGATCAGGATTGTAACTGACTTGGGGTCCTTGACCTCTTCCACGAATGTGTACTTCTCCTCTCCGAGCTGGTGCTCGTAGACAAGCCCAGCCCACCCAAGAACATCAGGGGTGAGATCCTCCACGCTGTTCTGCGCAATACCACCGCAAACGAGCTGTAGACGTTCCATGTTTCTCCGCTTAGCTCTCCGAAGAGCCATGATTCCATTCTTCACCAAAACGTCCAAGCTCAAAGGGTCAATTCCTTTCTGGTTAATGACAACAAATCCCTTCTTGGGGTCGTTGCCGCAAACCTGCTTCTTGAGCTCCACAATCTTTTGCAGCTTCGCATCCACAAACTTGCGCTCACTTTCGACAAGTTTATCCCTCTGCTCCGCGGATGAGTAGTAGAATCCTGAGTTGATCTCCGACTTCTCATATTCCAAACTGACATTAAGGGTAAGGATGAAGGCATTCTCAACGCGTTTCGGCATATCGGGATGTCTGGCACCGTGATCCAGCGCAAGACCGCGGATAAGCTGCGTATCGGAGGAGGTCCGGTGTTGCATGGTCATAATCTCAATCATGTGTAGATCAGGCTTCTCTGGCGCCCGGTGGATAGCAAGAACGGCATCGACGATATCGGGGGTAAGTTTCTCGGCAAGGGCATTGTTCAGCTTTGTGCTAAGCGATGTGCGGGCGACGGAGAGAAGAAGTTCGCGATCAATCGCTCGCTCGATCTTGAATTGGTCGAGGAACTGTGCACGCTCCCAGTTAGCCCTATGTTAACCCAGCCTTATGCTCATCGTTCTAACCTTCAGTGCTTCATTCTTGGCAATCTCGTAACCATCCGTAATCACCCTGGGGTGCAGGCCCTCAGAGATGTGACGATCCGCCTGCCTGAGAAGCTCTCCAACCAACAGAACGACCGATGTGGTTCCATCACCGGTGATATCATCTTGGGCAGTCGCAGCACGAGCAATCATAACCTTATAATGTCAACTTTGGGTTCATCATCCGTAGAGGAGGGAGGAGGTCTCACGGCAGTGGGGTTTTGAATTTGCTGTCATCAGTTAGCATTTGTCCAGGGACTGCTACGTCGAGGTGAATCCACATACCATTTCTCGCAGAAGAACATTTCCATCCTTCGTCAATTTGATCTGTTGTAAGCCCATTAGACATCAGAGCATTCCAATGGCATTGACAATGCTTACACCGCCAGCACCATCCACCAGCCTGGTTGCAGTTAGCTCAGCACCATTGGTGAGAAATTGTGGGCTTGGATGCATACATTTTCAGGGTCCCTGAAGGACCAAGGTTGGACTTCAGAACATCCTGAAGACCCTCGCCGGCGCTAATATTCACCCTCAAGGCCTCCGCCCTCCGCTGTATGTTGTTAGTTTCTGAAAAGTCACTGAGGGGCATTTCTCCATACCCTCGACTCCGCTTTGGGGTTCAGCAGCTGCGTTGCGGACATATCTGCACAAAGTCTCAACAGCCGACTGACGTATCCAGAAAAGTATCACAGAGCTGAAACAGGCAGAAAGGATAAAAACAGGCTTGCTCCTGCGAAAGTGTAGCCGCAAAGCTCGTGGTGTTGCCGTCGAATGCGGTGAGCACGCGGTTTTGGCAAAAAGCCCACATTCGGGATTCTTTCCAACTAGCGCCGGCTGTGAAAAAAAAAGAAGCTCTCCGACAGTTCGATTCTGCAAAAACCACCCTCGAGGCACTTGTTCAATCCCCACGTCGACCTACACCAGGTCTACAGCCTCGAAGCTTTGCGAAAGTCGAAAGGGGTCTCGATTAATTACACGAACAAGTTCTATATACCTGTACTTAGGGGCTTTTGCCGATTTTCGCAATGGCCGACTACCTTCTGTTCGAGGGGCCGATGGGCTACTCGCTTTTTAAAGTCGCCCACCAGGGTGATACCGTGGGACACAGCCTGAAGGAAGTTCAGGATGGTGTTAACGACCTGGCAAAGTTCGGCAAGATGGTTCAGCTGTCCAGTTTCTTGCCTTTCGAGTACGTCCTATCGACCGCTCGCTTTGCGCAGTCCCCGGCTAACAACACTTCAGGAACAACAAGCAGGCACTGAGCGAAATTAATGATATCTCGGAGGGTGTCGCCTCAGAAACTCTCATCTCCTTCTTGGAAATGAACCTCCCTAAGCCCAGCAAGAAGAAGAAGGTTGTCTTGGGACTTTCGGATAAAACTCTTGCTGGAAGCATCAAGTCCGCCTTCGAGTTCGTCGATTGCGAAACCGGTGATACCAGCGAAGTTGTTCAGGATATGCTCCGTGGAGTCAGGCTGCACGCTAGCAAGCTTTTGAAGCAACTGCGGGAGGGTGATATGGATACCGCTCAGCTCGGTCTCGGTCATGCCTACTCACGAGCCAAGGTCAAGTTCTCCGTCCAGCGCGACGACAACCACATCATCCAGGCCATCGCTATCCTCGACCAGCTCGACAAGGCCATTAACACATTCTCCATGAGGGTTCGCGAATGGTACTCTTGGCATTTCCCCGAACTTATCAAGATCGTCTCCGACAACCAACGTTACGCTCAGATCGCTCTATTCGTCAAAGACAAGAAGACCCTCACCGATGAGAGCCTACACGACATTGCCGCGCTTGTGGAGGATGATGAGGGTGTCGCCCAGAGCATCATTGATGCCGCCAAGCACAGCATGGGTCAAGAAATTTCCGAGTCTGACATGGAGAATGTTATCTCGTTTGCGCAGCGTGTTGTTAGCCTTTCCAAGTACCGCAGATCCCTCCACTCCTACTTGGTTTCCAAGATGAGCGTGGTCGCTCCTAACCTGGCTGCTCTCCTTGGTGAGATCGTCGGTGCACGTCTTATTTCTCACGCTGGAAGCTTGACCAACCTGTCCAAGTACCCCGCTTCCACTGTTCAAATCTTAGGTGCTGAGAAGGCCCTTTTCAGAGCCCTGAAGACCAAGGGAAACACTCCGAAGTACGGTCTTCTGTACCACTCGTCTTTCATTGGCAGGGCGGGTCCTAAGAACAAGGGTCGAATCTCGCGCTTCTTGGCCAACAAGTGCTCTATTGCTTCGAGAATTGACAACTTCTCCGAAGTTCCCACAACGAAGTTCGGTGATGCTCTCAAAAAGCAAGTTGAGGAACGTCTCGAGTTTTACGCCTCTGGCGCCGCGCCTACCAAGAACGAGGTTGCGATGGTATGTCCACCTTATTTCGGTTCCCAGTCATTTTCATTCCTCATTCAGACTGATGGCTAATCATTATTAGAAAAACGCTATGGAAGCTGCCCTTGCCAACGTACATATTGATGGTAATGATAGCGACGAGGAAATGAAGGATGCTGTTGTTGAGAAGAAGGAAAAGAAAGAAAAGAAGGAGAAGAAGGACAAGAAGGAGAAGAGTGAAAAGAAAGACGAGAAGAAGAAGAAGCGCAAGTCGGATGTTGGCGAGTTTGAAAAGAAGAAGCGGAAGCACGACACTGATGCAGAGCCATCCAAGAAGAAGAAGAAGGTCTAGAGCCACAATTTCTTGGGACAGGAGGGCGTCTTTTTCGCGGCGTTGTATGGTTGATTTACTCTCTTTTCTTGGTTTCTTCATTGTGTCTGTTTGCAGTTTGCTCCTTCATGACCTGATGGGCTTGGTTTCTGTAAAATTATGTGGCCTAGGGCTACGCCTTTCAAAATCTTGGTTGTTGCCACAGAATCTAACCTTTGAATCTTTCTATTTTCATCTCACCTGAGCTTGTTGGCTGCCGGTGCGCTCGGGCGGAAGAAGTGGCCGTCCCCTCTTACTCAAGGGGGGTTCTACGAAGTTCCTTCCCGACTTCCTTACTGCCATGACAATGGCCCCTGGCCCTTTCCATCCTTTGTCAGTTACATCCTATAAGAATGATCTCGTCTGCAGTCCATAAAAGCAATCGGTAAAGGTGAGGTTTGCTTCCACTATCGGCGGCCCATCGTTGTCAATGCCCCTCACCTGCGCTCAATCCAGCCCCGCAACCATGATGCCACCGGGGCTTTCAATACCACTTAGCCCCTCTATGCAAGATTCGAACAATCACAGCTGGTCTGAATCTCCAGAGTCTAGCCAGTCCATCATCAGCGTTCAAGAAGCGAGGCTCCGAGATTGGGAAGACCAGGGGAGGTACAGCCCTCGAGCGGTTGTGGCTGGCCGCCTAAGTGAACTGGCAATACGGGGCGATTTCCACCAGCAGCTTCCCGATCGCAGTCTCCACCAGACCGCAATTCTCCCTCTCTTGAAGACAAGCTGCTTCAGCAAGCATCCTGACCTCCATGGCTTTCATGCGATGCCCGGGTCGCAAAATTCAGCAACTACGATAGAACGCCCTCGTTCGCCAAATGACCGAGCACATGCTCTGGGCTCAGCCGCTGGCGCTGAGTCTCAACCTCAACCAGCTCAAGCTTCAGTGAATCCAAGGAAACTGTCTACAAGCCCTCAAAACCCCCGAATTACCCCTGCGCCAGCTAAAGCGCACAATGAAAGGAAATCGCCTCCGCCACCTGGTGAAATGGATGAGAGTTTACTCACCTGGAATGACTCCGAAATCACCGGTCACAACCCGACCGATCCTGACGACGACGGCTATGGCATCAACGGCATAGGATTCAAGCCCACGGCGGCAATCGCTTGGGCCAGGTCACAAAAGAGGCAAAAACAGGTTACAGAATGGAAAAGTCGCGAGGCAAGAGAAGCGCGCGAGAAACGAAGAGAGCGTCGGGATGGTGACGACTTGGATAAATTGCGAACCGTCCGATCAGGCGGTATCAACAAAAGGGTCAAATTCGACATCTGACCCGGTACTATCTGGGCATTCAAATATTGAGGTCTCCCCTCATCATACGAGAGGTGATTCTGTGTTTGGGGCACAAAAGGCGAACGCGCAGTAGCATTTATTTGGAGATCTCGCTTTGGGGAACAGGATTCCTGAATGATAAATGACATCGGCCGTTTGGCGTTCAGCGAAAATCAGAAGTATATACTTTACATCAAACTAATATACAATACGAGCCTAATGAACTCCATGACACCATGCAATGTGCAGAGCCCCTACCAGAACTTGTAGTTCGCTAGGTTGGTCCAGCTCATGCGCTTCTTCTCCTCCTCTGCTAGCCGAGCGACTTCCGCAGCGGCTTGTTCCTTCTCCCTTTGTTTCTTAAGCTTCAATTCCTTCATCATTTCCACGGCCTGCTTCATTCCATCCAATTCCTGTACACGGCGGCGTTGGCAAAATTCGTGCGCCGCGAGAGATGTGATAGCGAACGCGCCGACGGCCCAGTTGCATGCCGTCCATACTGAGCGGAGTCCTATATACGAGGCAGGTCAGCCCGGCTTGCGATACCCTACACCAGAAATTTTCCCATTTAATATGCTTACCTCCGAGAACACCCCTCACCCCACCAATCCCGAATCCAGCTCCGATCCCGAGTAGGAGAGAGTCGCGCGCGCACGGTGCTTTGTAAAACGAGGTCGCATCTTTCAGTGACATCGACTTCATAGCATCCGTTACCGAGGCATCGTTTGCTTTCTTCCCGGCGTTGGGCAGCATGTTAACCGGCTCCTCCGGGTTCCCAAAAGCATCCCATAGCTTCCCTACTTGTGACTTTGGTACGTCGTATTTCGGTTGTGGTTTCGGCGGGAGGTTGTATTCTGCCACATTCTGGGCTGTAGTCGACGTTGACGATTCTCGTGTGTCGTCTGCCATGTTTATTGTGCCGCGGAACAGTAATCGCTTGTCCACTGGTCCGTATAGATGTGCTAGGTCTTTTTTCGGAAATCATGATATCGCGGAGAATAGTTTATACGCCAAGACAAAAATAGTTGGTTTGTCCGGCGGTCACAAGTTGCCTACCAATAATCTTTGACGCGTATAGTACAACGCGAAAACGCGTCTGGGCTTGCCGCAGAGGCCTTTCATGGGGAGATTCTGCATGCACGGAATCGAGACCCATTGGACATTGCATCACGGCTCTTTAAACGCGATCTCACCAAAGTCAAGTTTCCATGAGACTATATACATATATCCGCCGCTGAATTTTCGTCGTCCAATCTCCTAGACGTGTTCGATGTTTCACCACATTATTCCTTCTAACCTGCAGTGATCCTCAGCCCGGCCGGGGCGTGTCGCAATGCCTTCAAGAAAGCCGAGTAAATACGGGAACAAATTCCGCTCAGGCGCGGCCTCTTTCAACCCAAAGCGAACAAAAACCGTGGAGTTCTCCTCTCTTCGATCTTCAGAGGCGACATCCCAAGATGAGAAATTCGAGGCGATACGGCTGGCGAACAGCATTGATGAGGCCTTGGGCTTCCCGCGCTTTGAAACAGGCGAGAAGAGAGTCGGCTGGCTCATCAACATGCACAGCACGACGATAGAGGATCCAAATATCCCAGGTGGACGCGCCGGTGTGGACTACTATTTTCTCGAAGACGATGGCGGCAGCTTCAAGGCGACTGTGGAATACGACCCATATTTCCTCATTGCGGTCAAGACGGGCCGTGAAGCAGAAGTCGAGGAATGGTGCCGCAGAATGTTTGAAGGCCTTATAAAGAAGATTCGGAGATTAGAGAAGGAAGATCTCGACCTGCCGAACCATCTGCTTGGACATCGGAGGACGTTTCTTCAGTTGAATTTTGCTAGTGTGGGACATCTGCTTGAAGTGCGGAAGACGCTTTTACCTCTGGCGGAGAAGAACAAGAAGAATGTCAACATGATGGAAACTTATGTGGAGATCTCAAGGTTGGTTCCTGGCACATTTCGTCTCGCCCTGCGGCTAACTTCTCACAAGCGCAAACGCTGGATTTGATCTCTTCGACGACGAACTTAATAATGAGACACGACCTAATGGCAATCTGGATGCGAGTGATTTTATAATTGATATTCGAGAGTACGATGTTCCGTACCATGTTAGAGTTGCGATAGACAAGGGTATATATGAATCCTCCTACGTATAGGGTTGGCAGCTTACGTTCTTCGCCGTCAGATATACGAATAGGAAAGTGGTACACGGTGGACGCAAAGCACGGCGTTATTTCATTGACTTGCTTGGAAGAACGACTTCAACGAGCGGACCCGGTCGTTTTCGCGTTTGACATCGAGACAACGAAACTACCACTCAAGTTCCCCGATTCCGTGATTGATCAGATCATGATGATCTCGTACATGATTGATGGCCAAGGGTTCCTAATTACTAACCGCGAGATTGTATCGGAGGACATCAATGACTTTGAGTACACTCCCAAGCCCGAATACAACGGACCTTTTATGATCTTCAACGAACCGAACGAGCGCGCCGTTATTGAGAGGTTCTTCGACCATATAAAATTAGCGAAACCAACCGTTATCGCTACGTACAACGGTGACTTTTTCGATTGGCCGTTTGTTGAAGCTCGAGCAAGCGTGCTCGGAATTGACATGTACACAGAGATTGGCTTCCGGAAAAACAGCGAAGACATCTACCAGAGTGATCACTGTGTGCATATGGATTGTTTTTCTTGGGTCAACCGAGATAGCTACCTGCCTCAAGGTTCTCGTGGTTTGAAAGCTGTCACCGTTGCAAAGCTCGGTTATGACCCTGACGAGCTGGATCCGGAACTCATGACTCCCTACGCCAGCGAACGCCCGCAGACGTTGGCCGAATACTCAGTTTCCGACGCTGTCGCTACGTACTATCTCTACATGAAATACGTCCACCCTTTTATTTTCTCTCTTTGCACCATTCTGCCCTTGAATCCGGACGACACACTGCGCAAAGGTACTGGAACGCTTTGCGAGATGCTTCTCATGGTGCAAGCTTATAAGGGCAATATCATCTTGCCGAATAAGCATAAAGATCCCCCTGAATCCTTCTACGAGGGCCACCTGCTTGAGTCAGAGACTTATGTCGGTGGACACGTCGAAAGTATCGAAGCCGGAGTTTTCCGAAGCGACATTCCCGTCACCTTTGATATTGACCCAAGCGCTGTGGACGAGCTGCTCCGAGATCTTGATGCGGCTCTAAAGTTCAGTATTGAGGTGGAAGAAAAGAAGTCCATGGACGATGTCACGAACTACGACGAGGTTAAGGCGCAAATTGTTAAGCTTCTTACAGATCTGAAAGAGAAGCCGCAGAGAAGCGAGGTCCCCTTCATCTACCACTTGGATGTCGCCTCTATGTACCCTAACATCATGATCACAAACCGACTTCAGCCAGACTCCTTGATTCAGGAGTCGAATTGCGCCGCGTGCGATTTCAATCGACCCGGGAAGACCTGTGATAGACGTCTGCCCTGGGCATGGCGAGGAGAATTTCTTCCTGCTAAACGTGATGAATACAACATGATTCGGCAAGCTTTTCAAAACGAGCGCTTTCCTGGCAGGACCAAGAAAGCACCAATGAGAGCTTTTACCGATATGAGTGCCGATGAGCAAGCGGTGATTATCAAGAAGCGACTCCAGGATTACAGCAAGAAAATCTACCACAAGATCCACGACAGCAAGACCATGGTGCGGGAGGCTATCATCTGCCAACGTGAGAACCCCTTTTACGTGGACACGGTGCGTAGCTTTCGTGACCGAAGGTACGACTTCAAAGGAAAGCAGAAAGTTTGGAAGGGGAAAACCGACTCCCTGAAAGCTGCGGGCGCCTCATCCGCTGAAATAGAAGACGCGAAAAAGATGATTATTTTGTTCGACTCGCTGCAGCTTGCGCACAAGGTTATCTTGAACAGTTTCTACGGTTATGTCATGCGAAAGGGATCCCGCTGGTATTCTATGGAAATGGCTGGTGTGACTTGTTTGACTGGTGCGCATATTATCCAGATGGCCAGAGAACTTGTTGAGCGCATTGGACGACCGCTTGAGCTGGACACCGATGGTATCTGGTGTATGCTTCCAGGGTCATTTCCTGAGAACTTCTCGTTCACTCTCAAGAATGGCAAAAAGCTGGGTATCTCTTACCCCTGTGTTATGTTGAACCATCTTGTCCATGGTCGATATACGAATCACCAATACCAAGCTCTTGTCAACCCTGCAACATTCAAGTACGAGACGCACAGTGAGAACTCCATCTTTTTCGAAGTCGATGGGCCTTATAGGGCAATGATCTTACCTACTTCCAAGGAGGAAGACAAGAACCTGAAGAAGCGTTATGCCGTCTTTAACCATGATGGTTCATTGGCGGAGCTAAAAGGCTTCGAAGTCAAGCGTCGAGGAGAGCTGAAGCTCATCAAGATTTTCCAGACGCAAATCTTCAAATTCTTCCTCGAGGGCACAACTCTAGCGGAGACTTATGCTGCTGTAGCTCGGGTCGCGGATAGATGGCTGGACGTCCTCTATGAGCACGGGTCTACACTAGCCGATGAGGAGCTGATCGAGTTAATTTCCGAGAACAGGAGCATGACGAAGACGCTCGAAGAATATGGAAACCAAAAGTCAACATCCATTACCACTGCGCGGCGTCTCGCAGAATTCCTTGGAGAGCAGATGGTCAAGGATAAGGGTCTCAACTGCAAGTACATCATCTCCGCACGACCACGGAATACACCTGTCACCGAACGAGCTATTCCGGTCACCATTTTCTCAGCTGAACCCAGCATCAAGCGCCACTTCTTACGGAAATGGCTGAAGGACGACCCTGGTGACATGGACCCCCGGAGTGTTATTGACTGGGACTACTACTTGGAGCGGTTGGGCTCCGTTGTACAGAAGCTTATCACGATTCCAGCCGCTCTGCAGAATATTCGTAACCCAGTGCCTAGAGTCGCTCACCCAGATTGGCTACAACGAAGAATCAACAAGCAGGATGACAGGTTCAAGCAGGTGAAGATGACCGACATGTTTGGAAAATCCGAAAAGAATCCGTTGTCTGATATATCTACCAATATCCTTGATCACCGTGTCCAGCACACTGACAACTTGGATGAGGCAATGGCAAGTTCCATGGAGAAGCTCAAGTCATCGTCTCCGAACAAGATCTCGCAGAAGCGCAAACATCCCGAAAATGCCCAAAAAATCTCTCTCGACCCATTCGCTAGTCTTCCAGCGAAAATGCCGTCCATGGCAGATGATTATGTCGGGTTCTTGGAATATCAGAAGCAAAAGTGGAAGATTCAGAAGCAAGCTCGCCTTCGCCGCCGACAACTCTTTGGCGAAAGGGCAAATGCCGGCGGAGATTCGCTCAGTCACCTCTTCAGAAACCAAGCTGAACTGCTGTACATAAGTACATGGCAAGTTCTACAGCTTGCCGAAACAAGCAGGCCTGGTGTTGTACGAGCATTTGTTCTGATCGACCGAAAGATACATGCTCTCACGGTCAAGGTTCCGCGAACTGTCTATATCAACCTGAAGCAAGATTCACTGCCCGATGTCGATGTCCCGGAGTGCGAGGTCGAAAAAGTCAACCATACCCTACCCAACGGGCATCCCTCTGTTCATCTGTTCAAGCTTACACTCTCCGAGGAAACCTTCCTGCGAGAAGCGGATAAGATCGACGCGCTCTTGCAACATCCCAGCGTTGAAGGAGTCTACGAGAGGAATATTCCCCTAAATCTCCGGGCAGTTCTGAAGCTTGGAAGTGTATGCACCTTTGACGAGGCGCAGCGAGGAGTTTTAGGAGATGGACTAGACCGCGGCTTCGACCTCTCGACTCTATGCCGTACAACCTCCCAGCATGCTTATCTAGAAGACTCACCCCTAGCATATCATTACCTTTACCACATCTCCTCCGGCGACAAACAGATCTTCGCTATCTTCTCAAGTACGAAAAGCGAAGCGCACATCGTCATCCTCAACCGTGCAAGAGACGTCCAGGGTCTGCCAAATGTAGATAAAATTTACTCCGAGCTTCTTGCGCGCAAGCTGCAGGATATGTCTGGAGACCAGGCACAAGGTGCATTTCAGTATCAGGAGAAGATTCACTTCCGAACGACCCAGATTACCACAAGAAGGAAGGCATATCTCGAAGTGGGTGATCTGATCAAGAAGCTTCGAAGCGATGAGAGCCACCCAGCTGTTATGATCATACAATCACAGCAAAGAACTCGTCTTTGCCACGATATTCCGATCTTAAAGGATTATCCTATTCTTCCGGTGAAACCAGAAGTTTCAGACTTGAACCTCCCACCGTTAGGGTGGCAGGCCTTCATTGCCAGACGGCTTGTGACGCACTACCTCTACCTCTCGTCGTGGGTGCAGCATATTATGCTGCTCTCTAGATACGGTGATGTCCCACTTTGCAATCTAGAGAGTGATGACCCCCGATTTCTCATCGATGTCACGTACGCCAGGCGGCTTCAGCAGAACAACGTCGTCCTATGGTGGTCTTCAAACCCAAGACCTGACCATGCAGGCTACGAGAAAGATGACATTACAGGCCCTCTGGAGAAAGTTGGTATGCCGTCTGTCAATGTTCCAAGCGCTTATACGACCGTATGCGTCGAACTTGAAGTTCGGAACCTTGCCATCAACACGATTCTCACCTCTTCGATCATCAATGAGGCTGAAGGAGCTGATTCACTGCTAGCACCCTCTGAACAGACCCCAGAGGGTGGGACCGGTGTTCTCTATTCAGAAAAGGCTTTTGCTTCAGCAGGCGCAGTTGTGCTCCGCGAGATGGTGAAGCACTGGTGGTCTGAGGCCTGCCAGGGCAACAATATGGCCGATATCATGGTCCAGCATCTTATTCGATGGGTAGAGAGTCCAGCCTCATGCCTGTACGATCGTTCACTACATCAATATGTCCGCATGTTGTCAAGGAAGTCCTTCCAGCAACTTATGGCTGAATTCAGGCGTGTCGGTTCAAATGTCATTTTTGCTAGTCCCACGCGCCTCTTGCTTCAGACCTCGAAGACGGAAGTTGGTAATGCCTATGCCTACAGTCAGTACGTACTCAAGTCTATCCGGGCGAATCCGTCTTTCCACTTCATCGACCTTGATATCAAGGAATACTGGGACTACCTGGTCTGGTACGATGAGTACAACTACGGCGGCAAAGGATGTCAAGAAGTAGTGGAAACCGAAGAGCAGCCGCTGGAAACAGTCATGCACTGGCAGCTTAGCCGATTCTTGCCGGCCCCAATGCAAGCGATTTTCCATGATTGGACTGTGGAATACATCGAGTTGATGCATGGCTTCAAACGACCTGAATTCGAAGATCTGCATACCCAGCGTTTGACTCAAATCCCTATCGGGCAACAAAATGGGGAGGACAACGAAGAGCTCTCGGCCGCGCTCGCGGAAAAATTCTCTAAGCCGCTTAAGAAGCAAATCTCAGGACTGATGCGTCGTCAGCGAGAAGAACTTTTGCACCCCGAGCTCGCATCGGACTACGTGTTTCCTGTTCTTCCGGGAGTATTGTCGGACTCTAACGACGAGAAGCGCAATCCAGTACTCGAGCTAGTCAAGCTTTTGATGCAAGTTCTGAGTTTGTCCAAGACGACTGCACTGGAAACCCGTCTCCTCCGCCGGGAGCTGCTCGCTCTGTTCGAAGTCCGAGAATTTAGCAAAGAAGGCCGTTTCGAGAACCCAGGAGCTAGCCTCAAGATTCCAGAACTTACTTGCAGTGCGTGCTGCCTGATCCGAGACCTCGACTTGTGCCGAGACGAAGACGTGCTCCCTGAGGCTGGATCCGACGCGAGCAACACCACGTCGAAACCATGGCGCTGTCCCTTCTGTCACACGGAATATGATCGATTGGCACAGGAAGAAATGCTCATCGGTCAGGTGTATGGCATGATTGTCGCGTGGCAAACACAGGATCTCAAGTGCTCGAAATGTGGAGGGCTCAAGATCAGTGAGTTCATGGAGCACTGCTCATGTAGTGGCTCCTGGGCGGAGACCATGAATCGGGCTGATATTAGCAAAAAGCTGCGCGTTTTGGGGAGTGTTGCGAAATTTCATGAGCTCAAGCTTCTAGAGAATGTTGTTGAGGAGGTTCTTGCGCAGGTTTAGTATTTTGTTTTTGTGCTTTGCGCTACTACTTGCAATGGCGTTGGGTCCAGTGTTCTGTATAGCATAATTTGGTGTAGGTTATCGGCGTTTGGGAGCATGTTATGTGAAGGTAGTATATAGTTAATGATCAGCCCATGTTCCAATACATTTTCGTGCCCTCACTCTAGGGTAGGAAGACACTGGTGACGACCCGATGCTCTGGTTCAAGATTTAGTGTATGGTACCTAAGCTCTGGCCGACCCAGACAATTCCCATTATCCAACTTCTCCAACCTTCTCTGCGATTGCTCTCCTCGCCATTAATCTGGCTTTACCTGAATGGCGATTTTCTACTATATTTCGCCCTTTTTTTAGATCGGCGCCATCTAATTTGCGACAGGTCACGACTCGGGACTACGGGCTGAAACGCTGATCTAGCTTGCTTTGTTCCACCGAAACCCCGCAGTCTTCACCCCCGATAGAAGAAAGCTCACCAGTCTCACCAAGGGCCGGGCGCGCCTCTTTCAGCGAAGTCGCTTTTTTTCAGCTCATTTCGTTACCGGTTTGTCCTTGAGGCTCTTGCTTCCCTCTCGGAACCGGAGGTTAGCGCCACTGCCTCAGTCTCTCTTCTGTCGCTTACATACTGCCCTGATCGGCTAGCAACCAGGCGCCGACGATAACATTCACCTACCTTCTTCCTCAATCCGAATACCTCTCCTCGCCTCGATATCGCATCGCCAATAGCGGCCGTTCGGGACAATGGCTTCTCAGGTCCAGCCGGGCCAGAAACCTAAAATCCAACCTTGTCGGTATAAGACCGGAAAGACCCTGGGAGCAGGATCCTACTCGGTGGTCAAGGAATGCGTACACATCGACACCGGTCAATACTATGCGGCGAAGGTTATCAACAAGCGACTGATGGCTGGGCGCGAACATATGGTATTTACTGAGCCCAACCGCACCGCTGCCGCCTATGAAACGTTTGTTCATGGCGGGTAGCGGGGTGGGCTTTGAATGACAGAGGGGGAGGCGGCTAAAGTGCATATAGGTCCGGAATGAGATCGCGATCCTGAAGAAGGTGTCCATGGGACACCAGAATATTCTGACACTGGTGGATTATTTTGAGACGATGAATAACTGTGCGACTATTCCCCTACTTCCAGTGATTGGTGGGAGCCTGGCGAGCACTGCCGGCTGACTCTTTGGTTCTTTTGCGATAGTATATCTCGTTACGGACCTCGCGCTTGGCGGAGAACTGTTTGATCGCATATGCCGTAAGGGCAGCTACTATGAATCCGACGCCGCTGACCTGATCCGCGCCATCCTGTCTGCAGTGGCATATCTCCACGACCATGGCATTGTGCATCGCGACCTGAAACCGGAGAATCTCCTCTTCCGCACACCAGAGGACAATGCGGATCTACTAATTGCAGACTTTGGTCTGTCGCGGATCATGGATGAGGAGCAATTCCACGTCCTTACGACAACATGCGGCACGCCCGGCTACATGGCGCCTGAGATTTTCAGCAAACGTGGGCACGGAAAACCAGTGTATGCTCTCTCACATGCCTATCTCTCTTTCCGCTTGATCGAACAGGAAGTTCTAACTCCGCACAGGGATATCTGGGCCATCGGCGTTATCACCTACTTCATGCTCTGCGGCTACACCCCCTTCGATCGCGACTCCAACCTCGAAGAAATGCAAGCCATCCTCCGCGCCGACTACTCCTTCACCCCAATAAAACACTGGCGCGACGTCTCCCAAACCGCCCGCGACTTCATCAAAGCTTGTCTCACCGTCGAGCCCTCCCAACGCATGACTGCCCACGGTGCCCTCCAACACCCCTGGGTAAACCCACCCTACGGCAAGAGCGAAGCCCTCGGCGCAGGACAAGACCTCCTCCCCACCGTCAAGAAGAACTTCAACGCCCGTCGCACGCTGCACAAGGCCATAGACACCGTCCGTGCCATCAACAAGCTTCGCGAGAACGGCGGGCTTATGATGGATGGCATGATGAGTGTCGATCCGAAACCCGAGCGGGTGAATGGGAGCGAGGTCTTCGAGGAACAGAGGTCCCAGAATCAGCAGCAAGGCCCTCACCAGGCGTATGGCGGTGACGACCCGATGGATATCGATAGTCGGGGTAATGCACGTGGTCAGACGGAGCATCAGATTCGGGAGCAGGAGAGGAAGGTTAAGGAGACTGTTGCGGGTTTGTGGAGTAAGAGGTAGTCGAAGTGAGGTGGGCGTGGGATTTGTCGCCATTTATTGTTCATATGTCTCTTCTTATATATTTTCGAGTTGCCCAGTACGAGTTCTACGAGTCATCTTAGCGGTGGTCGATGAGATTTATCATTATATATCTAACGAACTATATACATACCCCTCGTAGATCATATCCCCATACTTCATTTAATGCCCCCCAACAAGGGTGCATTTCTTGGATTGGCATTCTGCCTATATGATGGCGCGCATTCATACCATTACATGTGCTACGTATATATGTTGGTGAAGATGTTTTTTTAGCCATAACTCATAAGTATTGATTCCGGTACGCTGTATGTCCAAGAACTTATATAGCATCAGCGACATTCTTCTACATTCTGCCCCTCTTCTACTTATTTTATGAACATCAAAAACGAAATTAACGGAGCAAATAGAAAATATATGATAGATTACCACTGTTACCAACGTAGGTAGTCCGGTAAGTGCCCGAGATATTCTAGATCAATTAAATAAGACGCCGATAACCTCCTATACATAAACGCCATTATCGTAGCCTTCGTGAATGGCTTTCGTAAAATCATGTATTTCGCCTATTCGATCGGGCTTCAAGCTGCTGGCTCCAGCCACTGCTCGCTACCATCTTTTAGAGACAACACCCAGTCGCGCCATGCTTGCCATTCGGCGTAGCTGGCAGAAGACTTGAGCCCCTGATACTTGACTGTTCGGAAATCCGAGACTTGGTCCCATGGCTTCGTGGAGTTGATGTGCTCGCCGCTGCTGCTGCCTCGGAGGAACCTCCTCGTGTGACTTTCGGCCGGCCCGTCCCAACCGGCTTTGTGCATTAGACTTTTGACGGTCTCTTCCTTGGTCCAGCCCTGCTCCACGGGCACGTCCGGGAGGTAGGTTGCGCCGTAGCGTCTGCCGCGGTGGATGAAGGATATCCGAATACCATGGACTCCGAGTGTCCAGTCTAAAGCGTTGGTGCATGGCTCGAATGTTCCTAGAAGTGTCAAGGAGCAGGATAGCGAAGGGAGCAGTGACTCTGGGATTGGAGAGAACCGAGTATCATCAAAAGCACTACTTCTGTTAGTGTCCGAACTACGAGGCCACCGATTTATATGAAGCAGAATGCAGCAGGTGTACGTACGAAGTGAGAGCGTAGGACTTCAACCCGCGAAATAGCTCCTGCGCCTCAAACGTACCGATACACCCACGCAAGGATTTACGGCCACCCTTCGACAGCGTGTTCCACGTCACAAAGAGCGGGTACTTTTGCTCGCTCAGTTTATTTTGTCTCTCGGCTGGTGTATCGGGTTGAGAAGACACTGAGCTGGATGTGGTAGCGTTTGAGAAGATAGAGCTCGAGGACTTATTAGACATGGCAGATGGTGTCGTAGATAGACTGCCGTCCGGTGCCGCCTGGGTCTGCAGACGATCAATGGTCGGGAGCTTGATCGTTTGAGGGCGCTCTCCTGGGGCGGACTCCCCACTGGCGATTACAGCGGAAACTTCGGTTCTTTCAAGGGGAAGCGGCTCATCCTCATCTCGGAGCAAGGCAATTTTCTTAAACTGCTCGTATCTCTCCCAAAGCTCCTCTACCACCGCAAGGCTGATAGGGTCATTCCCATCATACGAGGCAGCTAGGCTTTCGAAACAGTAAAAACAATGAGCGGGAGTCGCCATGATCTCGAAAAGATGCGAAATCTCGATATCATTCAAAAGCGAAGAAAGTGATGTGCTCGTTTGCCACTTGTTTGCCCAGCTTACCTGCTTTTGTAGGTGCAGTAGGCGTATCACCCGACGGCACTAAGTGGCTCCACCACCACGGCCAGGCTGAGTGGATACGGGTTGATGATGAGAGAGAATAAAACGCTGCAGAAGGGTGCTGAGCTGCTAAATCACAGCAAGATTGCACTATAAACAGCACGGCTGGTAGCGTAATGCACAACCCAAAGAACAGCGAGATCGAGCCTGTGGTGGGGGTTAAAAGAGGAGTGGGATGGAAAAAGAGAACCTTGAGGCCGGGGGAGGGGGGAATTGCGGCCGATAAGCCGGACACGTGACAAGTGGTGCATTATCGCCCGTGACTTTCTCCGCATTTGGAGTGGTCACTGTTGAGTTCAGCTGTGCTCAAGAATGAAAGTTTGTATAAATCATGCTATATCAAAGTTTATCCTAAACGTACCAGTGCTCCTGAAAATGCAAAGTTATTATGATCGTCCCATTTCGGCCGGGTTCCAAGGATCAACGACGGCGGTCATCCTTGGGTACGGGTAGATTCAGCATGGAGAGCATATTCCCCGCTGGGCCTGCTGCTCCTGACTGACCTTGAAGACTCTCCAGAAGATTCTTTACAAGGTTAATGTTGATGTTATCATCGTCACCTTTGTCATCTTCTAATTCAGGCAGCGTGTCATCATCAACTTCTCCTTGAGACACGGCACGTTTGCCTTTGGCGATATTGCTTGGTCGATTAAGATCGAGAACACCCGTTCCCTTCAGCTCCGCCTCCATTTCCCTTGAAAGCTGTTTGATCTGCTCCGTGTCGTCCCCGGAGTCGGTATCTAGTTCCTCCACTCGTTTCAGAGACCTGGAGGCGTGTGATGGGCCACTGAAGCCGTGTTTTGATGGCATACCCATCATCTCTTTCATCATCCTGGAGAACTCTTCCTCATCGAACGATGCATCTTTATCCTCTCCGTCGCTTTCCAGTTCTTCATCATCGTCTTCGTAGTCATCGGAGTCTGATCCGTAGTCGTCGATAAAATCTGCCCCCTCAAAACCTGCCGAGTCATCATTCAAGAACTTCTCGAACTGGGCAACGATGCGTTGCAGATTTTCCTGTGCATTTGCGTCTCCGAATGCCCCCTTTGACTGATCTCTTCCCTTCCCTTTTAATTCCGAGTCCAGGTCTTCAAAACTGATATCCAGCCACTTCTCGTCATCTTCGCGCTGGTCCCAGGTCTGAATCTCCTCGTCGGTTGGGAGCGTTTCATCGCCAGTCTCCAAATCCTCGAGCACGAGCTTTATCTCCCGCACTAGTGCTTTGTCTTGATTTTGGGGATCCGTGAGGAGCATCTCAAAGCCACATGATATTTTCATACCCGTCTCTGCGCGATCATAGACGGACCGGTCGTCGGTAGAAGATAGACTGCCAACCCAAGACTTTGGGGTAGGGAAGTCTTGACTCTTGACCTGCGCGTAGCCAACCCGTGTGAAACGGGTACTCACTGAAACGAAGTCCACGGGCTTGAAAACCAGCCCGTCTGCCTCCTTGCCTCGGAGAGGCTTCAAGGCAATGGGGTCCCGCAGATAGAATGCCTCTACAGCGGCAGAAATGTAGGCAGGTTTTTGATGTAAGAGGAAAGCAATCTTTCGAGGCAGGGTTATCCGAGCCGAATGGAGGTTGTCGCTGATCTGTTTGGGATAGTTTCGGAGTCGATAAAATGCTTCCTCCTGGATCATAGTCGAGCGCATGAGTCGTTTGGAATCATCTTTTATGATTCTCCTTGACTCGGACAAGGATACCTGCTCCGTCACACGATTCTTCTCGTTTTTCGGCTTGATTATGACTAGATCTCCTCGGTTAATCCATACCTGCATGAATAGTCAGCGCGAGTAACTCGGTCAGCAACTGTGAGGGCAGTGCTCACTCTATTATCTGCGATGTCCGGCTCGAGCCATGCCGGTAATGCGCCAGCAGCTTCGACGAGAAGGAATTGCCCATCGCTATCCGTGACTGTAGCCCAAATATCTTCGTGTTTCTTTGTTAATTCACGCAGTAGGTATACAATCACCCATTCATCTTCAATCGAATCCCCGAAGGTGGTTCGTCCGCTTAACGATGTTAAGCCTGGAGACAAACCGTTAATATGCATACAAATGAAAATCGCATAATGAGCTCAGAAGTACCATCTGCTTTCGTAATTTCCAGCTTGAATCCTTCCCTTTGCCATATATAGTCCTTTAGCAAGGATTTGACCAGTTCGGCCGCGGATTTTTGTACCTCTATCAATCGCGCTCGTGTCTCTGCAACCTCGTCGACAACAGCGGGGGAGGCGGGGCTGGAACGGATATAGTGGAGAGAATATTCGATGCAATCGTCAGGGATTTCAGGCTTCGGTATGGGACGGAAGGTAGATTTGAACCATTCGAGGTCTTCTTCCGACATGGGCGGCATGATTTCCGATCCCTTGAAACGCGCTGTTGTATTGGGGCTCTTATCTCTGCGGTTCTAAAAATCCAAGGCAAAATTACCATTGGTATGACTTCATACCTGTCGGGACGCGGAGAATCAGCCGGGCCGATCTGCGCACGCCGTTATTAGTAGACACTAACCCGTTTTAGTTCGATGTCAACAAGACTGAAGAATATCCTCACCGCCCAAAACACGTCCATGTCAACGCTGCGATTTGAACGACACATCGAGCAAGAGTAATTTTCCTGCGCTACCGGAGATGGTTTCGCGCCGGAGGGCCTCGGAAAATCACTGAATTAACGATCTTAGCCATCTTTACACGCGTCACACCGCGACAATGGCATACCCGTACATCGACACCCCGCGCACCGAAATCGATGGAAACGCGACGTACCTCACCAATGGATATCGCAGCGTCGGCCGCCACAATCTCTCGGCTCTCGACTCAGTCGAGAACTCATTTCAAACACCCTCAAAGGACGAAGATGTCCTGAAAGTCCTCGGCGACGCGCGCCGGCGCACCTCCGGTGGTTCAAAGCTCAACACACCTCGAGCAACGTCAGGCCCGAAATCAACGAGAACCGTATTAAATTCGCGACAACAACTTCCTTCGGCGAAAGGGGAATTTACGCCGATGTTGAGAAGCGCTATGAAGAATAACCAGCTGAAGAATATGTCTACGACGCGCGGTGGGGCGAGCGGGTTGAAGACCCCGGCTTACTTGAAGGCGAACCATCGGAGTAACATCAACACTCCGGGGCTACCGGCTATGAGCATGTTAGATATTGAGGAAGAGGACGCGACGGTTGATGATCCCACCCCTGTTCCACAGGTTGCGAGTAGCAGTGTTGCCGGTACTCCTCGTCCGGGACTTGCCAGTCGGGATAATGGTGTTCTTGGTGATGGGAGCAACATGACACTGAAGGAGCAGGAAAAGGTAGGGACTTACGGGCGCAATGGTTCGTGGTACGGCTGCTGACATCTACAGATGATCGACAAGCTCGATAAGGACAATTTTGGGCTGAAGTTGAAGATCCACTTCCTCCAGGAACAACTAGAAAAGGCTGGACCAGCTTACAATCAGGCGGCGCTCATGGAGAATACCGAACTCAAGGTCTCGAAGTTGACTATGCAGCGCGATATATCCCGGTACAAGAAGAGCCTCCAACAAGCCGAGCGCGATTTGGAAGCATATCGTCAGCAATTCCAAGGGCTGAAGGAGAAGGTGCGGAGGAAACACATGGACGAAACCATACAGCGAGAGGTTGATTCTATGCGGGAAGAATTGGAGAGCAGAGATCAACGCGTGCGGGAACTCCAAGAACAACTCCGAGAAGTACAGGACTCGCGATCACAAGAAATCGACAAGCTACGGGATGATATCGAGGATCTAGAAGCGTCTCTGAGAGAAAAAGATCGCACAATCGAGGAGCGTGAAGAGCAGATCGAAGAATTGAAGGACAAAGACAGCGATGAGAATAACGCCCTCGCAGGATTAGAATCGGAACTCCGAAGAGCGCAAGAGCAACTGGAGGAACTGCAAGACTCTCTTGACCAGGCGAAATCCGAGGCGATCGAGGCGCGAACTTCTGAGCAACAAGCACTGGAAGAGAAAGAGAAGGCGGAAGAGAACCTGCAGGAGCTTCACGATGAGATGGCCAATAAATCAATAAGCACTAAGGGATTATCGCGTCAATTGGAGGAAGAGCTTACGGAACTTCGGCAAAAGAACAGCGCACTGACAGAAGAGCTTCAATCAAATTCCCAGCGGGCGAGCGACCTGGAGGAACAAGTTCAAGAAGCTCGACAAAATGTAGAAGGGGAGAAGAAAAAGGTGTTAGAAGAACTGATGCAAATTCGACGGGAACGCGAACTAGCTCGCCAGGAGCGTGACGAATTATCGGCCCAGCTGCAAGAAGCGCGAGATGAGATCCAACGCAAAACCGATGAAAAAGAGCTCCTCCACACTCGACACTATGCGCTCACAGATGAGTCTGGAAACTTACAGAGCGACCTGGCTAGAGCACAAGCCAAGATTCGCGAACTGCAAGAAGCCCTCAATACCGAGCAACAGCACGCTTCAGAAGATGCAGAGAATATTCGTGCTCAGTACCTGGAAGACGTTGAAAGATTACAAGAGGAGATCGAGTCCCTCCAACATGAAATCGAAGACAAAGAAGGCCAATTTGCGCTCGAACAGGACCGATGGGAGAGTCTCCGGCGTAGTCTCCAATTGCAAAAGGATAGGGCAGAGGACCAGGCGGCGGGCTTCAAGCGAACGATCGAGAAGCTGGAACAGGTGGAGCATACATTGACAGGCAAGGAGTCCAAATTGCAAGAAGTTATCGACAGCGAGAAGGCAAGGCACTTTAATGCGGAGGCTGTTCTTAGCCGACAAATCAAGGAACTGAACGATGACCTGTCGGCCAAGCGCGACGCAATCGACCAACTCCGACAAGAACTCCTCTCCGTTAAAGAAGAATTTCGCCTTACAAGACGCACAGAAGCAACACTCAAGGAAAGGGTACAATCCCTGGAGGAGCAGGTTGTTGTTCTGCAGTCGAACTTGGAAGAGGAGCAAGAATACGCCAAAATCCGCTCGCAGAAAGGACCAATTGAACAGGATAATCAGGTACAGAAGCTATTAGCTGAAAAGCAGAAGCTTCGAGACCAGCTTGCCAATGCTCACGTTGAGCTCCATGATCTTAGAACGGTCAAGGCTGAGATCGAGGCAGACCGAGATGAGCTCCAAGCGCAACTTGAACAAGCCCAGAACCAGTTTGATGAGACAACTAAGTTTGATAAGGAGAAGGTCGAGCTCCGTAAATCCTCTCTCCGGCTGGAAAGTGAACTCAAGAGGCTCAAGGACGACAAAGCATCCCTGCTGGAGGCCAAGGAGACTCTTGAGACGCAGCTTAATAATGAAATTGAGAGAGCTGCTTTGGAGGAGAACCGCCTGTCTGCTGAAATTGGGCAGCTTGAGCACAAACTGCATACTACTTCAGGAGGCAGGGAGCGAGAACTGGCTTTGGCGAAGAGCAAGCTTCAGAGATTCGAGAAGCGCATTCACGAACTTGAAGCTCTTCTTGAGCAGCAGCCTCCTGTAGAGCACGAGCAGTCCGCAACTGCAGCGGACCTGTCAGTTCTTCGCCATAACCTGGACGAGGTACGGAGGCGGGAAAGAGCCCTGCTTCAACGCGAAGCAGATCAGAAGTCAACCCTCCGTACATATAAGTCAAAGGTCGTCGAACTCGAAAAGGAGCTACACGATGCACTGATAAGGAAATACGAATCCCAATCACCTTCATCCTCACCTTCCAACAAGCTCCATGAGGAAATCCGCACCCTGCGCAAACAACTCTCAGACGCCCAAAGGGCTCTCCGCGAACTGAAATCAAAGAATCATGGTCTCGAGCGTGCAGCAATGCGAGAAGAGGATCAGCGCGATCTCCACGAACTCCTCAAACAATCTACCCTTGAAACCGAATCCCTAGCCCTCCAGGTCTCGGAGAAAGAAGCCCAGATAACCGAAACAGAAGCTCAACTCCGTAGAATCCGTGAAGAACGGGCAAACTACGCGCGCAAGGCCAGTGCGGCAATCAAGGAACTGGATGCCCTACAGGGCCGCTACAAGCAAGTCATGGAGAAGGCAGGCTCCAAATCAGAGAACAAAACCAAGCATGAAAAGGAAATGCTAGGTCTAGGCAAGGAAATCCTCTGGCTCCGCGCGAGACTTAAGAGGGAGGAGAAGTTCCGTCGAGACCTCGCCTGGAGCAAGGGTCTTATGGAGCTAGGGGAGAGGGTTCGTGTTGCTTGGTGCGTATTCTTCAACTCTGTCTCCTCCATTTTTGCGCAACCTCAACTAACTGGACTTCCTTGTGTACAGTAACGAAGCCGACCTCCGCATGATTTCAGATATGGGTGTCAAACCCCGCGATCGCAGAAATGCCCGGACGCCGAGCGCCAAACTCAAGACCGCCGTCAAAACGGTCAAGGCTATCGTCCGCATGCAAAAGATGGGCCGTGAGTGGAGGAAGGCGACAAAACTTGGAGAGGGCCTGAAACGCGCGAAGAACGATGTGCTGAGGAGGCGAGAGTTGCGGGAGAGGGAGGGGTTGAAGGCGTAGTCTATATGTCCGCTTTCCATGGTCATGTTCTAGTTTCTTGGGAGCCTTGTCCTTTCATGTTGATCTATCATTTTCCTTACGTGATTCCCTAGCGATGATTGTGTTTTCTTCTTTTTTTTTTTTTTTTTTTTTGCGTCTGTTTTGTTGGTAGGGGCGTTTTGTCTTTGGGATTGCATTGAGGAGGTATAGCCTAGTCAGTACTTTTGGCTGAAGTTTGGCATAGGTTTTACGCTGTTTTTTGTTCATTGGATGTTGCATGTTGCATACATAGACTGAGAAATGTCATTCCATCACTGAATATGATTGACAAGTCTTGATGGTTTATTGTAGTTTTAAAATTTCCTCAGCAAGAAAAGCAGATATAGGTACTGGAACGCCTTGCCTCGCCTGATCGCCTGGACGCATCGGAATCGGGTAATAAGAACGCTGAACACCGGTATGAGAGGGGAAGCGGACATAATAAAACGTAGCATGGGTCGAAGAAAGGGAAATATGCTAAAGGGACGGAGGTGGGTTGATGATAGGTGGATGCGGAGGGTGTTGAGTAGAAAGGGAACGAGGACAAAAAAGACGTTGATTGGAGCGCGCGCCGGAGATAACCAACAAAGCAGGTTGTAAACGTTATGTTTTAGGACATGGTCTATCCGATACATCGCCACGAATACGCATGTATGATGTGGTTAGGCTCCTTCACTACCGAATTCCTCGGTCCACTCCGTGTTTCTCTTCAGGTCTTCTTGACTGACTGTGGGCCGAGAGTTGCGGACAGCCTTGATGAAGTCCTTCAGGATGAGTGGTGGTTCTAGGAGTTGATCGGCTTCGACTTGTTCCCATCTCATCTCAATCGCGCCGCTGTCGCCGGGCGAACATGGAGTCAGTTTCTCTTGGCCTTCGTGCGTAACCTGCGCCGTGTTAGCAACCGTCGGGTAAACTAGGCTTTAAGGTGAAATATTACCTTCTTGTAATGAGTTGCTGTCTGGATTTTGCGGATAGGCTGCATGAGAGCGTCTTGGACGGCAATACTGATATCGCTACCGGAGTAGCCTTCGCTCAGCTCTGCTAACTTTCGATAGTCGTCCTGTGTCATAAGACACGGTGTAGAGCCAACAGCCAACATAAACATCTTCATGCGCGCATTGATGTCAGGGAGACTGATGTGAACTCTCCGTTGGAATCTTCGACGAATGGCAGCATCTAATTGCCAGGGAATATTTGTTGCGCCGAGGATCAAAACACCTTTGGAGTCATTGCCCACTCCGTCCATTTGCACAAGAAGTTCGGTTTTAATCCGACGAGAGGCCTCAGAGTCGTTCTCTCCACGAGCACCACAGAGCGCATCTACTTCATCAATAAAAATAATGGCTGGCTTATTCTCACGCGCCATGTTGAACAGTTGTTTCACAAGCCTGTAGATAGACGTCAACTGGGAGAACGGTGTTTGGAATAGCGCCAAAGCTTACCTTTCACTCTCACCCATCCACTTCGAAACGAGATCACTACTGCTGACACTGAAGAATGTGCTGTTTGCTTCCGTCGCAACGGCTTTGGCGAGATAAGACTTTCCGGTACCAGGAGGACCATAGAGCAGGATACCCTTCCACGGTTGTCGCCTTCCAGTAAACAAATGTGGGAACTTTATGGGAAGAATGACCGCCTCCTTTAGGGCCTCCTTCGCACCGTCCAGACCAGCAACATCCTCCCACTTCACATTCGGCTTCTCCGACAAGATAGCGCCTGCAAGCGCATTGCGTAGTTTCTTTGAATCGGCGTCTTCGCCCTCCTCGTCGTCCTTTCTACGCGCCGACAAAGCACAAGCCGTCAGCAAAACCGAACCCCACAGCGTGACACAGAATAAAAGAGGAATTTGTGACATACCCTCCTTTTCCACTACCCTGTGATACCTTCCCATTCGCGCCAACCGCGCTCGGTTTTTTCCGACTATCCTGTTGCGCCAAATGGTTCTTCAGCTTCTCCGCGCGATCCATGTACTCGCCCGTCTTTGCGCGGATCATTTCTTTCGACTTGGGGTTTTTCTCCCATTTGAGGGCGAGCATGAATAGCTCTAGTGCGGAGTAATATAGCTGATAGGCCTTCTCGTACTCGCCCTCATTATCGCTCTCGATGGCCTTCTTGACCGTGTCAATCGCTCGGCCGAGAAAGTCCGTATTGCTCATTGTGGTGGGTATGTCTCTAACAGAACCGGGTTCTTCGATTAAGAATATATATAAGGGCTCTCGATCACGAATGCTCGGTGGGTAGGCGTAGAGAGGGACCGGAGGGATCGAAAGCGGGGAGCGCAGATGGATACTGGACGGGAAGCGAGGAAGCAAAGGCTGCCTGCTTGGCTGATGTGGAAGAAAACGAGGGAATTCTAGGACAATCCGCTGCTTATACGGATAACGTAAAGTCGTTAGAGTGTAAAAAAGTTCTAGGCAGCTAAAATCAAAACGATCTGTGGTCGCGGGGATGATTGATGGGTGGAGAGGGAGCCTGTATCGTCGACAATCGGAAGGCGGCGTTGTTGACTGCTTTTCTGCCGCTGTCCATCGCTTTCCCTCAACCTTTGTCATTAGTTGTGATACTTTCATATCTCGTTAATTTACTCGGTTTTCGATCATGGCGGATTCGCAGAAACAGATGCAGGCTCTTTCGGATGAGTATCAGGCGCTTCAGACCGGTATGTGATGTATTTGAGGAGGGGAAGCCTCATGCGTGCCCCTCCATTACCCCTAGCAACTCGATTTATCGATTTATCGACTGGAGACCTCGAGATTACTGACTATCACCAACAGAACTGGATGGGCTTGTTGATGCGCGCCAAAAGCTCGAATCCCAGCAACAAGAAAACAAGAGCGTGCAAACGGAATTCAACTCTCTCGATGACGACGCCAATATCTATAAGCAGATTGGGCCGGTTCTGCTGAAACAAGACAAGGCCGAGGCATTGATGGCAGTTAGTGGACGCCTTGAGTTTATCGAAAAGGAGATGTATGTTCAAACCATCTACCTTGACGCCTGCGCAAGAGCGGGGCATGGGGGCTAACTACGAGAGGGTGATGGATGCTGATTGATATCTCCAGTCAACGAATTGAGGGACAGATCCAGGAGAACCAGGACAAGAGTGACAAGAAGCGCACGGAGGTGAGTGCTTCCTTCTACACCAGCCCAGTGCAAAAAGGACTAATCGTTCGTTCTAGATTGTACAGTTCCAGAGCCAGATTCAGCAGCAACAGGCGGCCGCGGCTTCTGCATGAGCTGTCGAGAAAGACTAATGCCTTTGGATAGCAGAAATTAAATAAAGAGATACCCAATATTCCGGCTCCGATGAGCAGGCAAAAGCTTGCATTATCATCAACACCCATCTGGTGGGCACAGTATACCGCTCCGGCCATTGTCCAGGCGTCACAAGACTACCATTGCAGCTTGATTGGGGATTAGTGACTGGGCAGATAGCCCAGACGATTGCTAAATAATACATATAGCACTGGCGTAGGGGCCTCTATGCTTGCAACCTTTTGATATTCTAAGTATGCAATTGAAACTATACCCCAGAGACATAGCTGGAATATATGCATAACATTCAGAACTCCATGACGTTCATCTCTTCATAAACAAAGCCGTTTCTAGTAATGTGTAGATAGGATCTATATTTAGTACATCTATGCCTTCACCAGCAGGTTGTCTCCGGACATCTCCTCGGGCTGCTCAATGCCCATGGCGGCGAGGACAGTTGGAGCAACATCTCCGAGAACACCGCCCTCCTTCTTGAGGCTCCAGCCTTCAGGGGCGTTGGCCATGATGAAAGGAACCTTGTTGGTGGTGTGAGATGTCTTGGGAGTGCCCTTCTCGTTGAGCATCTCCTCGGCATTTCTAAGATAGGGTTAGTATTATAAAATTTCCACGGTTGAGAGTAATTATAACACTTACCCATGGTCGGCGGTGATGAACAAAACGTAGCCATGCTTCTTGCAGGCCTCGTAAATAACGCCAATGGCCTTGTCGGTGGCGCCAACACCCTTGACGGCAGCCTCGTAAACACCGGTGTGGCCAACCATGTCAGGGGGAGCAAAGTTGTTCATGACGAACTCGAACTTGCCCTCGGCAATGCGCTCCTCCATTTTCTTGCCGACATCCGCAGCGCTCATCTCGGGGTCAAGGTCGTAAGTGGCAACCCTAGGGGAAGGAATCATGTCTCGGACTTCGCCAGGGAACTGCTTCTCGATACCGCCGTTGAAGAAGAAAGTGACGTGGGCGTACTTCTCGGTCTCGGCGACGTGGCATTGCTGGATGTCCTTCTTGCCGAGCCATTCGGCGAGAACGTTGCCCATGTGCTGAGGAGGGAAGGCGACTGGGAACGTGTAGTCGGTCTTGTATTGGGTCATGGTGGTGATGTGGGTGTTCTTGGGGTAAGGGAAGTCGGGCTTGGGGGAACGGTCATAGTCACCGAGGAGCTGGGTGATTTCACGGACACGATCGGAGCGGTAGTTGAAGAAGAAGAGAGTGTCGTCGTCTGGTAGAGCTGTTAGTGATTCGTCTCCCCGCATGGCGAAAGTTAAGCTTGGCCATACCCTGCACACGCCTGTCCTTGCCGCCAAAAATGATGGGTTTCAGGAACTCATCAGTCTCGCCGTTAGAGTAGCGCTCTTCAATGGTCTTGACGGGGTCTGAGCTTTCCTCGCCATCTCCGGAAACAACACCCTTCAAGGCAACCTCAACACGGTCCCAGCGCTTGTCACGGTCCATGGCATAGTAGCGTCCAACAACAGTCGCAATCTCACCGATGCCAATCTCCTTCGTTTGGTCGAGCAATTGCTGCATGTACTTGGCAGAACTCTTGGGGTCAGTGTCACGGCCATCACCGAAGAAGTGGATGAAGACTTGGGGGATCTCCATCTCCTTGGCAACCTTCAACAGACCGACAAGGTGGGTGATGTTGGAGTGGACACCGCCATCAGAGACGAGACCCAGGAGGTGCAGACGTCCATTGCCCTCCTTGGCGCGCTTGAAAGAGGCGGCGATATTTCCAACCTTGTTCAACTCTCCCTTCTTGAGTGTCTGATCGATGCGCACACTGTCTTGCCAGACGACGCGACCAGCACCGATGTTCAAGTGGCCGACCTCACTGTTTCCCATGAGACCCTCGGGTAATCCGACAGCGAGCGATGAAGCCTCAAGCTCGGTGTAACCTTGGGCAGTCTTCGAGTTGGCTTCGGCGAAGCCCGACATGACTGGGGTCTCAGCCGCCGCGATAGCATCACCGACCTTTTCTGGGTTGGGGCCAGAGACACCCCAACCATCGATGACAACTATATTGCAATGTTAATTGAGTTTGCTCGAGTACCGAGGAACCACGAATTGCATACTCAGAACGACTTTCTGGTCGACCTTAGCCATTGTGTATAAGTAACTTCAATCTGCTAGTAAATGGTCAATTGGTGGCCTGTTGCGTGTAAGGCGGCTGGAGAGGACAAATACTCACAAAGATGAAGTAATAGAGAAGAAAAAATCACTAAGAGCAGGATAAGCAAAAAGAAGAAAAGAGCGGGAGTGAAGGAAAAAATTGAGAAGCCGAAAGCTGTCCGGTGAGAAACAACAGCTATAGAACGTGGAGGGGTAGGGGCTCCGGTGACGCTTTGGGAAGCGGGCTGCCTTCTCTTTTCTTTTCTGCTTTCTACGTCACTTGGTCTTTGCTCTTCCGTTCTCGACCGCGTTCCGGCTCTTCCCTAAACAATTCCCCAGCTTTCGGGTGTCAACATTGCCTTGCTATCGCGAAGCCCCGTTATTAGTATTTTCTGGCTTCTGGTTCGCTCTCAGTCAAAACGTACCCGGGATCACATCTTTCTTCTTCCGCAATGTCGTCGAGGTCGCCCACAGCCATCACTCCAGGCCTGAAATCATCTGCGCCTCAGACTCCGGCGCCCATCAAAGAGGCACCCACAACGCCGCAAGCTGTTCCCTTCCCTCCTCCGCAAACGTTCGATTTCATCCCGCCGCTACATGGTCTGATTCTTCGGCTCCTTTCTCCCCAAACAAACCATGAAGGGGTGACCAATGGTGAAGGGAATGGCAACGAGGGGTCGGGACCAAGTCAGGGACAATCTCAACCACAGCCTTCTTCCGGTGTAGGCAGCGAGAATAACACTGCTGAACTGCTAGGGGCCGTCCCATCTTCAGCACCTGGTCCCACATCCGCTATAGCTGATATAGCTGCTCTGGGATCCAACCTGCCTCCCCCCTTGGACATCAAAAGGCTTCCTACCGAAGTCAGCTCGATCAAAATTCGAATACAGAAAGCACAGGCAGTAGTGGAGAACCTACCCGGTGTAGACCGCACGGTCGCTGAGCAGGAGAGGGAAATTCAAGAACTTGAGGACAGAATTGCAAAACTCAAATCGGTGATCTCTGACTTTGGAAGAAGGGCAAATACTGCAATTGCCGAGAAATCCAAGCCTTCTGGCTCATGAGGCCTGTCAAAGAGCCCAAAGTCTACATCACCCGAGGGGTAAATCATGCTTTCAGCTTGATGTGAGGATGCTGCTTGTTCGAAGCGACCGAAAGAAGCGACTGCTATCCCCAGTGTCCACCGACTCACTGCACTAGTTTAACAGGGACTGCTTGTGCACCGGACACGTTCCTGAAATTCGGGCCTCCGATTCGCATCTGGCTAGGCATATGACAATAGTCAAGATCGCTTTATGCTTCGGGCGCTATAGCACCAGACAAGGACCTTGAACATTTCTTCGGCCTGGGTATCTCTGTATTGGGTCAGTCTCTTTCTTCGACGCCATCGACGCGGGATTGGCCATGAAGCTGGCCAAGCATTCCCAGAAAGGTACGCTACTTGTATAAGTAAAATGGTCAGAATGCCTAGGATAGTCGGAATTGTATCATGGGATATTGACCTCTGAGAGGGGCTTTACGTGAGGTGCACAGTACTGATGGTTGACCCCTCCAGCGCCACCGCGGTCCCCATCATCTCAGGTGTGCCAGCGCCCGACAGTGAAACGTTTGATCCTACTTAATATCATGTTATGTCCTTTGCCTCCGAGAAGTAATCTGGTTCGCATTTATTAACGTAAGACGTCGAGCTGAATTAATACTTTCTCCGAGCGCTACGGACCGGTGAAAAACGAAACTCCGATATCGCGGTCCCAGTCGCCGCTTGCATTTAAGGCCCAGATTCCTGAGGCAACTTTTCCTACCCCACCATCTCATCTTTTTTTTTCTTCCTTCCCATCCTCCCTCTTCCTCCTCTTCCTCCCTCAATCTCTTTTGTCTCCTGATCCTCCCTTACTCACTCCCATACACATTCTCACAATGGCCACCTACGCTCTGTCCGCCGCCCACCGGGCTGTAAGTTCTTTTGTTCCTTACCGATATCCAAGGAGATGTTTTTCTGGAGTAATCACTGACTCACTGATGTAGCAAATGGAGGACCACCTCGTCTCCTCTGACCCCGAGGTCGCTAAGATCATGGTATGTAGCTATTTATAGCTCAATCTTGTCTCCAGTTGCAGCAGCACATCTAACTGAAGTTGTTTGACAGGAAAATGAGATCCAACGTCAGCGTGAATCCATTGTCTTGATTGCCTCCGAGAACTTCACTTCCCGTGCAGTCTTCGATGCTCTCGGTTCCCCTATGTGCAACAAGTACTCTGAGGGTTACCCCGGTGCTCGTTACTATGGTGGAAACCAGCACATTGATGCCATCGAGCTTCTGTGCCAGTCCCGTGCCCTGAAGGCTTTCAACCTCGACTCTGAGAAGTGGGGTGTCAACGTTCAATGCCTCAGCGGTAGCCCTGCCAATCTTCAGGTCTACCAGGCTCTGATGCGCCCTCACGACCGTCTCATGGGTCTTGATCTCCCCCACGGTGGCCATCTGAGCCACGGTTATCAGACCCCCGCCAGGAAGTGAGTTAAAATTGGGAACCAAAGTTCTCTGAGCCACTGCTAACTGGACCCATCTAGGATTTCTGCCGTCTCCACCTACTTTGAAACCCTTCCCTACCGTGTCAACCTTGAGACTGGTATTATTGACTACGACACTCTCGAGGCCAACGCTGAGCTCTACCGCCCTAAGTGCCTGGTCGCCGGTACCTCCGCCTACTGCCGGCTAATCGACTATGCTCGCATGCGCAAGATTGCCGACAAGGTTGGCGCCTACCTCATCGTCGACATGGCCCACATCTCCGGCCTTATTGCCGCTGGTGTCATCCCCTCCCCCTTCGAGTACGCTGATGTTGTTACCACTACTACCCACAAGTCTCTCCGTGGCCCCCGTGGTGCCATGATCTTCTTCCGCAAGGGTGTCCGCAACACCGATCCCAAGACCGGCAAGGACATCCTCTACGACCTCGAGGGTCCCATTAACTTCTCCGTCTTCCCCGGTCACCAAGGAGGTCCCCACAACCACACCATCACCGCCCTGTCCGTTGCCCTCAAGTACGCTGCCACCGATGAGTTCAAGCAGTACCAAGAGCAGGTGCTCAAGAACGCCAAGGCCCTCGAGTCCGAGTTCAAGGCTCTTGGCCACAAGCTCGTCTCTGACGGTACCGACAGCCACATGGTTCTTGTCGATCTCCGCCCCAAGGCCCTGGACGGTGCTCGTGTCGAGGCTGTCCTCGAGCAGATCAACGTTGCCTGCAACAAGAACTCTATCCCCGGGGACAAGTCTGCTCTCACCCCTTGCGGTATCCGTATCGGTGCTCCTGCCATGACCAGCCGTGGCATGGGCGAGGAGGACTTCAAGCGTATCGCTCGCTACATTGATCAGTCTATCAACCTCTGCAAGAAGGTCCAGGGTGAGCTTCCCAAGGAGGCCAACAAGCTGAAGGACTTCAAAGCCAAGGTCGCCTCCGAGACCGTCCCTGAGATCCTCGAGCTCCGCAAGGAGGTTGCCCAGTGGGCCAGCTCCTTCCCTCTCCCCGTCTAAGCGGGTCAATACCGCCTGGGGTCAACTCCCACCTCTTGGATATGATACCAATTTCCATTTGTTTTTTCTTTTTGTCTCACTAACTTTGTACGAGTTCAACATCATTGCGCATAAAACTGGGTTGCAGGGAGTGTTTTAACGGGGTTTACGGGTCTGCTTTTTCAACCTTACGCGGTCACGGGACATGGATATGCATGAGCATGTGAATAAAATAGCACTGGGATGGCTTCTTCAACACCTTCTTCAACAGGAAAAGTTTGCCGTGATTGCTCGAAAGGCTTTAACCGCCTTTGGCTTCCTGCTATATTGCCCTTTGCAGGCAACTATATTACAATACAACTAATGAATTGATGAATCAATTGACAGAGTCAGTATTGACATCTGACCATCGATATTATGTTCCATCGTGTAAATCCATAGCAGAGAGCTGATTTCATTTCCTGTACGAAAGCTAAAAGGGTCATCCAATATCCGTTATTCTGCATCCTGCCCAGAGAGTGTACTGTCGAGAATTCCTAATCACAACTCAACCCTCTCATCAACAACAGGCGCATCATCCAAACCCCTAACCTCCCCGTCCTCATCTTGATCCTCCCACGACCTCGCAATCAAGGCAGCAACGTTCTTCCCCATCAACGCGCTCGTCTCCATCGTCGAAATAAAGCCTTCAATCCCACCAGTATACCAGACAGCGGGCGCCAGGATGGGATCCTCAAATGTCACGCGTGGATACATGAACGGGTATGGATGCCAGAGTTTCTCGTAGAACCAGCTCACGTCTTCCTTGGGGATGTCGCCGATGGCCGACAGGTCGGAGTTGGATTCGGAGTCTGGCGCGGTAGAGGCGGGGTGTTCGAGACCTAGGATGTCGCGGATGAAGGTTGCTGTTGGGCGGGTGGGCGAGAAAATCTTGTAGACGTAGTGTGTTTCCTTCTCTTCGGTAAATACCGTGCGCAGTGTGCTTATGCTCCAGAAACCGGCGGGTCCGACACCTTCTTTGGCGTCGCCAAGGTCTGTCCCCTGTGGGAGGGTGGTGAGGATAGTCTCTGGGGTACGCTCAGAAGGACCGTTGAGGTTGAAGTACTTCCAGGAGAGACGGTGAGGGGAGGAGAAGAGTGTTACATGCAGCGTGTGGAAGGGGATAGTGTCGGGTGTATGTTCGAGGGGTGGGTTGACAGTGAGACCGGAGTATTGGTATGGTGCTGCGACGACGACTTCGTCGAAGCTGGCTGTGTGGATTCGTTTTAGGCGCTGATCAGAGAAGCCTAGCGTTACGGTGTTGTCTGCGTTTCGTGTGATGGTGCTTATGGTGTGGTTGAGGCGAACATCAGCTTGGGCAGACTTGAGCATCCCGTCGAAGATGCGCCAGTTTCCGCCCTCGATGGCGACGGCGCCGTCTGTGGCCATGCAGACCATTGTTTCGAGGCCGTGGATTAGGGGCAAATTCTGCCCGTAGTTGACCCGTGTGCTGGCTTGGATGAGTTCACGGGCGAAGCCGGGAGATACATTGTTCTTCGTCAAGAATGTAGCACCAGGGGTAGATGTAGCATCAAGCAGTCCTACTGAGGCAGCGGCTGCAGTAAGAGACTGGAATGGGAACATAGGCTCATTATAGAGCTGAAGGAATTTGTTGACGGTGCTCTTCATTAGGTTCTGGGTCCGCACTGGAGCCAAGCCATATCGCCAGATCAGCTTTGCGATATTCCACCAGCTGGAGGACTCCTCCATTATGAAGACAAACTCCTTTCCATCCCAGACGCCGAGAGCCTCCGCGGTTTCATGGGGACGCTCATAGCTGGCACTCCTGACACCGAGGCCAAGCTCTTTGGATGCGTTGACAAGGTTGTAGTTCACCTCAACAAAAATGGAGGCGCCCAGCTCAATTGGATAAACTGGATTGTCAAATACGTTGACTGTTGTTGAGCGGCCTCCAACGTAATCAGCACGCTCGAAAACGGTGATGTTGAGTTGAACTCCTTGTTCTTCGGCGTACTTTCGCAGGGAGTACGCTGTAGATGCACCAGCGGCACCAGCCCCTAGCTGGCTCGTCAACTCTGCACAATCCTCATATTATAGGATGGTCTTACCGATGATTGCAACCTGTTTAGGGAGAGGCTCAACGGACCCTAGAGCTTCAGCTGAACCAAGGGGCGATAGTACTCCGCGACCAAGCTTGGGAAGTGGAATAAAGCCTAAAGCCGGAGCATAGAGAAAAGTGCATACAAACAGACACCAGACAAGGGCCCTAGCTCGGGAGAAGAGATCCATGATAGACGGATGACTGTATTTAGTACTTGGGCGGAGCTACTAGTTCAGCGCGTTTCCTGAGTTGATTTCAGGTGCGGATCTAGATCATTTCAGATTTTAGGTTCTTGAAGCCCGATAAAGCTCCTACTATACAGCCAATGATATATTCAATCGAGAAGTAGATTTAGGATAAAATAGACGCGAGAGGGATGAAATTGAGGATGACAAGAGCTGTCTCACCATAGTTAGCTTCTAGGCGCTCGCGGTATTGCGCTAGTCCTGACTTGGTATGGCGCACCCAGACCCCATTATCGCTTATCGCCCAGTCCTAAATTTTTTCCTTGTATACGCCCAAGAGGGGACAAGGTAGCGACTAATTATTGCGGCTGCACTACGCATTTCTACAATCTCGCAAAGAGAACTCTTTCTCCCAGACAATTGAACCTCTTGTTTTAGCTGCCGCTACAAACTTGCCCTTAGCCATGGATCCGTACGATAGCGACTCTTCTGGGTTTGAAGATGAGGGGGACTACACTGAGACAGGCGTGGTCCTCGGATATGCCTCGGAAGAGATTATCGAGGACACGATTACGCATCTGGGTGGCTGGCCGGTATTTTCCACGTCCGACAGTGGCTTCGAATGTTCTTCTATAAGATATTGTGCTAACCTTGGTTATCATAGACATGGCTCGACGACGCTACCCCGCCTCCCGGCGAATTCTCCAAATGCAAAGTCTGCAACCAGCCATTACTCCTCCTCCTCGAGATAGACGCCGAAATATATGAGCATTTCCCTGATGCAGACCGACGGCTCTACATCTTCTCATGTCCCCGCAAAGCATGCAACCGCAAGCCAGGCAGTATCAGGGCCATCCGCGCGACAAGAAACCACAAGAGCCACCAGCCGCCACAGAAGGTAGAAAAGCAGGAGCCGGAGAAGAAGGAGGTAAAACAGCCACAGGCCCCCAAGCCGGATCTTGGTGCCAGTCTTTTTGGAGGTTCCCTCGTCAACAGCGTCTCTGCGAACGCGAACCCATTCTCGTCGAAACCATCCTCCACCACACAAGCAGCCAACCCGTTCGCTGCGCCCGTCGCTAGCCCCGCCCCAGCACCGGCTCCTGCTCCTGCCCCCGATCCAGCAAGAACATCAACTGCCACCCCTAATACCCTCGCCGAAACCTTCGCCGACAAAGTCCGCGTTTCCTCTCCCCCACCCTCTAATGAGCCGGCCGGCCCTGTCACTCCTTGGCCCGAACAATCCGAATCCCCAACCCCTTACAAAAACTTCTATATCGACGCTGAACGCGAAAGCCTCTCGCGGCCCCCAACCCCCAAGATCCCTGATAATGTCACAATCGACACCGAAGATACAGAGGGCGCTTCCGGGGGCGGTATGGATATAAAAGATGCCTTCGAGTCCGAAATCGACAAGGCCTTTCTAAAATTCTCTACCCGCCTGGGCCACAACCCGGAGCAGGTCCTGCGGTACGAGTTCCGCGGGACCCCAGTTCTGTACTCTCACACCGACGCCATCGGGAAACGGCTGCACGACGTCACGAACAAGGTTGGCGGCGTGACGACGGTTTCCAATGGCGTGAGCAGTCGTATTCCTCGGTGCGAATCTTGTGGTGCGGAGCGCGTGTTCGAGGTGCAGCTTGTTCCCCATGCAATTAGTATCCTCGAGGATGGGCGCGAGGGCGTTGGGCTTGGAAAGGATGATGGTGGAATGGAGTGGGGGACTATTATTATGGGTGTTTGTAGTCGGAACTGTGGCCCAAGAGAGGTCGGTGTTGTTGGATACAGGGAGGAGTGGGCCGGTGTGCAGTGGGAAGAGACGAAGCGATGATTGATATATTGATAGATTTACGTTTTAATGTTGATGACTAAAATATAGAAACATTTATTGGATAGGGTTGTCTCAACTTTTGTTAACGTACGGAGTATAGTCGAAGACACATCGTTCAGCGGTGCTAATCTCGTTGGTTATTCGATAGTATATCTCTCAGGCTCTAGGTAGCAGATACAATGGGCGGCGGAAAAGGGATATCCTAGGATAGGTAGGTATACTTGAAGAAAAAGGAACATGACATGAATCGATCATGAGAAGCAAATTTCAGAACGCCAAATTGCGCCGGGTCCAGACTTCCACCCATCTTTCCCATGCAGGTCTATCCCCGTCATCGTCATTTTTTAGGCTTCATGCTAGCTCATCTCATCTCATCTCGTCAATTCGAGCTTGGACAACACATGACATGGGTCCGTTTTAGAGTCTCAGAGACTGATTGATATGTGGTAAGATCCAATGGATCTTGTGCGGGATAATTAGCAGAGAGGATTTCCTATGGGTATTTTTTTTGGTAAGAAACAAGGCGCTTATGCAGCCTGCTCGAATCCCCTGCGGATCACACGACCGAACATGTCGATACCAACACGCTCGCTCTTGACTTCGCTGCGGGCCTCGTTCTCCTTGTTCGTGGGCACGCGGATGACGGTGTTGGCGCCGGACTTGTCGACCTCCCAGCTGCACACCTCGGTAACGAACTTCTCGAGGGACTCGCTGTTCCTTACGTCGAGCCACTGCTCGAGAACCTCAGCATTGATCTCACGGAAGGCCTTGCCGACCTCAACGGCAATGCGGATGCGAACGAGCTCCTCGAAACCAGCGACATCAGCAACAAGGTCGGCATACAGGTCATCAGAGTTCAAGGTAGCCCAGAACTGAGCATACTGGGCGGACTCGAGGAGCGAGGAGAGACCAGCGAGCTTCTGGACGGATTCGACGAAGTCGGAGGTTTGCGCGGCCTGGGCCTCGGCCTCGGAGGCGGGGAAGGGCTGGGTGTAGGCGGGGAGGAGAGCGAGGCAGAGGGAGAAGGCGGGAGAGGGGAAGACGGTGAGGGCCTTGACGAGGACGTTGGTGACGGTCTCAGGCTGGAGGAGGTGGGGGTTGAATTGGTAGCTGCGGGAGAACGCGAGTTAGCAGGTGCAAGGACGAATCGAGACTGCATTTTTGCATTCATGAGGGGCTTTTCAGAAGAATTGACGCTCAACATGCCCAAATTTGGGTCTCAGTTAATAGGAAACGTGATAATAAGGTATGAATTCTGCATCATTCAAGCCCGTGACATCTTCGGAGAATCGCGAAGAGGTCGTTCTGAAGTGGGTGTAGCTAGGGCGCACTCACAGCTTCAGCAGAGCCAGGTTAGCATAGCAGTCGAAAGTCCGGTCTTCGCACTGTTGCACGACGTAGTCCTGGAATACTGTGGTTGTCTCGGGGTTATATCGGTCCAGGCCGCTGAGGATGGCATCGATGTTGGCCGGCCTTGTGTCGCACCTGTCGAAAGTGACGCCCATTTTGTCGGAGAAGAAGTGGTGGGAAACAAGGGGAGGAGGAAGGCGATCGTGCGGGAGAGAAAAGTGAGGAGGTGGTGGATTCGAGACTTGATTGCTTGTTCTTCTCAATGCGGGACAAAATTGGATGAATTTTGAGTGTGCTGTGCGGCTTGTTCCGAAATCCGGAAAAACTAGCTGTATACGGATATTTCTTCCGACTGGCATGTAGATCGGCCTGTTGCTTCTTCTGTTTGGCTACGACATTCAATAGTCGATCATTCTCTGCATTGCTTGTGCTGCTTTGAGGGGAAGGTGCCATTGCAGGCGGAGTTAGAATTCCAATATAACCCCCCTCTTTCCCTTGTTAGTCACGGTATAACCTCACCATCCGAACCAAAATAATGCAGCAGCTCCTGACTTTGTTTCTCAGAACGCTGTGGCTTTTCGGCTTTGCTATAGTAGCCACTGCTCAAGTAGACTATTCGCAATATGTCAATCCATTTATCGGGGCAGAGGGCCCTTTTCCAGGTCAAGGATATGGAGGAGGCGACATTTTCGTCGGTGGTACTCGCCCTTTCGGAGTAGCCAAGGTTGGCATCGACACTACCGCAGCAAACTGGAGCATTGCTGTCTTAAATGGCGGCTGGACCCCGGATGGTAATGTTACTGCAATAAGTAAGCATTCTGGTCCGCGTTAGAGGTAGTTCGTGACTCTGGTCTAGCAATGATGCATGAAAGCGGCACGGGAGGCGCTCCCAAGTACGGAATAATTCCCCAGATGCCATTGACATCTATCAGCTCTCCTGTGAATATACTAGACAATCTGACGTATAGTCAACCGAGGGTACGTCCTTCTCAAGTTCGCGGCATTGGCGCTCACATGGGTAGATCGGTCAAGACACGGCAAGTGTAGGGTATTTCAAGACGCAGCTGCAAAATGGCGTTCAAATCGAACTCTCTGCCTCTCAGCATGCCGGTATTATACGGTATAGCTTTCACGAGGGAGAAAAGTATGTGCTAGTCGACGTCTCACATGTACGTTATGACCTTGACAGAGGGTTCTGAGCTGACAGGATCGAAGTATCTCCCAGGAGCCCCTTATGATCCAAACGGTCAGTTCTACGTTGGCGGAGAGATTCAGCTTGAGGGAAATGGGCAGTCATACTCCGGATACGGGACATATATTGGAGGTTGGAACAATGGTAAGCATCCCCCTAACTCCCAATAACATTTTACTTACACTGGCAGGTGCACCATTCACGGTCTACTTTTATGGCGAATTCAGTACTGCGCCGGAAGCCGCTCGAGTCTTTAGAGGACCCAACACAGATCCAATGAGAGGTTACCAAGGTCTTGCAAATGGGATGCCAAGCTTTGCTGTCTATAATAACTCAACTGACAAAGAAACGTCTGGGCCGATGAATGACCGCGTGGGTGCGGTCTTTAGTTGGAATCCCGATGCCGAATCCATCATTACCTCGAGAGTCGGCATCTCTTTTATTTCTGTTGAAAAAGCACGCACGTATATCCGCTCTGAGATCCCTTCGTGGACTCTCAACGATACGGTCGAGTCAGCGGTTAAGGAATGGAATGAAGACGTCTTTAGCAAGATCCAAGTGCCGCTTGACGAGACCGCGAACTTGACACACGTGAGGTTGCTCTACAGTTCACTGTACTTTATTCACCTCATGCCGTCCGATAGGACGGGCGAGAATCCGTTATGGGAGTCAGACGAGCCATCATGGGATGATTTCTATACACTTTGTCAGTATCTCCCCGCGCGCAAAGCTTCAGCGATTGACTCGTGTAGGGGATATTTTCCGATGTTCTGTTAGTTTCTACCACATCTTCCAGCCCACATATTATGAGTCTATGATTCGTGGCTTGATTGACATATGGAGGTAAGTCGCCTACACCTTATAAAAGATAAAGCCATTAATTTCAGTAGACACCAAGGCTTCCTCCCCGACGGCCGCTCCGGCAACTGGAACGGCCTCGTACAAGGCGGCTCAAACGCCGACAACGTCCTAGCAGATGCCTACGTCAAGGGTCTACGCGGCTCCATAAACTGGACAGACGGCTACGCCGCCATGAAGACTAACGCCGAGCGAGTGCCACACAACACCTACGACCCCACAGATTTTACTGCAAGTACTAAAGAAGGTCGTGGCGCATTACCAGACTGGCTCGAACTCGGCTACGTCTCGCAGGACCGAAGTACGCGTTGCATCTCACGGACGGTCGAATACAGCCTGAACGACTTTGCGCTGAGCCAGGTCGCTGCTGGCGAAATGCCCGAGGATCGGGATACGTACCTCCGTCGCTCGGCTGGGTGGCAGAAGATATGGAATCCCGAAGTAGAGAGTTTGGGCTTCTCGGGGTTTCTGGCGCCCAAATTCTCTAATGGCGAGTTTAATAACTCGGGGTATGATCCGCTCTACTGTTATGAGTGCGAGTGGCATGCGTATACTTACGAAGGTGTCCCTTGGGGTAAGTAAGTCTCTAAGTCCAATAACCCTAATAAACAATCATCTTAAAAGCGCTGCGCAGAATACTCCTTTGTCATCCCGCACGACATGGAAACCCTAATCGGCCTCATGAGCGGTCCTGGGGCCTTTGAAGCCCGTCTCGATATCATGGTACGCTACAATCTACTCCTCTTACATAGCAAAATATCCTTCTCTAATAGATGAAAGTTCAAACAAAATACCTCAGTCCAACAACTCGGCCCTAACGGCGCAGGCATCACGACCCTTATGAACATTGGGTATATATTCCGCTTCCCCTCTCCTGTCTACTTTACCCAAACTCTAAGGACAGGAATGGAGATAAATATATTAATCAGCTGACCTCTACCCAAGGAACGAGCCCGACTTCGCCACACCCTATCTCTACAACTATATCAACAAACAATACAAGAGCGTCCAACGCTCTCGGGACCTCGCGTATCAATAGTATGTCCTGTGTACCCCTCTGTTCAGCGACCTGCCGTCCCCCACATCCTCGTTTTCATCTCTCCCCCTCACCTTCATACTCTCCAATCCCCCGTACTTCCCCATTCCTAATTGTGATTACCCCCAGCTTCCATGACGCCCCAAACGGTCTTCCCGGGAACTCCGACGCGGGCGCAATGAACACCTGGCTCCTGTGGCAAATGCTAGGAATCTACCCGCTCGTGACAACGCCCATCTACCTGCTCGCCTCGCCGTGGTTCCCGGATCTGAACATGACGGTCAATGGCGATAAGAATCTGCGGATCATTGCGCATGGACTAGACGATGGGTATTTCGTGCAGAATGTTAAAATTAATGGAGTTCTCTGGGAGAGAAATTGGTTTGAGCATGCGGATGTTATGGAAAGTGGGGGTGTTATTGAGTTTGAGCTGGGGGCGGAGATGAAGGAGTGGGAGAGGGGTCGTGTGCCGCCTTCGCTTGGGCATGTGGAGTTGTAGGTCTTCCATGTATCTACTATCGTGCCAGGGGAAGGGGGTTATTAGGTATGTGCGACGCAAGTATGAGGTGAAGCAAGCGAGTGGTATATGTATTGGGTCCTAGACGTCTGGCATCCGCGACTAGACCCTATAACGAGTGAGAAACATCTATAGAGTACAGGTAACCGGCGCAGCCCGGCATGACGTGCACTGTGCCTGCGAGGGGACGATTAGGATGAGGCCCGACAGATAACACCTTGTGTGAGAAGGCGCCTGCGACGGGGGAGAAAATAAGACTAACTGAAACCAGCCTAAAAAACGAGAAAAAAAAATCCTAGAAAGAGAAATGGTATATACAGAAAAAGAAAGGGTAAAACAGCGTCGTGAGCCAGATACGGGACGAATATGGCTAGATATGCAGATGAGCAAAAGGAGATGGGGAAAGATTGCGCCGAGAATCATGAGTCCAGCCGGACTCGACCATACCATTGGTTTGAGAAAATAGAGAAACCAAGGCTGCGCCCCCGCGCGAGATTCGCCAGCAAAGTCGACGCGAGGGTGTCTGGCTTAGTCCCACAGTCGTATGCAGGTACTGGCTGCGAGGAGAACGCCCTTGCAGAGATGGTCGAGACCGACATTGGTGAAGGGGAGGAGTATTTCTTTCATCGTCCGGTTCGTGAGTCTGTGCCTTGCAGTAAGCAAAGCTCACTACTGGACGGGCTGATAGCCTCCTCTGTGCTTCCATTCACTTTGTTTCCAAGTGTCTTGGTGGTTGTTCATCTCGGTTCGTTCGGTGTTCCACTTGGCGTCGTCAAGGGCGTGTTCGAGGCGGCCCTTCTTGCGTTGGCGGATGAAGAAGAAGATGAACAAGGCGATGAGAGCCGCTCCGGCAGCAGCAGATCCGCAGTAGACACCGACCTTTGCACCTGTAGGTAATTCGTTCCACTTTTCGGACAATGATTTGGGCGCGGGCTTGTTGATTTCCTCCAACGCAGTCGAATTACCTCTGATGGTATATAAGCACAAGTATAAACGGTACAACAATCAAGAAACTTACTCGATCACGTTGATGCTCTCCCACAGGCCAGACTTATCTCCATACTCATATTCCTTTCCGGTGTGGAAATCGTGCACGCGAACTTGGGAAACGACCATAGTAAACGGACCATCATCATAGTTCACTTCGCCGCCAGCCCACTCAATCGTTCCCTTGGCGTTATCAGAGTCACCTGCAGGCCAGACACCGATACGAACATTGCTAGGCGTTTGCGGGAAAGTGCTGTTGCCGGTGGTTTGGTTCACTGCGTCCTCGTATTTGAGGGTGCGGTAGAGTTTCTGGTCCACATACCATTCAAGCTTGTCCTGGTCCCAGTAGGTGGTGTAGTTGTGGAACTCGGTGTCGGCATTCTCGACCAGGAAGAACCCGCCGTTCTTGTAGTTGGTGACTCCCTTGCTGTAGTAGTTTGTCTGAATCTCCGAAGTATTGTAGCCAACCCATTCCCAGTCAATCTCGTCTAAATCATCCGACTGCAACACAACACTGCTGACAATGCCTGCCCCCTTGGCCATCTTGACGTGTGTTTCGACAATGCCGAAGAATATGTAAAACGTCGATTGGATCGTCGGTGACTCGAGCTTTTCGGAGATTGTGAATTCGGCGCCCTCGTCGCCGTAGTTGATGACGCCATTGGTGATGTTCCAGATGTTCTCGTCGAGAGTCTTGTTGAAGTACCAAGTGTAGTTGGTTCCCAGCGCAGGATTAGGGTCGCAGTCCTCTTTTGTTGGATTGCAGTGTGTCCATGTCTGAGCAAAGACAGGGGCGACACCGGCCACCAGGAGGGCTAGATTTCTAAAGAATGTCATGGTAAACCCGAGCAAGCTCTACGAAAAGCTGTCGATGGCGAAGAAGCGAGTGTGGCACGGCAGGAGTAAACCGGGGATATTATCGGTCTGTGCCGAGATAAGGTAGTAAAGGGGCAGTTTCCCCGAAAGGAGCGACAGGTCGTGGGCGGAGGATTTAAAGGAACGGACGTGCGAAGGAAACGCACGAGATAGGGAAAATGCCCACTCAATTGAGAGGTTTGAAGGAGGTTGAAAACGGATTGACGAGGGGATCGAGAAGAAGAAGGGCAGACCTGGTTCCGGGCAAGGGAGGCCTTTTGCCCAGGCGCGGCACAACACACACACGCACTTGGCAGGCTACATTTCTGGTTGGATGAAATTAGTCAAATGATTTCACTTTTGATATATTTTTAACCTATCAGCTAGCCGCAAAAATGCAGTCTTTGAGGCATGGAGCTGGGAGTGTTTGTTTCTGCAGCGGAAGGCGTTCAGGGGGAGTCCGATTTGGGAAGCTCCCCGGCCATCACTAAGCTGCTTCAGGCTTCGCTCTGATACTTGGCTTTTGTCCTAACCAGGACTGGCAGCCGCTAGTGGGTCAGCGGGGGAATCCAGCGTCAGGGGACCAATCAGCCTCGCCACACCCAAACCGTCCAAGCAAGGAAGTCGCGCTTAGTCATGGCAAAACACGAAGTTTACTGATCCCGATCCCCATCGGACCTTATTTCTGCACATCCCTTGCTCTGACTGACAGAAGCGTGTCTCTCGAGCCTCGTCGGACTCGCAATGCAGCCAGAGTACGGAAATGAACACAAAAACCTTGCTTTCGATATAAGTGAAACACTGTGGGTTGCACATGCTCCTCGAGCCCTCGGGGGTAAAACCCTCGCAGGCAGCGACCAACAGCGATTGGCCCGATAACAGTCCACTCGCCAATCCTTTTGGGTGGGCAGCTCTTGGCCCATTTCTTCCAAGATAATTCCAAGATAATGAAAATAAGATGGGCCAGAGGGGCTGTCTTAGACCTCCCACAACTGAAGAGTGCGACATTTATCGACACGGAGCCAGCGGCTCCTCGTGGCATCTCCTTGACCACGCTCGAGTCGACACGGACACGGTCATTCAAAAATTCCACCGAGTCATTGTTATCAACAGAGTAATTTGCAATACATTATTTACAGAGCAGATCTGATTCATGAATCATGCAGCTCGCGATGACGATCACAGTTCTGCGATCCACTCAATGAACACCATGGGGGCGAAAACTCTCCGTGGACACCTCAATTGACCACCTGGTTGGCATTACTCTGATCACAGTTTTCAAGTTGTGTGTTTAATCGTGTGAGGGCAACAGAGCTCAATCGAGAATCGTACCGCGCTAGCCAACTAACTCCACCAAGGAATCCTACTGCCAAGCGTCATCAAAGGCGCACAAGGCTTGGGTGATGGCTTTGAACGATGGATGTATTTTTGTCAAATCATCTCGGCGCAAGCCGCGAGGCGTTCCTGACTGCGTGGCCCTGGGTGAGGGCTATTTCAGGGCTTTTAACCCCTATCTTGGGCCACTTTTGTTGGCGGGCGAACGTCGATGCTGCATTCATCCCACGGATGCTCATTTCCGTGATATGATCGCGTCCAAAAATAGGTGCTTTTGAACTTTTAGGACCACACCACAGGCCATGCTTCTTGTCTTTCCTTCCATTGGGTACTTCGCAAGCGGCGACGACGTAGAAGGTACAATGCGGCCGAAGCCACAATAGCAGCGTTCTGTGCCATGGTGCTAGCATTTTCTGTTGCGCTCACAACACAGTAGTATAACGCTGCAAGCCCTACATAGGTACTAGGCAGCCAACAATTCACTGACTACAGCTCCTTATCTTCGTTTCTTTTTGCGATACATCAAGGACCCCTTGTGGCATAGACCACCTTCACCTTATAGTACGTCTCTGCTTTTGTATAGTAGCCCTACATTCCAGCTTCCTTCACAAAACAAGAGCCCTCTTCACAGCGTGAAGACACAGACTCCCATCGTGCCCTATATAAGAATATCCTCTCGCCTCCCTAGACCCTGTTCTCCTTCTCCTTCCCCACCTCCATCATCTGCCTCGCTTCTCGGTTTTCCTATGCCCTGCGCCGCCCCGATCTAATTGATTAGGCTATGTAGCAGCCAACTAGGCCACAAAACGGTGCCACGCAGCTCCCAGTGCATCCATATTGATCTCTCCTCTATAATTCAAGGAGAACTGGCTCATTGTTCGGCGCATCGAGCTAATCTCCAGCAGGATTATCACGAAAGCATACATACCCTATCGGGCTTCCGGAACAAGCACGTCGACGCCATGTCCTTAACAACGAAAAGCAAAAAAGGACACGATCAGCAATCGAGGAAAGAAACCATGCTTCCTCGTCCTTCAAATCGTTGCACTGGCAATTCGACCAGATCTTTACCTCTCCTCTTCGGCAAGCCCGGTCTGGCTAACGAGACGAGAATGACCTGTACCGAAAAGGACCCCATGCGAGCCTGTTGTGGGAGGTATAATCCACCTCAGCGGATTGATATAGAAGAACGAGATGGGGGCTGAACACGGATATGGTGATCATGGAAGCTAAAACACAGGCCCTGCCGTGAGCATCGAGATGTATATCAACCCAATCGTGGTCGTATATAAGGGGGGATTGTCCAGTCAAGCTCAATCCAAGCCTGCCGGAACGAGTTGGCGATCTTTGGGGGTTTTGAACAACAATCATTGAGTGTGCGACGCGTCAGTTCTTGCCCACAGGGCTCTATACGTTGCGTGAAATCTTTCGCACACGACGTTAGTATAGAACCAACTAGAAGTCCGAAAGGCTTGCCGATATCTTTCAGCTTTTCGGGGAAACTTTGATACACGCATACCCGCCCGCCTGGCTGTGTCACACATGGCCCCCCAATGCGGTCATTGCAAGGGGGTTGCGGGACTGCCTAGTATGGCAGGGATGGGTTCAAGCCCAATGTTACCTAACTACACACCAACCGGGTTGCCCGTGGGTGCGTCCTGTCCTTGCCGACAGCCAGATACTATGCATTGTCGCCAAATCTGTCAGTCGTTCCTTGCTTATGGCTTCTACTCCCCTTTCATATCTCGTGGGCTCTCCCCCAATCCATGGAACCCTACTAAATACCTCTGTTAGGGAGCCGATGCCCCATTGTTTGACATTCATTTCTGTTGTCGGCCACGCACGCCTCTATCGACCCGCATGCTAATGACCTATCCTGTAGCAACAATCTAGGTGAATGGGTATGTGGTCAGGGGCGAATAATCTCCTTGACATGCAGTACGGCGAACAGCCAATGGCCAACAACTTTTGGTGGATCATTGACGACCTCCTCAGGCATATTAATATCATCGCGTTTTTCATCGCAGGAATATCAATAATCGACGTACAAGGTCTCTTCCTGACCATTGTCCCTTCACGCGGTGATTCTTACGAGAGCTGAGTTGTCACAAGGAGGTCGGCAGAGGGCAGTTCTAGCCAATCTCTACTTAACCAGGGCCTTTCTCCCGCGAGTCACAGGAGAGAGCACACACGCAAATTTTATCACAACCAGATAAATGAGCAGAGACGACCTAACTCGAGCTCTAAGGACACTCTTGCACACTTACCATACGACGACATATACCTCCCATGGAATATCGGCTGCGTGGGCTTCTCTTTCTCTCAAGGTCACTAGATTCCCAAGTTTTCCGCCGTCTCAAACTGTCACCCATCGCGACTACTTTCCCATGGACGAGTGGCAATTTTAGCTTTTCCCAGTTCCAGAATCGCGAATACACTTGACCTAATTCTTGAGGCTGACCAACGTCCGTTTGATGACTACCTAATATCTCACCCTGCATAGGCTAGCGTATCTTTTTTTTTTTTTGGAAGACAAGCTTCAACATCCAGGTCACCGCAGGTCAGGGAGCTAGAGCAGGAAATGTCTCTCAGGGTTGCTTGAGTACGTTTTAGACCTGTTTATCAAAGCAATTATGATTTAAGAGGAGCATAGGATCTGGAGTTGATTCCCAATGGCACATTAATGAAATCGATCGAACCCTAGCTCTGAAGCACTATAGGACTATATGGACTTTAAAATTCAGAATGGATAAATAAAGTTTTTGGGGATGGTCAATAATAAAACCAATTGCAAAATGGCTGGCATGGCAAATTGTACGTAGAATGGCTTTAAGGCTTATTCTTTCTCGAGCACTACTAAGAGTACATTCTTCTAATCAATAATGTGCAGATTCCCCCAACACGAAAGCTGCTGGGCCCTCAGTAACCTGGATGAATGTACATTGGCATTCTAACAAAGTATACGGCCGTAAATCTCTTCCATCCCACTGTATCCTTCCAGCCTTCATGCCCCTTCCATCAACCAGACGAACCCTCCTCCGGCAAAAGCACAACCTGCACACCCTCGTTCACACAAACCGTCAACGCCAGACTCTCCTCCCACTCCCTCCCCCCCTCCCTCCCGTCCTCACTCCAACTCCTCAGCCCCCGAAACTCCTGCACCATCCGAACAAGCACATACCCCACCTCCGTCAGCGCATATTGCTGCCCGATACACACGCGCGGCCCGCCATTGAAGGGGAGATAAGCCCAGCGCGGGCGCAGCTTGCCGGTCATCCAGCGCTCGGGGCGGAACTCGTGCGCGTCGGCGCCGTAGATGTCCCGGCGGCGGTGGAGGGCGTAGAGGTTGTAGCAGACCAATGTGCCCTTTGGGACGAAGACGGGGGAGAGGCCATCCGGGCCGCCGCCTAATGGGAGGACCGTGTCTCTTATCGCTCGGCGTTCGTTGCGGGGGACGACGGGGTGGAGGCGGAGGGCTAGAGTAGATATCAACATTGTGTCCGACTACTAGCGATTGGGAATAGACAAGGCAGATAGGGCTTACACTCGTTGATACAGCTCTGGACGTACTTCAAGCTGCGGAGTTCCTCGTAGGTTGGTGCCCGCCCTTCGAGACTGGCTACTTCCCTCCGCAGCTTCTCCCAGATGGTGGGGTTCTTCGCGAGCATGAAGAATAGATTGCTGAGCAGGCTAGCGGTGGTATCTCGACCAGCGAGGAGGACGTTCATGACTTCGTCAAGGACGCGACGGCGATCGGACGTGCGCCATGCAAGTTCATGCGAAAAGATATGCTTGCGCCTCGGTTTTCCTTGTCCCGCACCATCGTGGCGTCCTTCTTTCTTAATTTCTGCAGCGTTGAAGGCCTCGTCAACAAACCGCTGCGCAAACTCCCGGCACAAGCGGTTACACTCGTCAGCCTTTCGATCGCGGTAGAAGGAGCTCAGTCGGCCCAGCATGCCTCGAACGATCACCGCTTTCTGCGCATAGTGGAACGCTTCGGCGAAGCCGGGCTCCGAGCCCGTCTTCCTCAGTGTCCCGACTGACTCGCCAAACAGAAAGTCGGTAGCGGAGTCAATCGTGTACCGGAAGAAGAGCTCTTGTAGGTCCACGACTGTCTTCCCATCCCGCGGGAGCAATGCGAAGAGATCCTGAATCAGCTCTTCCAGACAGGTCAAATCGGCAACCTGATCGCGGGTAAAGCTAGGCCGGATCAGAGCGCGCGATGCAGCCCAGTGGTCGCCGTCAGTGTCAAAGATGCCTTCACCGAGAAGAGGTCTAAAGGGTTCCAGGCGGTGGGCAATCCCATAATCTTTGAACTTGAGAGAGAGTATGGTCTTGATGTTTTCAGGCTCGATTGTCACGATAGCACGTCGCTGGAGCTCCTTTACTGTAAACGTGGTGCCGTATATGCGAAAGAGCTCACTGGTTCTCTCGAGGATCTTGTGCTGTCGGAGAGCGCGTATGGTCCCCGGGATAGTGTCGAGGCCTAAGAAGGGCTCCCAATTGGAGGACTTGGCGACCGGCTGGCAACCATGGCGAAGGGCGAACTGGCGGCGGGTGAAGAATCGCCGGAGGGACAGAAATATCAAAGTCACAACTAGTGCATATACAAATACAGGGTAGATATACATGATTGCCATCCCATACATGGACAGCAGAGGACGTAGGTGAGATTGAGAAAGAGCTGTGGCCTCCCGGGTGATCCAACATCACACGAGACACTGGCTTGGCCCCCACGTGCTAGGCATCCATCTACACAAAGAGTACTTAAGGTCCTCTAGACAATATGACGCACAGGAATTTATCAGAGACAGCTTCTCCCTGGTCTAGAAGGTGTTCCCTCATCCGATTACACCACGATGTCTCGATATACTCCCACATAGGGCACCGTAGAGTCTGATAATCACTCTCAAACTGCGTAGCAAGGCTCTCGAGCTCGTCAATCAGCAGCTCCTCCTCATCGTAAATCTCTGAAATATATTCCTCATCCAACAGCGTCACGGCAGTTAATTTAGAATCAAATTGGCAGCAGGTATGCGTGAGTCCAAGGTCTGTGAAGGTCGGGAGTCGAATAATATCGGTCGAAGCCCCAACTGTTCTTTGTATTGCAGCGAAAACAACTTTGAAAAGGGCAGAAAGCAGCTGGAGGGGTATAATGCGAGGATCTTTCTCCTTTAATTAGACATCAACCCCATGGTCGAAGGACGCATTATCAAGTCCCTTGAACCAACAGCCACGCATGACAAATCGCACAGCCATAGATAGACCCAAGCACTCCACCAGTGAGCAAAAGCATCGCCATATATTCTCATTGTCGAAACGAAGGCTTTGTTCCATGAAATCTGCGAGAGACGCAGGAAGCGAACCTAGAAGGTCGCGAAAGTCGTTCTCTGCCTCCATGCATTGAGAGGCCACGCTTGAGTTCCATATCATTGCTCGCACGATATGGAGGCACAATATGAAGCACAAGGGCAACTGATCGGTACCCAGCGGAGAACCAATATTTGCGCCTTTATTCACCGCCTACATTTCTCGAGAGAGAGTGTGCTGAAGCATGTCGTTAGGTGAAACCCGAGTAGTAAAAGAATTGGCCAGTACAGGGTTGTCGCTCCTGTTGTCAAGTTCGCCAATGTCACGAAAGCCACCCCGGTAAAGCTTCTCTAGTTGATCAGCGCGTAACGCGCGTGGTTGGTAAACAAGACAGTCCTCAAAGTACCTGATCGATGAATCAATGGCGACACCGCGAGCTTCCAATTCCATGCATATCTCTGCTGCCCTCCAGTCAGGAAGACGACCACCCTGAAGGTCGAGTTTGTGCTGGATATTTTCTGGTAAGATAGCTCTGGCAAGCCTGTCTTATGTAGTATGTGGATGCCATCCGCCCACAAGAGCGAGCCCCAGAAGAGATGCTCTATAGATTCTTCGGAGTTGTTTCGTAGGTTGGCCACCTCATGCCTCAAGGCACACTCCAACGCATCCTTTGATTTTGACACGGCAGCATGCGCGATGTCCGATAGGAAGAAGTCTAAGTAAACTAGTAGTTGCCGTGGCCATTGACTTAGGAAAATTCAACATACTTCCCTCATTTATGAGCCAGACATGTTCAATCCACTTAGGTGACGAAGCTTGTCCTTTATCATGGCACCTTTCTTGATCAAGTGCGGAATAGGCTTTCTGACATCAGAAAGGCGGACGAGTAGGTCCAATGGGTCCATTCCGCTAAAGTCTGTTTCATTTGTAGGACAGCCTGATTTGGCAAGATAATCGATAACGAGGACACTTGATTCATGGCCACGCAGCTTATTCAAGTGATTACATGCCGCCTACTATTGTCAGCCCGCCAAAAACTATGGGACTTGTCTCGTAACATACATGCAATAATGTCGATCCGTCCGCCGTCCTATCATAGGGGCTGGCTTGACCTTCGTCAAATAGGCGTTGCGAGTCTCGAACCATGTTTCCGACGTGGCCTTCTACCTCTTCGTTTCTTGGGATATAAGATAGGCTGTTGTACACAAGCCTGAATGCAGGAGAGTCATCTGGCACGATACATGAAAGTTGAAGTTTGGACAGATCGACAAGCCATTCGCGACTCTTGAAATTTTTATTGTCACTTCGACTGCGAGTCCGAGCCAGATGCTTGAAAATGTAAATCTCTTCGTCCGTGATTTTGCCGACGTAAGATTTCTATCCTTGGGACAAGGACCACGTAATCGTGCTGCCCTGGAAGAAGAAGACGCCGTTCGATTACGGCAGGTGCAACTCGGCAGATCCTGCATCTGATGCGTGTATTTCCTTTGCTGTTGGTTGGCAGAGGCAATATTTTGAATGGCCAGTTCCTGGGGATTTAGCGGTATGGATATCCCAGTTCAGGGGGAAGGGACGTACAATTCTTCCCAAGCTTGAATTATGCTGCTCCATTTTTGTGATTACCAGGCTCTCCAATCTCTATATTGTATCTGTTTGTGTACTGAGAGCCAGCGCATGCTGTGCTTGGAGACTAAAATATACCAGCGATAGCTCCCAGGTCGATAGGCAAAGAATCCCACGCAAGAAGCGCCATATGTAAATTGATCTGTAAGCCTTGCAAGATATCGACCGTCCCTAGCAGCGACTCTTTATGAAACGGATACACTGCCTTCTTCGCTGTGGCTCGTATTCGGCCACCCAAGCCCGAACTCGGCGTTGCAACAGAGAGGCGTTTAACACGCTCGTTGAGATGCATTCTGCAAGACCTTCTCCTTAATGTCCGATACAATATTGGGATGAATTTGATAAATTTAGCTAAGTGAGTTGATGTGTTGCAGTGTCGCCTGAAGCCCGCCAGCCTTAACCGCGACACTCTCGATTCGTTCGTTGAACCCCCGCAGCCCATCGCAATATCCTACGATGAGCTTGCAGCTTTCAATGCCAAGAGATATCAGACCTGCTGCGCTAGCAGTGGCGGAGAATGGGTCTATCATTTTGTCGAGTTTGTCAAGTTCACCGAGTGTTAGACTGGGAGATGAGGATGGAAGTAAAAAGGAAAGTGCGCAAAGGAAAAGACGACTGCAAGGCTGAGGTGATAGCGCATCACACAGCCGCAGGCCATGCATGAAAATAAGGCATCAGCTCCAGGCGAAAATGAAACCGTGTTTTGTAACCAGTACTATCACCTGGCTCTTAGGTAACGTCACATATCCAGATTGTATCGAGGTACAGCAGCTCATCTATCGCATTGCACCAAAACAAAGTCTGTATAAGCGTCCCTCCTCAAGCTCAGTATCACACCTGACTCCAATTTCTTCGTTACTTTTGCTTCCGGGCACTCAATCTTCCAACCACTTCCCTCAAGGCCAGCCAATATGCCGCCCACAAGTAGCGCAATGACCATAGGCGCGAACACCGGCTTAGCGGGACACAAAAACGGCTTGCCGCTGAAGGGCATAAATGCCCTTTTCTGAAGAGATGAGATAGTGCTCCACCGTCTGGGGTTGAACTCCAGTGCATCAGCACCCCAGATGTCTTTGTCAATGTGGAGACCCTCAACATCTGCTGATTCTAGCTGCGATGCCGTATCCATGCTTCCAGTCCGGGCACTGTCGCCATCTGCATCGTAACAGAATCCCCGGTGAATATGACGCGTCGGCGGGTAGAGTCTGAGAGCTTCGTTCACGATGCACCTGGCCGAGATACCCAATTCTGCCTCAACGCTTCTGTTGTCAATCAGCCTCTCGAGCTGTGTCATTGTTAGATTTCGAAAGTCTCGATGAATGCCCTTTCCCATTCCGGGTGGGTGGGGGCTGCCGAAGACTTAACCACGATGTATGTCCTTAACACAACTCTCCACAACGTTTCGTCCGATGAAATAAGCCATCTGAGCGGATTATGTTCCGGGTCCAGCGGGTCAACTTCCGGACATAAAGCTCTGAGCGCATCATGTAGCTCGAGCTCTTCCTGGTAGATAGTCCCAAACCCTAGCCGCTTCGACTCAGCCCAGATTCTGTTTATTGCTTCACCAATGGTACTCAGAGCACCTAGTGGAAGATTCCCAAGCGCCGCGGTTGCTGGGGAAAGGACTTGCTGGGCAAAGTGAGAGAGGATACCAGGGCGGCAAGATGGAATTTTTTTCCCTCTAGATCACTTGTGTTAGCAATGAAACCCTGTATAGCATAATCCACAGACACCACTAAGTCTTCCCAGTTAACAACTTTCATGAAAGCCTGTGCCTGGATAGCGAATTTCCGCGCCGTGGCGTCATGTGTTGTGGTGAAACCATTTCCAATCCCAAATGACCTCTTTAGCCTGCCGTTTGGGTTAGCTTTTGATTCTTGTTGGGAGTTTGCGTTGGCACGTCCATCGGGACCGCTTTGGGCAGCTATGATATTGGTGCACCTTTCGATTCTCTTAATAGGAGATGTTTCTGCCGTTAACGAGGGGGGAAGGGCTGTCAGCCACCGGAGGAGTGTGGTAACACTGCAGCTGAGTATAGCAACACCGAGGAGGAGGTTTAGAGGAGGCAGCATGACAAGCAACAATCCTCGAAAAGCTTTGATTTTGCAAAAAAAAAAAAAAAAGAGAAAGGGCAACTTCCAAACCCCAGTTGAGGAGGCAAAGCTGGGTGTTATTTGGCAGTTGTTGAGTAACCCCAAGAGTAAATGTACAGCACGAAATACACCATGGTAAGCCTGTTAAGCCTGCTTTGCTGATTCCCTTGGCACCCACGCCTCGTTTTCCCCTCTGATTTAACCGTTGACATTCGGAACCTGGCTTAGCCGAATGACACTGGAACTCATAAGAGCCTGGGCTAGAGAATGACTGAATACTGCAGAAAGGGCGTTCAACACCAAATTGAACCACTGTCTGTAATCATATCCTTCCCTCACTTCTGCCTTCCTGAGCCTACAGATAAATCATACCCCTCAGAGCGTCTCGAGTTACCTAGATATCTATACAAGGAACCTTGCTCTCTTCGTGGCCAGGATTAACAACACTCGCGACTCGCGATCGAATTCCAATTGGCACTAGGATGACACCAGCTCCATCTGTACAAATCGGAACCTACATATCATCATCATTTCGGAATTCCTTCATCTAGCTCCAGGCTCAACAACAGTGATCCTTGTGGGGCCAACCTTTGAACAGCTATCGATCCAACCTAGCTCGTAAATCGACTCCAAAAAGTCCCCGCAGAATGGCCCGCCTCCACATTCGACCCCGGATTTTAGGCCAGAAAGGAACCAGACCGCGGGCACCCTGAGCTTCAGTTACGAAATTGCAGGGGTCCCACAATGGCCTCGCAGGTTGTGCTCAAAAGTCCTGCCTTGGCCTTACCCCAGTATACAAGTATATAGGTAGCTGGCTGTCGATCCATGTGGGATGGCTAATCACCACTTTGTCAATCCCAGTTACCTTGTTCATAATGCCCGCGCAATCCCGCGCCCGTGAAGGGGATATCCCCGGCACCGTTGACCTATCTGTCGTGGAAGGCGAAGCAACTGGTGGCAGTTACGGCCAGGCGTTGTATCCTGTTCCGACAGATGATCCAAACGATCCTCTTAATGTATGCCCTATCCTCTTTCTCTCTCTACAATAGATGCCAATACAAGGTTGATGTGATAGTGGCCAGCATGGAAGAAGAACGCAATCTTGATTATCGTCTCGGTTTACTCCTTCCTCGGAAACTGTGCACTCGTCGGGCCCTCGGTATACATCAGTATCTACAGTGAGGAGTTCGGGATCTCGCCTGCAGATGCGTCGGGGCTTATTTCGTATCCGAATCTTGCTTTTGGATTTGGTAAGTTGCTTGATCTATAATGTCTGACCTGTTGCCTGACAGGTTGGGACAGGCTCTTTGATTCTCGTCCCGATGTACCTCAAGTTTGGCCGGCGGTTTGTGACGCTCTTATCTATGGCTATTGTACGTTTTCGGTCTCTCATGGTGCTATTAATACTAACACTATCTAGTTTGTCGCTGGACTCATTGGAGCCTCCAGGGCTACAAGTTACACTAGCCTCATGGTCGCCCGCGTCTTCCATGGCTTTGGTAGTGGAGTGTGCGAGTCTCTGCCTGTGCAACTCGTCAATGATATTTTCTTTCTCCATGAACGTGGCAAGCGGATTGGATACTATACAGGTAGTCGCTCCCTCTATAACCTCTCAAAGCCAACCCTAACAGATGATAGTATGTCTCTGTCTCGGTGCAACAGGTCCTCTGTACGCCGGCTACATGCTTGCTGGCGGGTACTCCTGGCGTCTATTCTTCTACGTCGTGGCCGCTTTTTCCGGAGCCCTTCTTGTCGCCGCATTCTTTCTGGCCGAAGAGTCGAGATACCACCGGCCGGATCCTGAGACCGAGTCTTCTGAAACGTCTGTAGAAGAAGGCAAGAAACAGACCGCGGCCATGCAGGTGGAATCCCTTCCAGACCCTATGCTCCCCCGGCGAAAGAGCTTTGTCGAAACTCTTAAGCCCTGGGCTCCGATAGACCACGAGGCCGAGTTCTTCGGCACAATGCTACGCTCATTCGCATACTTTCTCGTGCCTGCTGTTTTCTGGGTAATAACTAGCTTCGGTACGTGCTCTATCAGCCTCACCCCTGAACAGACACAACAAACTAACATCGTCGCTAGGAATCTACATCGGCCTCGGTGCCCTATCATTCAACTACACCTTCCCAATCCTAATAACCAGCGAGCCCTACAACTGGCCCCAGACAAGTTCCGGCCTAATCGCCCTCGCCACAATTCTCGGCTTTTCCCTCGCCCTCCCCTTCACATCCACCTCCGACCGCCTCGCCGCGCACCTGACCAAGAAGAACGCGCACATCCGCGAAGCGGAAATGCGCCTCCCCGCGCTCCTCCCTGGCGCAATCATCGCGCCCGCGGGGCTGATCGTCTACGGGCTAACCGCGCAACTCAGCCTGCACTGGACTGGGTACTTCGCGGGCGTGGCGATGGTACAATTCGGGAGCTACTTCTTCTTCACGTTCACGCTGGCGTATGCGGTGGACAGCTACTACGCGGAGACGAGCGAGATGCTGATCGCGATGAATCTGGGGAAGCAGGCGATTAGCTTTGGAATGGGGAGCTATCTCCTCGATTGGATTGAAGCGAGGGGGTACAAGGTTGTTATCGCGGGCGTGTTTTGTGCCGTTGCGGTGGTGAATAATGGGATGGTGGGCGTGTTTTGGGTTTGGGGGAAGAGGGTGAGGAGATATACGGCTGGGAGCTGGCTGGGGAGGTTGGGGAATCGGAATAAGGGGAGGGTCAGGGAGCAGTTGTAGTGAGGTTGATGGTTTTCTGAGCTAAGGAAACATAAGATGAAGGAAGAATGAACGGTATACAGGAGAGCAATAGCCCACTGTTTCACATTTCCTTTGTGCGTTGCAAGATATAATATAGGTTGGATTCTTTCAGTTCAACAATCCCTTCTTTGACCCATGGAGCTGGGGTATGATCAAGTGGTTTCAACTTCTTTCTTTCACTTGGAATGTTTGAGCTCTTTTTACCCAGTACCTATCTATATCCCATCCGAGCCCTAAAAATGAGGTAACGGACCTATCTCCCATCTTTTCTTACACGGCAATCCGCGGGTGCTGGGGATTAGCAGAAGTCAAAGGTCAAGAAGACACAGACCAAGGCAAAGGCAAAGGCGCAGAAACAGAAGTCTGCGAGAAGGTCGAACCCAGAGATAAATGCAAAGAAACGACAGCCGAAGGCCGCTCAACCAGAGGTAGCTCAACGGAAGGCAGCCCAGCCAAAGGTAGCTCAGCCGCGAAAGGGAAAGCAGACAGGCAAAAGCGTATGCCATACCATGACTTCAGGGTTCTATCTTATCCTCCTCTAACTTGTCGTGCTAATTCTTGCATCCAGGGCAATAACAAGACCAAAGTCGCCACAGCCATGAACGAGAAGGCAGTCGCAAAAACCAACAAGCGAAAGCGAGGCGCACCTGCTGCGAATGAAAACGCAACTGCATCTGCAGACAGCAACCCGCGTCCCACAAAAGTGCTCGTTACCGCAAACGACTGCGGAATCCAGCACTGGATCGACAATGGCACGCTCCCTTAGGCCCAGCAGGCTGGGAGTGGACTTGGCCTTGGGCCGGCGCCTGGTCGCGACGAGAATGAGGCTCCGCAGATTGAGTGGCCATCACAGGATTTGCCTAATTCTGCGGAGTGGGATCCCCTTCTCGTGGAGCGGCGGATAGCTGAAGTTGAAGAAGATGGTGGTAAAGATGAAGAGGGAAAATATGGTAATTCCAGCTCCAATGCCGAGGAGCTCTTGTTGTGTGCTTTGATGTTCATTGATCTCTGATACATTAGATAATTGCTGTATATAGAAATCTATGTCTTCTACCAGGGTCTGTAAACGTGCCAAACAGAGACGGAGCATGTTGATTGTAAAATTGTATCGCGGGAGCTCCTGAGCCGTACCTCCAGTATATCCGATCAGCTTGGCAGCAGCTTGGTATGGTGCCACTCCCTACTTACATACACAATACAGCATTCGGATACGAGATCTTCATGCATGAATGGATGGATGATATGTAACTGGTGTTCAAGATTTGAGGATTGCCACGAGCCTTTGCATCCACCTGTAGCTAGCTACATCCTTTCTGGTTAAGATTGTGGGTGTGGTGTGTGTTACCTGATTGTCTTGCTATAAATGCCCCTTTTCTTTCCTTGATACTAAATGCTTCTCTCTGCTAGGACCAAGGTTCAACCCCTGGTCACCGACTCTGGCTCCCTGTCAATGACTGAGAAAATCCACTCAATAAAGCCACTATTCAGGGCCTAGCAACCACAATCTTTAACGCGGTAACGTCTGATGCGGATAGAGAAGGCCATGAGGCTTTTCGCCGTATGAATATCTTTTCTGATCCATTCCATAGATCTAAGGCGGCTAGATTTTGACGGCGAAAGAGACCAGTTTTAGTTGGATTCAGTTGAGAGTGACGATGGACTAAAGCTTGCTAAGGTCAGGCGGTTATTTATACTCAGCCCAAGAGTGGAGGGTGGAAATGCAGCCATTCAAGATTCATTCTCACTGCTGATTTCACAGGCCTCACATTCTATTTGTTGTGCAGATTATTGAGATTGGATCCTTAAATGCTCAAATTTTGTTCTATAGGTAATCAACCATGTATTCAAGCTAGACGCGGCCTATCTAGACATTGCGGATATTGTACATGACCGACCCGAGCATTCCTATACCAACTTCCATCAAGACAGTTCATCCCGTATCTCATCCACGCCCGTAATCCAACAACCGTCCGGCAGCGTTGTATCCCTCCATATCTCTCTAATTACACTATTCACCGCGATTGCAAAACCTCTTCTTATTGAAAGGTTTATCCCGAGAAGGCAACCGCAGTCTGGGTTGGGATGCCGCTGGGGCCAGGGGCACCGGCACCGCTGTCAGGGAAGGCCGAGCCAGACGGGAAAGAACCGCCGGTGGGGGTGGGAAAGCTGCCACTACCACCGCTGGTGAATTCACCAGTCGGGGTGGGGATAGCAGAGCCGCTCTCGCCCTCACCCTGATCACCGCCGCCGCCGAAGAAGCTGCCGAGGTCAGGCAGGCCCGAGGGGAAGATGTTGCTGAGGTCTGGGAACCCCGAGGGAAGGAGGCCGCTCAGGCCACTTCCGCTGCTGCTGGTGCTGCTGCCGAGGTCGGAGCCGGAGAACTGGCGCTTCTCAGAGGTCGAGGTGGTAGTTGGGACACCAGAGGGAACACCAGAGGGAACACCAGAGGGAACACCAGAGGGAACACCAGAGGGAACACCAGAGGGAACACCAGAGGGGATGGGGGAGTCACCGCCTTCTTCACCCTCGCCTGGGCCTGGGCCTTCGCCTCCGCCAGGAAACGCGGAAGGGGTGGGAAATCCGGAAGGGAATGGAGAGTCGCCTCTCTCGCCGCCGCCTGGAGCGTCGCTTGGCTGGGCCCCGCCAGAGGGGATTGGAAAACCACCTGTGGGGATGCCGGATGGAAAGCCGATTGGAGACCCTGAGGTTTGAACAGGAAGGTCCCCAGTAGGGGTGGGGAGACCAGTCGCGCCATCACCCTCCTCGTTACCCCCGCCGAAGGAGGGAAACTGAGGAGCGGGCAGAGCAAGGGCGCAGCCCAGCATGCCGAGGGTAGCAATGGTGTAGACGTACTTCATTTTGAATGTGATTTTGAACGTGGGTAGTGAAAGAGTGTTGTAGAAGAAGAGTTATGTTATAAGTGAATGGTTTGGACAAGAATACCAGATTCTGTCAAGTTGATTGGATTGAGATAGTGAATGTGGGTGGTGGCCGAATCAACACCATCAGGGGAGACGCAGACCACCTTTATATACCTCGATTCAATCCAGGACCGCTGGACTCAGGGACTAGCGCAATGAGAAGAAACAGGGCTAAGGATGAGCATGGCTCCTTACCCACTTTCCCTGCGGAATAAACATATAAGGTTGAGATAGAATTCTGAAACCATAAATTAGCTTAGCTCCTGGCATCCTGCGGGCCTGCAACCCGTCTTGCGCATCCGCCCTCGGATATGCCGCGATGCCCTAACGCGAAAATGGCGTGCTACTTCATCAGTTGGTAGCCCAGACAAGGAGCCAAGGACTGGGATTGCAGAGTCTCGCCATTCAATTTCCATCAAGTAATGATACCATGTGGCAGGGAAACTGTGGATCTCACCGGTCGAGTACTCCGTAAGTCGCTCAGAATCGCCAGTATTGAGTACAGCAGGTATCTAACTGGGAAGGAAATACCACCCACGGTACCAATCCCATTCTAGACCGTTATAGGGTCTGAAGAGGCTGATCCTTATCTGCAGAGCCGGCCCATTATTATATTGATTGATTGGATTGCCTCGTAGGGTCGTCCAGCTGTATACCCGCACTGACATCCGCGCGTTCCTACGGCAAAAATACAGCGAATAATCATAGCTCCCACAGTGCAAAGCACAGCTCAAAAAGCCAAAATCACTGCATGTTCGGCTCCAAATTTCGACAAGCAAGACTAAACGCTCCAGAGCTGAGGCAGTAAAATGCGCGCCAGTGAGCCATAATCATGCGGCCGTGGTCGTTCGAGAAAGCAATCGGCCATCATCAATAATGCCATCTTCCCGTGTCACTGTGGGGAAGGATCTTCGGAGCATGACGAATTCAGCGCTAAAGGGCTTATTCTCAGACGCGAAAGTTTGCATGCCACGTTTAATTCGACATGCAAGGTGAAGTTCCAGCCCGCGATCGGCGGCTTTGGCACAGATGCAGCCAGGGTGAACTGATTTGTCTGCGGGCCCTCTGGCGTGAAACACCACGGAGGAATTCAGACAATGGCTGTCGGGGACCCCGGTTCCCGGCGATATTGCCATCTTCCTCATTGCCCAAAAATAAGACGAATCGGCACGAAAGCTTGGGAGGCCAAGTTTGAAGCCGAGTCTGGGCCAAGTTTGGTTGAGCGCGGAAATGCCTATTCCGGCGATGCTCTGGAGAAGCCAGTTCGCGAGACCTGTTTCAACTTCTTGGAGGTTCGGTAGCGAAGCTAAAACTGCTGATCAAGAAGTGCAGATCTGAGGACCACTATAGCACTCACGAGACTGCACAACTGCAGCCTGCCCCAAGGGATACACACCTTCGAAACAGCTTCGAGAGTGTGGCGACAGCCCTACCTGCCGGCGTGCCATAGTCGCTCGTCGGTAGACAATTCGGCGATAGATCGAGTGGCGGGATTTTTCGTTTGCATGTATTTCGTGAAGATAGACTAGTGTTCTCGTCGACATGCCTAGAAAAGGAGAAGAACCATTGACGGCGGATGAATCAAGTTGACAGAACAGTAGTTGTCGGCTTGTCTACACAAAGATTTTGCGCTCGTTCAACAAATCGTCTCCGTGGCGTAGCTGGCTAGCGCATACGGCTGTTAACTAGCTGATACCGTAAGGTCGTCAGTTCGATCCTGACCGGGGACGTTTCTTTTTGCACCATCTACCCCTCTATCCATATTTTATTCGTACAATGCCTTCCTTTGCTCATAAGGCATCGCAGGAAACAATTTGACAACTCGTCTCCGTGGCGTAGCTGGCTAGCGCATACGGCTGTTAACCAAGCTGATACCGTAAGGTCGTCAGTTCGATCCTGACCGGGGACGTGCTTTCTTTTTTGCTTTTGGTATTCTCGTCTCTTTCGCTTAAATGTAATCAATCATTGTCTGTCTGTTGACCAGATACTGTTATCTTTTCCTTTTCCGTTCCCAGAGACATCATATCCTGCTACTAATGATAAACCTAACTCCATGAAGCTGTTGCGTCGAGGAGTGTTATTCACACCTTAACCGTATATTTTCAAACACCCCACAATGGCTGTATTGAATCCTCCGAAGTCGACTCCATTTTATCTGTTACCGAAAAATATGGGGAGCACAATCCCAGACCAACAACCCCGTCGGCTTTGATATTGGCACATAAGCTGTACCACATCGGCGTCTACCTCAGAAGTACTATGAGTCAAGAGAAAATGGCGTCGGCACCCACTACTTCCAAGAAGTCGTCACATACTGGAAAGACAATGGAAATCGGTTACACTCCGCGCGCTGTGAGTTTGCTTCTGCCATGGAGGCATGACGATATGTTCAAGGGTTGATCGAAGACACAATTGTATTTCGCCAGGCCAGCAGTCTGGTGCCAAATTCTTTTGGATTGTCCAGCTTGAAGCTCGCATGCCGAAGACCGATATCGCTCTCACAACCTCGGGCTTTCAGCTTGATACATTTCCTGTCTTGCCTGTATGGACTCGTGGAGCACGACACGCGTCACTCGAAGCTTCTCCGGTTGGACAGGGTGTTTGGGCCGGAAGAGGATCAGACCAGACCAGGGTTGTCAGGGACGGCTGGGGTGACTTCTCATTCAACGGTCCGGGGATCCTTGGGGTTGGGTCCGTGCATCCCATCCTGTCGTTGAAGAAAATCTGATGGATGTACAGATGTGAAACGAAGGACCAGTAGTTTCAAGTCTAGACTCTGCATCAGAAGGAAGAAAGACGGCCCGGACCACGTCAGCCCTGTACCTGACACAGGAGGTGGAAATGAAGGTTTTCACTAGGGCAGCCACAGTCAATGTAAGTTGACTGAGATAGAGCGAAGCTTGCGTGGCTCTGCTGGACTGCATATATGATCACTGCAGGGTTTATTATTCAAGAGGAGACAGAGCATGGTGCATAAAGCACTGCATTAATGGCTTACATGTTTATGTATGGTTTATGCATATCTTATCGGCCGATAGAATTTATTACACGTGTAATTGAGTTTCAGCCTTCCCCTCCCCGATCTATACAACAAAACTCAGCGGCAGCCTTGCACGAAGACGCCACTAACAGCAGCTAGCGCACGTTTTCGTACTTCTATATAATACAAATATCGTCTCCTAAAGTTTATCAAAGATCTCCCCGGTTTTCCCCGCAATATCATGCTCGCACGATCGCCAAAAGCCGCCAAAACAACCACCCCTCACACCCCGCACGATCCAAAAATACACCCCAAAATGATGTGATTTGCGCCCCTGATTGAGAATGCCCGTTAGTGGTAAAATAAATGTAACGCCAACCAATCAGATGCTCGGAGCAAAGGACATTTGTGAGATAAGGACAGGGCTTTCGGTTGTCTGAGCTTTTTTTTATATGTGAGGAACAGCTCCCAGCTCCCCGAGAGCTTGAGCTAACGCTTTACTTTGAAAACCAAAGCATTGCCATTGCAATTGGTAGCACTATAGACTCTAAAGACTAGAGAGTGTGCGAGCGAGTATGCCTCTACCAGCCAAACGCGTCGCAGTCATCGGCGCAGGGCCCTCAGGGGCCATTGCCGTTGATGCGCTCGTGCAAGAGGGCGTCTTTGACGTTGTGCGCGTGTTCGAGAGGCAGGAGAGGGCTGGTGGGAACTGGTACGCCAGGCCATTCTCAACCCTCCCCCAAAACTACAAATTGAAAGACAAAGTCTTTTAACAGCAAGCACAGGATCTCCCGCCCCAACGAACGCGCAATCCCCCTCGACATCGACGCCCTTTCCTCACGCACAGCAGACTCCCCAATCCCCATCCCCGCCAATCTCCCTGCATACACCCCTCCAGTGTCAACACACAGATACACAGACTCGCACATCTACCCGGGCCTGCACACGAACGTCGACGCCTCGGTAATGTCCTACTCGCGCGAAGCGATCCCCGAAGTCCGCTCAGAGTGGTCCGTAAAACTGCACGGGCCCGATACGCCGTTTCGACACCACGAGGTGGTATGCAGGTATATCGATGACCTGCTGAATCGCAACGGGTACCAGGATCTCGTGCAGTACAACACGACAGTCGAGCACGCGGTCAAGGATCCGCAGACGGATAGCTGGGTGCTTACGCTTAGGCGGGCGGCGGGCACAGCTGATGCCGAGGGGGAGAAGAAGAAGGATTACTGGTGGACGGAGAGCTTCGATGCGGTTGTTGTCGCCTCGGGCAAGTATCATGTTCCGTACGTACCTGATATTCCCGGGTTAAAGGAGTTTGCGGCGAGGTATCCGGGTGCCGTGGAGCATGCGAAGCAGTATCGGGGGCCGGTGAAGTATAAGGGGAAGGTAAGACACCCCATTGGAGACAGATTCTTTCATCTACATCCCATGTAGATGTATGTTGCTAAACTAATGAACTCGAACAGAAAGTCGTCACAATCGGCGCCTCCGTCTCAGCGGCCGACACCGCCGTCTCGCTGATAAACACTGCACAAAGCCCCATCTACGCCGTCGTGCGCGGCAAATACAACGTCTACTTTGGCGACCACGCATTCGCACACCCGTCGATTGAGCGTCGCGCGCCCATATCCCGGATCGAATCCGAAAACGGCGCCCGCACCGTGCACCTCGAAGACGGAAGCTTGATCACAGACGTCGACCATTTGATCTTCGGAACCGGTTTCTCCTGGACACTCCCGTTCCTGCCAGACCTCGAGATCCGCAATAACCGCGTCCCGGGGCTGTATCTGCATGTTTTCCATGAGAGGGACCCCGGGTTGGTGTTTTTGGGGGCGGTTGGCGCTGGGCTTACTTTCAAGGTCTTTGAATGGCAGGCTGTTGCGGTGGCACGCGTTCTTGCTGGGAAAGCACGGCTTCCGCCGCTGGAGGACCGGAGGATATGGGAGGCTAAGCGGATAAAGACAAAGGGGGACGGGGCTGGGTTTCTCATGGTGAATCCGGATTTCGAGGAGTACTTTGAGCAGCTTCGTAAGCTTGCTGGGGAGCCAGGAGAGGATGGGGTTGGGAGGAGACTGCCGGAGTTTGAGCAGAAGTGGGTGGATGATTTTTCGGCAGGGCATGAGAGGAGGATAAGGATGTGGAAGCGGGCGAATGAGGCGGCCAGGGGAGCGAGAATCTAATATTAGGACTGACGATGTGAATAGAGGCTCTATGTCTATAGTATGATCTCTATGGTTTCTATTTAGCACTTATGGTGTAATGAAATCCAAATCAGATCACCCCGCGGATATTAAACAAAATATATCGTTTAAACGTGCACAACGAAGGAAAGTACCAGGCCTATAGGTTTCGAGGTTAGAAGCGCCAGCGCTCTCAACGACGAGGGGTGGGTCAATGCTAAGTTTGAATCCAGAGAAAAACGAAAGCGAGCAGGAAAACAAGGGGTATCGTCGTTTTGCGGCCAATCACTCCCCTGTAGATGAGTGTGGCAACCAGGCAGCACATACACAACATTGCAAGTAGTTTGAGATGAGAAATTGGCTGGAGATTCGTGCCCTGGTTCTCGGGGGCTCTGAAGAACATTAGCCCAGGTCTAGTGGTAACATTGGAGAACCATACTTAGGGACAGGCCAACCGTCGACGTAGTCAAGGCAATTCCAGCCTAGCTGTGCATCCTATCCAATGTTAGTTGATGTTGTATCTGGAGAATCAGTGCACCGCTTACTCCTTGTTTAAAGCCAATGCTAGTGTCGTCTGTATACTGTTAGCAGTCGGGCTTGGCCTCGATGACATATAGCACGCACGGTAGTGGTAATAGAGGACATCAGCGCGGTCCCCAGTACCAGGTAAGATACCGAGGCCACCAGGAGCATAAACCTTCTTGTGGTTGGATCCGTATATGACTGTCCCTCCTCCATCAAGTAGGCTCGTATTGTCCCGATCCATAAACGGCCCATGCACATTTGTAGCCCTTCCCACCCGGATACTGTACCTGCAAACTAGTCAGCTACTATCAACCAACGCTTGATGGGACACATACTCATTCCCCTTCGAAGGAAACCCCTGCTGTTCGAACTGACAACACTGCCCATGGCTGAACCATGCATAATAATACGGAGCGCGATAACTCATGTACGACCCCTCATTAGGCTTTTGCTTCGCATCCGGCAGATACACAAGATGATCCACGTTCGAGCTCGTGGAATTCTCAACATCCAACTCATTCGTCAACGGGACCTGAAAAACCCCGTCCCAATAACTCCCATACTGTAGATACGGCCTCCCGCTATCCGGATCAACGAAAAAAGCGGGATCAATTGCATTCGTCACATTATACGGATACACATCCGATCCCTCCCCGGTCCCCGTATTGATCAACGCTCCGTGATCTGTCCAATTGCCGGGCTCAATAGATTCAGACGAGGCCAAGCCGATGGCACTATTCCGTTCCCCTGCTTGACTGATCGAGTAAAAGCAGTAGAACCGGTAATTCCATAGAGTTACCATTGGCGCCCATGGCCGTTTGCGGTTTTGCTTCCGCACGACGCTAAGGTCGTCTAGGACCGTGCCAAGTTTCTCCCATGGGCCGTCGAGCTTTGTAGAGCGGAAAGTGGGGACTCTGACACCTCCCTTGAAGAGATAAAAGTAGTTGTTGTGTTCGAGGATGTTGGGATCGTGCGCAGCGATATTTCCGGGGTTGGCGAGCGGGTAATCGGTTGTATCCGAGAATGTCTTGGAGTCGAGCGGTTTTGCTGCAGCGAGGTATAGCCAGGGAACCAGCCCTAGCAGGGTGATAGGCACCATCGATGCTGGTCTGTTATTCGTTGTCCGCGGTCTAGAAGTCGAGGGAGTCGGGGCGGATCGAGAGGAAGGGCTCAGTATATTAATAATAGGTCCGTATCCCCGCCATTGAACTTTAGGTACAGCTCCTGGCCCTCTGAGTAACGATTAAATCAGCTCCGCAAAACAAGGTAGAGGGGAAATCCTACATACCGGTCATGCAACCGAACAGGCGCGATTCAAGGCGCTATGAGGTCCACTGAGAATGAAGCCTGGACGTACGCTTGGCGAATTGTGAGCATGACGCAGGATGGACATAAAAAACAGGGCGCAATGGCTGGAGGGAATCGGACTGGGCTCGGGGGAGGTCCAGATCCAAGCTATCGATAGGAGCCACGGATCTCCGATCGGCGATCATGACATACAACTAACATCACAACATCAACAGAGAACATCATCGTTCTTGAAATTGGAAGCCGGGAAACCCCAAAATTTAGGTTGATCTTAACCTTATTTCAATATCAAATGAATTGGTTGCTTTCCCCCGTGTCGCGGAATAAAAATTCTCATTTTGATCTAGATGAACTATATATAGTCAACAATCCTCCCTGCTATTCAAAGACACAAGACAATTGATAAGAGGGGCAAGAGAGACCGCGATGAGATTACGTACATCAGAGATTCAAAACATAAATCAATAATAAAAATCCCCCCACCACCGACCCCAGCTATAGCTCTATCAAACAATCAATCCCGCAACCATAACCCCAACAGCAGCATAAACAGGTATATCTAGCGCCCGCGCAGCCCCGGTGAACTCTGGATCCCCAACCGTAGTCGTAGTCGATGTAGTATCGCTCGTAGAGCTACCCGTGGGGAGAATAATCGAAGGCGACGTAGTAGGCGTCCCAATAGGGTGAGACCTCCAGGGCGGCGTGGTCTGAACGTGGCCGCCGGTGGCCGCCGGTGGGCTCCAGGTGGTCGGGTGGAATGATTGAGGATGATCCGGCTGGGTCATAGTAGGTCTCTGTATGGGAGATTGTGTCGTCGGGTAGGGTTGTTGCGGCGAGGACCGTATCAGTATTGGCATTGTCGGTCGCGATAGCGCTGCTGGTGTAGGCTAGGAGGACGAGGGCGAGGGATTTGAACATTTTGGCTCTGACTTGGGGCTTGGAATATTGGGCTTGGAGACGGAGCTGGATATTTATGAGCGAATTAATGTATATGAACCAGCGCTGAATTGATAGCGGCTGGGTAGAGGATCGATGGTTCTGATTGCAATAGCATCAACTTCTGTGTTGTGAAGGCACTTTGCTGATTTATACTATCGAACTTACAGGAAATTGCCTTGAATATAGCTCGCAAGCTCGCACCGCCAATACCTCGTTCGATGGGTATTAAAAGGACCGTACCTGATCGGCTGGGCAAACACAGGCGGCTAACAATACGCCATCGCCACTGGCTGCGCGAAGATGGTAGGTAGGGCTGTGGGACACCTAGCTGCCGGTTTTGTTGAACAAGAGGCATAGCTTACGAGCCAAGGGATTGAAATCGAGACAACTTCTAAAATTACTTATGATGTGATCGGTGATGTCTTCGGTAGTGTATAATTAGTATCTCTTAAAGGGGAATCAAACGTAATTGTAGACTCTCTTAAACTAAGAAGCATGTTATATATCTGATAATTAGACATTCGCCATTATATTCGACTCTCAAGTTCTCATATAGATTAACCAGTTGTAGCTGTTACCTAGAGCATAACGGCACCAGCCATGACACCTGATAAAGCGTACAATGGCGCATTGAGAGACGAAGTAGCACCAGTGAAGTCAGGGTCAGCGGGCGTTGTCGAAGAAGTGGTGGGACTATCAGATCCAGGAATTTCTGAAGCTCCGGGCGTCGGTTCCGAGATAATGGTAGAAGTAGTCCAGCCGCCGCTTGGGGTCGGATGGGGAGCGTGCCATGGTGAGAAACTGGGGTCAACGATAATGGAGGATGAGGTAGAAGGTCCAGATGAACAGGGCATCAATGTCTGGTCACCAAAGGTCGTTTACTCGGCCGAGGGCTCGGGATCGAATGCCGAGGTAGAATCCGCAATAATGGTCGAGCTGACGGAAGACTCGGACGGGACGGTGGGATCAGTGATGGTTGTTGATTCAGTCAAGGGTTCGGGATGGAATTCCGAGCTACGGTCGGCAATGATGTTTGACGAGATGGCTGGGTCGGTTGGGAAGGTGTCGGCGATCGTGGTTTCAATGGTAGTAGTAGGGCCCTCCACGGCTGCAGAGGCGCCGTAGGCTAGTAGGGTGAGGTGGAGGAGCTTGTACATCGCGGCGTGTTTGCATAAACGAGTGTAGTCCGAGCTTTAAAGAGCGCAGAATGTGGAGTTATCTCACGGGATAGAGAAGATGCTGTTTGATATGATCCGCACGATGTTCATCGTGGATTATATAGGTTTTCGCTCAGGGTTCGATGCCCTAGTGACGAAGATACGGGCCCAGTGATTCTCAATTCGCATAAGGCTATTGCCCGTGATGGCTTCGGTGACGCTCAGGGATATTGCCCCTCGACTAGTAATGTGACTTCAACCCATGAAGCACTTGGTTTTGAGACAACGGTTCAAATGTCCTTCAAAAATACCCCGGCTAATCCGCGTTGTTAGTATTGCACTTGCCAACCCGGAACTCCGAAGATATAGCCGTATCCAGGGACAACCGGCACCTATCAGATGGCCGACAATCCTTAGGCTCGACAGGGGGAGGTGCGGAGACAAGACAATATAGAGGAGGTGCTGTTTATAGTTGACGGGAGGGCAATCATTCAAAGGTAAAACCCGCCAATTCATCCCAGTCAAACGCCTCAAGAAAGGGATCTAAATCGCCAGATGCCTAGTGTAGTGTTAGAAAGATGACAAATGGCAGCCACATTTCAAATTTGCTCACCATGAGGCCGAGATTATCCGGCAGAGGAGCATTGAGTTCGGGGACAAATTGCGGCGGCGCTGCTTGAAGGCTATTCATGCCCAGGATCTGGAGCGCATTAGCAACAGCAAAGGACGGCGTCGTAGTTCCACGAACTTGATTGGATTTGAAATTTCCCATGCCTAATTCTCCCAAATGAGAGCAGTTGGCGTGTTGTGAAAACAATGTCTGCGCGAATAGGATGACACGCTCTACAACCTCCTGCTTGTAGGCAGTTGCTTGTGTTGGCCATAGTTTGGCCTTTACCAGTGCGAGAAGGGTGGACATGAAGAAGTAATCCTTGGCTCCTTTGATCACCTGGAGAAGCCGGGTTTCTAAGCAGGTTAGAGCAACCTCCACCAAGGAGACCAACGACTCGGGAAGTCCCGGCAGCGTATGAAGGAGAGCGAAGGAGTTGACAGCTTCGATGAATTAGCACAAGTCATGTTTAAGACAGTCTGGAAACATACCGCGGTTACCAGCTGCCTCATGAAGAAGCTGACAGATTGAGCAAAAAGCTTGTACAGTCCAATCACCAAGATTGCACAAAGAAAGAGATCTCGACCTCTCATGCAGTCGCCTCTGTGTCGAGACCATCATAGTCACCAGCTCTAACCGTGTCCTAGCAGAAGGGGCGAAGAGAGGATCCCGCGATGCCTCAATTGCAAAGGGGGTATGAATCGATAAAAGGCTGATTCCAAGTTTATTCTCCAGCATTGCTTGTGTCAAAATCACTTTATCAGCCGTCTGGACGCTGCCGAGTTCGGAGACTTTCCAATTAGGTATCTTCGACAGATGCCGGTTCAGTTCCCAATCCAAGCGGAGAATCTCGTCATAGCGACATCTTATTCGTGGAGAGTGCATCAGCCTGCAGGCGCTTAAGCGCAACGACAGACTTGGGGTCAGGATTGCTTGGAAAGAGCAGTCGGTGTATTCATCTAACGGTCGCTCCATGGGAAGCTCTTCAATATTCTCCTGGAGATCGGAATCGTTAACATTTAGAGGCGGCGCTGTATCATAGTCCGACTCCTGCACGCAAGGCGGCATTCCACGTTCCATGGCGACCTGGAGGTCGAGTTCCAGGATAGTGGTCCATATGCGCCTGCGCATTTCCTTGTTGAACGGTGAGATCTTGGCGTACAGACTAGGGTCTCGATGATACCCAGCTAACATGGCTTTCTTCACTAGGGTTGCAGTTAAGAGCCACGCCTTGCTGCCTTTCATCCCATGCCTGTTTTGGGCAATTATTAGGAGGATATGTAACCGGAGGACGGTGATGTCTGAGCGCTTGATAGGAGCAGTTTCAATCCACTTTTCAGCAAATAGAGTCCACTCTAAGGGTGTATAACACCGCAAGCTGGACCCATTCTTCCGCTCGAGGGCGGCAAAGTCGGCCAGGTTCCATACACAAGCAAGAACAAGGAGCAACTGGACCGCAAACGCTGGAGAAACAAGCTCAGGACTTGCTTTACGCGCCCAAAATTCATCGAGTTCTTGCAGGAAAGAGGGAACGTGGAGAATTCTATGAGTGGACTCGACGTGTGTGAGGAATAGAACGACTAGCTCATCAACGACTTGCCGGGATGGGAGCAATGCAATGAGAGTCCGCGTATCGGGTTCAGGTATGGCCTCGCTCAGTGGCTGTATTTTCCACAGCCCTCGCGAGACTCTCATCAGGTCAGGACGAAGAGCAGAAAGGTGAGGACTCGAGAGCCGGATTTCCTCCGCAAAGGCCCTGAGATCGGGAAACTACCCAAGTCAATGAATGCTCAATGGTGCGGGGGAGGGGAATTAGGAACTACCTGCGCGATGAGGTTTGCAAAGATCCCGGAGCCATTAAAGCGAGTCTTTGTATCCTTTCCCCTCATCATGATTCGAGGCGAGAGATCGAGTGGCTGCGATGGAGAAACCGGATTCTCATCATCTTGCACTGAGTTGGTGCGTGAATCGAGCTGAGCTAGAGGATGGTGGTGTCTGGGACGGTGCAAGAGTTCAGGGCTGTTCATGAATTCCTGATTAACGGCAGCTTTTGGGGCACCTAGGACGGTCTCTAAGAAGCGATCCCGCTTCTCCTCCACAGGGCACGGTGCCGGCGTCGAATTCGTCAGTTGAGGCCGAGACGACTTGCTTAACCCCGAGTCTGGGGTCGAATGGGCGACCGGCGGCGGATCGACCAGGTGTATCTGTGCAGCTGGGCCGGAAACTACTCGTCCGGGAAAAGACGAAGCTTCCACCGTGCTTGGTTGTTGCCACAGAAAGCCATCCTCGTAGGAGCATTTGGTGGGCGATTTCCCTTTGGCACACCTGCCACATGTCGGATACTCGCGGTCGCATTTCAGTTTCCTGCTGCGGCACTGCGAGCAGGCGATGGTCCGCCTCCGCCTCTTCCGGACGCGATGCAGTTGCTGCGGTGGGGGTTGCACGTCGGCCATTTCAGCTCTGCTCTGACACTTTCGCTCATAATTCCGGGATCTCCTGGGCAGATGAGAGGCTTGGGTTTTGATAAAACCACGGCTTACGTGTGTTGGACGGGCCGGCCCTCTTAGCCGTAACTGGCAATTCCGCCCGCCTCCGGCCAGTCTCCCGAGTGCAGTCAGGCCACTATTTTGGTGTCTTCTTCATGTTTGCGGGTGGTCGCAGGGTAGGCGATAGCCTAATGATGATTATACTAGTAATGCAAGTATTATAGGCCCTGGATTATCCCTGAATCGAATCAAGAATTGATATCTACTTGGAGCAACTTCAATGTTCGGAGTTAACAACCTATTTCTGATTCATATAGATTTCTCCACGTGGCAATGTAGCCTACTCCGTAAAAAGAAAAGAGTCAGAAGCTCAAGCTGTCGGAAAGCCCGAGAGCCTCGAATGTCTTACTTGTAGATAAAGTACTTTGCTCAAGCTTACTAGCGCACAGTGCGATGTGTGGACCAGCTCCGCACCAAGGCCGATCCTATTCTTAGCCTCTTGTATACATCACCAACAACAACGCAAAGTCATAGTGACTCACTTATCTTTTTGGACAACTTGCGGTGTAGAAAATACATTATTATTGAGTGTCAGCAAGCGCCGGGGATATGAGCAAACAACGAAAACCGACAATTACTCCGCTCTGTAGGCAGAGAGATCCACATTGTACAAGGAATACGAGGGGCCAATAGACAAACAATCAAAAAGATGGAGGAAAGACTTGAAGCCCTAAAGTCTGGATGGAGCGTGCAAAATGCCAGGCAGAAGCATATAGATCGTTTACTTTGATCGGCGTAACAGCAAGTATATGCAGGGTACTTCGGAGATAATCCTCGGCGTTTTCGGGGCTTCGTAAATTCCCGAACTCTCTGCAGGGGTTATATAGCTCTCTACAACGCCAACAATACTCAATATTCATAAGCTAACTCTCGGGGTATTCCATCCTACCACTACAGAATATATTCGAACCATTATAATCATCGCGGCTGTCAGGAGACTACGCACAATGCTTCGATCCCTCCTCTCAATCACCGGTCTCCAACGGGAAGACTACATTTTCCCCATCGTCGATCCCAAAGAAGATGGCATAGACTGCAAGAAAGACTGCGCGGATTGTACAATAGAGTACCCGGCCAAAGTGAAAGTCGAAACATCGCGACCGCTCTACGGCCATATCAAACAATTCCACACACACGTCCTAGTTGCTACGGGGAAATCAGATTGGACCAACAAAGTCGAGAATGAGCGTGGGAGTCTGATGGAGGCAATCCACGATTCCTCGGGGTCTAAGCATGGGGTAAGTGTATTCTATGCCGGCTCATTGGAGAAAGGAGAAAATTAACGGTGTTTACAGCGCATGATGATTTCAGCATCGAATCTCAAATCACCACAATCCGAGGACGGCTCGACAAGGAGTAGTGGCACGACCGTCCTCCTCCTGCCATCATTCACATTCGTCGACTCAGTAGACACCAGCGACGTAACCGACCTCATCACCAACTACATCGACGCACCCCTTTCAGACCCCTCAAAGGCTCTCACGCCATCCCCGGACTCAAAATTGAGATCTCGTCCCTGCGAATACGACTACGTCGTCCTCCTTTGCTCGCACAAGCGCCGCGACGCACGCTGCGGTATCACGGCACCGCTAATAAAGCGCGAACTCGAGCGACAACTCCGACCCAAAGGTCTCTATCGCGACGCGGACGACGAGCGCCCTGGAGGCGTAGGGATCTTCTTCGTCTCTCATGTTGGCGGGCACAAGTTCTCAGCGAATGTGCTCGTCTACCGCAAGAAGGAGCAGCAGATGATTTGGCTCGCAAGGGTGCGGCCCGAACATTGCGAGGGGATTGTCAACTATACACTGCTCCAGGGAAAGGTGGTGCATCCGGATTCGCAACTAAGGGGTGGGTTTGATCGCGCTAGAGGGTTGACAAGTTGGTGATTGAAAACGTGGGAGAACTTTCTTCTGTTTTGTCTTTTTTTTTTTTTTTTTTTTGTTTGTTTGTTTCTCAATACCCAATGCATGGCAGATAGAGCAAGTACTAGTCTTTATCCAATAGAAAGGGTAGAATAATAATCTACGAGGGGCGACCCTTGGAATGACACGCTACGTCACCCACGCTCTCCACCCGCGTTGATTGATTTCGCGCACGCGACGGGAGGCCAGGGGGCCAACGATTTTTGACAGATACTGCTACCACCGTCAACAATCATCATCGCCTTCATATTTATCCAATATATCCGATAAAGCACCTTACCATATATTCATTCCAACTTGACACCGTACACCGTCCGAAATGCAATAATGTCCGATGTTGCAGTCTCGGAGATCGCGGCCCACGAGGCCGCTCTGCGCGCCGAACTGAAGGAGTGGGAGAGGGGGTTTGCAGCTGCCAACGGAGGGCGTAAAGCTGGGCGAAATGATATCAAACAGGCTCCCGAGATTGGTACAACTCACTTCGTTCGTGTAGCATTCAGAATTGAAGCTAATTGTTCCAAATCATAGCCGCGAAATACAAAGAATACTCGCGACTCAAGGCGCAAGAATCATCTGCTGGAAAAGCTCAGAGACGACAATCGCAGCCATCTGAATTACAAGACCGACACAAGAAACGCAAACACTCTTCTCCCCATGGGCTAGACGAACCGAATACACATAGCCAAACAACATCAACACCCCGAAAATCCACTGGTGGGATCTTCCAAACGCCGTCAAAAACACGAACAACACACCCCTCCACCGTCGATCCATACGACTCTCCCTCCGTACTTCGCCGCCTCTTTAGTCCTTCAACACACATGCAATCCTCCTCTCCATTGAAAACAGCCATCGGCCCGACGCCCCAACGAGACGGCAAGGCCCTCGGGCTGTTCGACCTCCTCTCCGAGTCAGGCGGGAGTACCGCAACGCCTTCTGCGACGAGAATAGCAAGTCTCAAGGGGATGGCGGCGCAGACTCCCTCGAAGAAACGCAAGGTGATGGATACAATTGTGGAGGAAGGCGAGGAGGTTACGGAGGAGGAACAGGAAGAGTCGCATCGTGTTTCCCGCACGCCTGCGTCTTCGGGGAAGAAGTATATGCTTTCTGCGCTGTTTGCGACGCCTACAACGCTTCGGTACTCTGCTATGGTCGAAGACGATCCATCTACATCTAGAAACATCCTTGGGAATCTGGCCGGTGCGAGCCAAAACCCACCTACGCAACAACCACCGCAAGCCCCAAAATTTGATACCACGAACCTCGAAACACCATCTTTTCTTCGACGGTCTACGTCCGGTCTCTACTCTTCCAGCCAGGGCGTCGGAGGCATGAGCGGGCTGAGCCCGATCCCGGTTCGCAAACCGCCTCAATTCGTCGGAAAGGGTCTCTCGCAGCTTGTTCAAGGCTTACGGGATATGGAAGAAGAACGGCTAGAGGATGAATGGGATGTACTCCGCGAAATCGAGATCGATCAGGAACATGCGGGGACAAGCGTTGATGTCCCGGATAGCCAAGCGCCGGATGCGATGGGGCGGACTTATAAGAAGAAGGGCCAGAAGAGGACCACGAGACTTGTGCGCATGAAGCCTGTTATTCAAGCAAAACCACGGCCGAGTCGGAATTCGCTGTCTCAGTCTCACTCGCAACATCTTCCATTGTCGACACTAAGCGGGAATAACAACGGCAATGAAGGCACGGAAAGTGAATTTGAGGATGAACTAGAGGCAATCGCTGAGATACAGGCAAACGGAAACACCGCCACCAATGGCCTACTGGGCCACGGAGACGGAGAGGAAGCGGAAGATCTAGACTCCCTCCACTCAATCTCCGAAGCCGAACCAGACGCTGACTCCGACTCGGACCCCGAGTACGGTGCTGGGACGAAACCGCTTGCGCGGACGAAGAGCTTCTCAGAGAAGATGAAGGAGGCGATTGGTGCTGGCAAGCCTCCAGCTGGTTCTGGGGTTCAGCAAGGAAAGGCGAAGCGGTCTGAGGCAAAGAAGGAGAAGATGGAACGAGACGGAGACGCCGGGAAAGAGAATAAGAAACCTCCCACGAGAAAGGTCAACCCGCAAGCCCATGCCAACTACCGGTCGTTGAAGATTCGGAACAGAGGCGGGAGAGGAGGGAGGAACTTTGGGAGGTTTCGACGGAGGTGATATTGGAATGGACTAGGAGAGGGGAAATGCTATGAGCTACGACTACTGTTTCTTTGAGTTGTTTATCATATCATTGCATTGCATTTCAGATACCATTTTTAGCGATAGAGTCTATGTCATCATGTCTATCAGTGAAGTCTATTCAAATGAATTCATATGCCTAGCCTTTTCAAATAGAGTCCCTTCGTTCAATCAATCAGGAATATAACGGTCCCGCGCATATTGCATTCTTCTCGCGAGGGAATCTCGGTCTCTTTCCGAATAAAGTCGTCCTCGAGCGTTTCGGGGCTTTGCAATTCGGCCTTGTCCTCGGCCACCTCTATAAACAGGAGTAGACGCCCTACCCGAGGCTGTTGGCGTCGAGCCGATTTGAGCAGCTGGATCTCCGTACTGCACATTGCGGTCCCAGTCCTCCAAAGATGTATACGGGCTCCGCAGCCATGCTTGAAGTTCATGTAGAAACAAGGAAGCGTTCTCTCTCCCGAGAAAGTCGCGCAGTAATTCCTCTGCCTGCCCCGCACTTCCCTTGATATCGACAGTCCGAAGGATAGCGATTATATACTCCAGGAGAAACTCGGCATTATTTCCCCGCCGACTCTCCAGTCGTCGTTGTCCTGGCCGAGCCACTTGCGAGTCCGACTGGGCATCCGGGTTCAGGAACTCGAAGACCCGAAGTTCTCGCCGGATCCATTTGCGGGCTCGTGAAACTAGCTCTTCATCTCGGTTGAACATGTCAGGGTTGAATTCGCGGTATTGCGAGAGGCGATTGGAGCCGACGCGTAAGGAGTATAGGTGGTTGCGATAGACATGCTGTCTTCGTCTGATGGGGTCGTCGGACGTCTGTGGCGGGGGGGTTCGGTGACGTCGGCGGCGACGGGTGTTCGGATGAAAAGGCCTGCCATGTGGGAGATCCGAAGTAGAAGGCGCATCGGTTGATATTTGCGAGGTTGCGGTTAGCTGGTATGTTTTCGGTCCATTGGGGTGCTTTAAGTCATACTTGACGGACGATACGTCACTTTTGCCTGCGGAGTGTTAGCAAAGCAGATTGGAAGCGGAGGGTAGTAGACGGTGCATACACAGCGGACAGTTGCGACGCTGTTCAAGCCAGCTCACGATACAGAGAAAGTCAAAGTTCGCATGGTTGCAGGACACCGCGACTGCAGGTTCAGAGATGGGTTCCAAGCAAATGACGCAGGGGTCAGCCACATCCTCCTGGTGCTGGTGGTGCTCCTGTGCTACCTCCTGGAGGGTTCTTTGTAGAATCTGCTGCTGTATGTCGACATCATCGGTCATGAGTTGGGCGCCGCTCTGATATGAGAAGGGTGTAATCTAGCGGGTTGAGGAGAGTTCTTTTGTGAGGTAGTTTCGAAAGCTTGGGACCTTTTGACGGGCCGGTCACGTTGTCGTGGCGGCAACTTTTTCGGAAGCTGCAAAGGAACAGTTCCTTTCACCTTCGAGGTTCGTTTTAGGATCTTCACTCTTTCCTGAAGGAGATCAAAGCAGGCTTTCTATTATTTCGCTTCTATATCGCTATCATGTTGATCGAAATATGATCAAGAGATCCGCTAAAGCAGTGATCTCTGAGAGCTACGCGAAAATGGCGCGCGGAGCAGCAAACGGCTCCTTCGTGGAGTATCAGCCTGCCTCACGGACGATTACAGGATTGAAACGGTGGTCTAGTATCAACAAGGAACTTCCAGGTGAGGGTCTCTCGCCGTTTGCTACGCCGTATGAATGAATGATCACTGATATGATATCCTTTCGTTCAGGTCCCTCGCAGGTAAGAGCGATTCACATCTACGACTTTGACAACACATGTAAGGCTAGGCCCTCGAGTCGCGAGCGACATCCCCTGATTAATCCACTCTTTCAGTATTTTCGAGTCCTCTCCCGAACCCACAGCTCTGGAATGGTCCGAGCATTGGATTTCTACAAGCATATGAAAGTTTCGCAAACGGGGGATGGTGGCACGACCCCACGCTGCTCTCTGCAACTGGTGATGGCATGGAGAAAGAGGAGCCTCGTGCTTGGAAAGGCTGGTGGAACGAACGGATTGTGCGAGCGATACACCTGGCACCATGAAACATTGACTGATTCCTCTAGGCGCAATTGGTCGAGTTGAGCATGAAACAAAAGGATGCTCTCACAGTGCTCTTGACTGGTCGGAGCGAAGCTGGGTTCTCTGAGCTCATAAAGCGCATGGTCGACAGTAAAAAGCTCGAGTTCGATCTCGTATGCTTGAAGCCTGAAGTCGGCCCTAACGGCGAGCGGTTCTCGTCGACCATGGAGTTCAAACAAACTTTCCTTGAAGATATTGTTCTCACTTATGAGCAGGCTGACGAGATTCGGGTTTACGAGGATCGCCCTAAGCAGTGAGTATCGCCCGAACTTACCTGCTGGTTTGAGGCGCTCTGATTCTAATTTGTTGGTAGTGTCAAGGGCTTTCGGGACTTCTTTGAGAAACTGAACCGAAACTACCAGATGAATGGTCCTGAATTGCGAGGACCCATTACGGCCGAAGTGATACAGGTAGCAGAAGAGACCATGTATCTTCCTCCCGTGACTGAAGCAGCTGAAGTGCAACGTATGATCAATTCACACAATGTTGCCACTCGCGACCCAGGTCTTAATGTGAGCAAGTCGCCGTATGGCCGGCTTTGCGTCAGACGCACCACATATTTTACTGGGTATCTTATCCCTAATTCGGATTCTGACCAATTAATCAGGCGGATATTGAATCCACTGGTGCCCTCGGGGCTTGCTGAATCAAATGACCTGAAGTATATGGCTAACAGTATTTTAATCGCTCCGCGACCTGCCACCCGTTCAATCTTGGACAAAGTCGGTGGACTTGGCAAGAAGCTTACCTGGATTGTCACCGGAACCGGTGTTTTTGAGAACAAAGTCTGGGCCGCCCGGCTCCAGCCAGTACCAGACACAGAGAGATATCACACAGAGAACAGAGTTCCATTCGTGGTCCTAGCAGTACGCAAAGGCTCCCGCCCTATTGATGCCTCAAAGATTCACAATTGGCACCCCATCCCCTCTGACAATGCGCTTAAGATCGAGAGCGTAGTAGGGGAAAAAGTCGTTCTCCGCATCGAAGAGGAGAACGCAAGCGAATTCGATAGCCGTTTCATGAACAAGAGTAGCAAGAGGCGACAACAGCAAGAACGGGACGAAGATATTCTCTACCCCGCCCAAAGTGCCCCTGAAGGACTACAGGGCCGACCACAGAACAACTGGCCACGCCATGGCGGCAACAACCGCAATCAAGATGATGGCCATCGTCGAAACTTCCGCGCTGGTCGTGGCCGTGCCGGCCCCCGAGGTAGAGGATTCTCGCACGGGAATCGCGGAGGCGGACGCGGCAGAGGTCGTGGTCACAACACAGGTCCTGCAGGCTACAGGTCTCTTGATGACCATAGCGGTTATGAAGGAGGCGCAGGAGGTGGTGGCTATGAGGATAAATCGGCCATGAACTATTAGCTATTCCGTCTTACCCATGTCCTTAGTTATGCTGTCATGGTGTAGGTGAGAGCCTGCCTTGACATGGCGTATGCAGCAATTTTCATTTTCCTTTGTGTGGCTATTGATCGTGCAGCTTCAGCGCTGGGGTTACCCTACCTACGAGCAAGGGTCATTGTTCGATAACCAGGAAAGGTTCGAGATGCAGAGAACCTAGGTTCGTAAAAGCGAGGTAGACTTGTGGATACGGCATTTCTTTCAGTCACCCATTTAGCCAAGCGATCGGCTTTCCTCTAGTTCATCTCTTTCAGCCAAGGGCGACAATGACCCTAGTTGGTACATGATCACCTATATCTGAGATTCCTAGTGAGTTTCATCGGAACACTCTATGTTTATCTGTTATATCAACCACATAAGCAGCCCTACTTTTACCTCCAATATTGAGGAATCGAGCCCGTAGGGGATATCCGCCCATACTCTCTCATAAACAAGTCCCCCATGGGCCAAACTCCCCAAAACAAAAAGCCCACGTATTCGCGTAGTAATCTCCAGATTAGCCCTAGTAGTACGTAATAGCTGATCGGGAGCAACGAGGCCAGGCACGTCTCTGGCTCCACAAGTCTCTAGTATTATGCTTTTATTATGATATTTGTGCAATATTCGGTAGAAGCTTCATATACAGGCCATGAATAACCATCGCATGGAGGACCCAAGATTCGGGATCTCGGAGAGGGGTACACACCGTTCCATGTGCAGACACTAGAACAACGATGGGACCCACGAGTTACTCGTACGGAAGGTACGGTGGTAGCTCTTTGCTTAGGAGTAAGTCGAATCCGACTTCGGAGAAGAGTGATCGTAACAGCGTGGGCGTAGTTACCATTTTTGACCAAGGACGGACAAGGAAGGAGCGACCCGCGCTCTCAGGTACGATAGTCGTTCTTCCGTCTTGGGAACAATAGCTAAATGCGGAGTAGGGTGCTATAGAGATAAGGTTGACGCCTTGCGCGAGATTGCCTGGTTGAAAACAGAGTCTCAGACGATTGAGTTCAGGCAAGTTGTGTACGGAGGTCATTGCTCGTCTTGAAGATTGTCTTGTCCAGCACTATCGTTCTCCCCGGCGTCAGTTGCAATAGCGGAGGGCTCTGTAAGCCCCTCTTTCTCGCTGTCCAAACCAGCATCGCTCTTCTGCGGTGTTGTATCTTCCTGTGCGTCTCCACCATCTCTCAGAACGCCACCTTTCCGAGGCGGGATAGTCTGCATAAAAGCTTCGCCCCAATCTTGCAGCTGCAACCAGCGAACCATAATTTCTACGACATGGTTTGTCGCCAGGACAGAGCGAGATGCCATTTGGATATAGTCCCCAATTGGTAGCTTTGCCGTCTTGATCCCCATCTCCATTGCACGCTTGTGGCAGATTCCTTTGTGTCGGTTCTTGTCCACCAGCCCGCCGATAATGTAAGTGCTGTACGGCTTGAGCTCGGTCAAGGTCTCCGAACTGTCGCTGGACAGGTAGACGATCTCGCCGTCTTCGGGTTTCGCATCCGCTTTATTCTCGAATGGCCCAACCATCTCGCCCCCCTCTGGTCCCTGCATCCAGTCCGCCGCCCGGTTCGCAGCAAAAAGCCAATCCTCGTCAAAAAAGCGAACCCCTTTCCAGTGCTCATGTGTTTTGTGCAGGACAGTCTCGAAGCGCTCCTTCAACAGCTTGTTGAAAGACGATAATACGAGATGCCCATTATATTGCGATCTATTATTCTCCGAGTAGGACCGCGTCAATTGTTGCGCCAAAGACACCCGCTCCTTCTCCATCATTAGGTCGTCGAATCCACAATCGATGATCAACGTAATCGGAACCCGAGTAGGTTTTCGTCCCTTCCTACTTGTCGTGGGGAATAGCTTCGCCAATTCCTCCTTCGTATCCTTGCCTTGCCGTTTAGCTTCCTCCCAGGCTTCGCGCTTTTTTAGCTTTCTCGCATTGGCCTTTTCTTTCCGTATCACCTTGCGCTGTTCTCGTTCTGCTTCCCATTGTTCGCGCTGGCGCTGCTTCCTCAGTTGACGCTTCGATATATTCAGTGTAGTTCCCTCTGTTCCATTTTCCGCAGCCGTTGGATCTGCCGACTTGTTCTCCATGGTTGTTGCGAGGGCATTGTTCTGTGTTGCGGTTTCCCTAGGCTTTTCCTCGTGCTCTTCGTCAATTGCGCCGGTCATAAGCGGTTCGGTATCCAGCGAGTCGCTAGCATCCAGCTTCTGGATCTTTCTGGGCCGCTCGTCTTCGTCCATTCTTTCTGTGCGCCTGCAATATATCGGAGTACTCGTGGAGAGCTTCAAGAGAGAGGGGAAAAAAGCTTCGTTTTAGAACAAGCCCCACATCCGGCAGGTAAACGCCGCTGCTTTAGGCCTTCGCAATCAGGTGACTCAAACAGCTCTCGACAAAAGTATCTATACTACCAGAAGTATGCATCAATCAATTAATATGTACATCACGTGCACTGAATAAGTCCCAAATCTTCCATAATCCCATATGAAAATTCCAAATCATCTGGAAAATTTCTCGTTCCATACCCCAAGTCTCATTGACGATCATCTTGTTAACTATTCAACCAATCAGAGTTCCCATAGCGCCAATTACCAAAATCAGAGCCCATCACGTGATTAGAACCCTCCAACTTCTCCGCCAGCTCCATCATCATCACCAGAATATCCCGCGCGAAACACCCCCTCTCAACGCAATTGAAGGCCACTGCCGACTCCGTCAGTAGCCGCCATCATGCCTCAAGATATGCCCCCCGTTGGGGGCTACCGCTCAGTGCAGTACAAGGTACGCTCCGCCAACCTGACTCGAAATCGTTCCTCTCCCTTTGTGATCTCGGGTCTCCGAATTGAGTGGAGGACAGCATGAATTCGACGCCAATTGGCTTCCCTGTGCTGAAATTATCGATGCGATGCTAATGTTCCAACTTCTGATAGCGCAATGTCCCCGCCCGCGGCTTCCGCCCTATCTACTACCTCGTCGGCATGCACCTGTTCATGGCATACGGGTACTACAAGCTCTTCTACGGTATCCGAGAACAGAAGTATGCCTCCCTCGCCTATTCACGCACCCTCCATACGCCCTGAACTACCGTCGCTATTTGAGCCCCCAAAACACCGATGATATTGTGACTAACAACCTCTCAGTGAACTCGCCCGGGAGAAAATCTGGGGCCGTCTACACATCCTCCCTCTCCTCCAGGCCGAGGAAGACCGCGACCAGGTCCGCCGCGCGATCGCTGACGTGAGCCGCGAAAAGCAGCTTACCGGTGAGGTGACGAAGGTTTACAACTCTGACCGGTGCGTCTTGCCTATTATATCTATTGTTGGTTCCAGTACAAGGATTGTTTGTGCTAATTCACATGTCGGTTGTTAGTTTCGTTCGCCCTACGTTTGCTGCTGTGCCTGCGAAGGCTTATGATTAGATGGAAGGAGTGGATGAGAGTGGATGAGATGATGGTGGTGACGGTGTGTGGTTCACGGAAAAGAGGCTTGAGCAAGGCGCTTGAGAGCTAGATTGGAATTGGGTCTGATCAAAGGTGGAGTATGGAAGGGACATGTACACTGTAGATATACCGTCTGCGAAGGGACAGACTAGATTCGCAACAATTTCTTATTCGTTTTCTCTTTGTTAAGTCTCTTTTCCTGACCCTTTCCGATTTATGGTGAGTAAACATAGGATGTCTATTTTTATTCCAGAGGATGGAACAATTATACGCTGAAGTGAATAGTATACAAAGCCAAGACATGCATGGACTTCTCCGTCCACAAGTAGGTATGTCCTCAACCAAACATATCCGCGACTCCAGACAGATCTGGCCCATCATTTATATCGACCTTGTGCCCCTGTTGGCCATCCATCTCATTGCTCATGAATCTCTCCTGGAGGGCACTGCGTGCCTTCCGGCGCTCCTCGCGGGATCCTAGAATCTTGCCTTGCTCGGCGATACTGACCCCTCTAAGGCTATCTAGCAGGTCGAGGACTAGTGCTCGCTGCTGCCGGGCGGATGTAGACCGCACGAGAGCCCCCTCGGTGCTCGCGACTCGCTGTTCGGTCATGCCAGGGAGACTGAGAATGAGAGCTTTGGGTGTTGGGCTGCTCGCTCCATAGAGCACCCAAATCGACGCGATGAGCTGGGCGAGGTCTTTCTGCATATCGACGAAATACGGCTCGTGGACGGATGTAATGCAAGCTTTTAGCACTTCGGAAGAGATAAACTCGCGGATGGTTACGACTGTCTGTGAGTTGTGTGGCGGTGCGAAGTCTTGCAGGATAGATCGGATGACGCGCGTGATGATGCTACAGCATCTTGTGTCGCGCATGCGGAGGGCGTGAGTGCAAAAGAGCATTACTGGCTCGAAGATCTCGGTGGAAGAAAGGACGAAATGTCGGATTGAGTCTGCGAGTACAGGTAAGGGCTGGGGCGCGCTAGGGTCCGTGGGATCATCATCAGGGTCTGTGAGTACAGAGGTCAGCTTGGTGGGCAAGCTTTTGGGTGCTGCGATGCGGGGTTTACCTCCTCGTTGCGGGTCCAGGAGGCTTGCTACCATAATAACCGCAGAGTATGTGAGCTGTCGAAGGATACTTTCTGATTTCATCTCATCGGCCAGGTCGCCATCTCCAAGCCCTGCTTTTCGCTGCTCTATAATCTCCCATTCAGAAGTGACTTTTCTGTCGATGTTAGTAAATAGGGTGGATAGCATTGGCGGCAGGAACTGGGCCCGGAATTGAACCGGGCAATCGTCAATTAGGCATCTAGAAATGTTGAGGAGGACAGAAAACTGGTGAGAGGAGAGATGGGAGGAGTCCTTGAAAAGGGCCTGCGATAAAGGCCCTGGAAGTTCTGCAAAGCCGTAGAAATTTTCACGCAGCCTACTCATGCTGAATAACATTGAGTAGCAGGATTCTCTAACAGCTCTGACTTTTCCTCTCACGGAGGACGCAACCCCTTCGAGAGAAGACCGCGAAGCAGTAATTTTGGCATAAAAATCATCTCGACTTCCGGTTGATATCCCAGCTTGCCAGAACCTGTCTGTTAGGATGCGCTCAGGGACTCCTCGCATGTCCACGGGCAAGCCAGCCCAGTTCTCGGGGTTATGAAAAGCGTGCGCATTGCTGTAAGCTATTAGCTCAGCACTCTCGATATTCATTATAACTCCTACCTAACAAGCTGTAGTAGGGTTGGTAAGATAGTCGGGATAACATCGTGCCAAAGTGTGCAGGCAATTTGATATGCTGGTTCTGATTTCTTGAGTTTATCAGTAGAGACCGCTAGCATTGTCTTCGTGCCTCTCAAGGGCAATTGCTATATTTGCGTCAGATCCCGAATGTAAGTTCCTGATGCCTAGTGTGTTTTACCTGGAATTTCCTAGTCATCTCTTCCTGCACTGCTTTGCCCTCTGGGTCAAGTGCTGCTTCTGTCCAATCCTCCAATTTCTGTGCTTGTCTTGATTGCATATATGGCCCTACATTCTGCAGACCGAGCAGGTTACAGAAGCCCCCGAACGTGGAACACATGTTTCGCAGCTCATCGTCTTGCCAGGCCTGTGTGATCGGTTCTACAAACGAGGCCAATCGGGTCTGGCGTAAATAGGGCTCGATGTTATTTGCACGTTGTCTGGCAGAGTTAGTACAAACGTGACTAGAAAAAAAACCTGTCATACATTATAATGAGAAGGACCGAGGTAAATTCCATATGAAGCTTGTCATCGACGCGGTTAGCCATAGTGATCTCCCGGATCTTCGGTTCTAGGAGATCATAGAAGGTCTTGACGAATCGTTAGCAGCGCCTCTTAGCTACAATCATAAAGTGCTCACGGAAAAGTAATCGGCATAGCGAGTCGCTAGCCGCCGTAGCTCGTGGCTAGCCAGCCCGTGTAATTCTTTCACAGCTTCTGCGTAAGCTGGAAACTCCGGTTGATCGGGCAGCCGTGTCATGAGGACGTACTCCAGGACTTTGAGGGCGAAATTAGGAGACTTATCGAGAGCTTTAGCGGAGATGTCGACAACAAGCTTCACAATTCGCTGCTTCAGAATCGGGTCCTGGGTGAAATAATTAGTGTCTTTATCAGATATAAGCAAGGCTGGTTCTTAACAAACCTCGAAGTTTCTCTGCATCAACTTGAACGCCCATGTCTCTAGTATGTTTTCCAGCTCGCTCCGTTTTTGCTCCTATTTCAGGTTAGATGAACCCCGACAACTTGGAGGGAGATGCATACATCTTGCTGTGGCATGTTCCCGTGTAACGACACCCATTTGGTGTAACCTTTTAAGGTAGCTTCTACAACTGCAAATTGGGTGTCTGCACGCATCAACGATACAGAGTTCTTTGAGAATGATTTGACTTTGCTAGTCATTAGCTTTGAATTCTGTTGGGTGAAAACAGAGTAGACTGACCACTAAAAGGTTCAACACCGCTGTACAAGGAATCAAGGTTATTGTCGACTCCTATGAGAATGTGTGGAATAGCCTCTTGCGGTCGTTTCTGGACTATCGTCTCAACGATGGACGAGCAATAGCGCCGGTAATTTCCAACAAAGGCATGTCTCTCCGGAACGGTGTCAATATCTTCATTAAGAAACATTACGGTAGGCTCTTCGGAATCAGTAGGAAGGGCTTCCCAGTGAACAAGACGCTCAGTACAAATGGTCAAGAGTGGAGGAATGAGGTTGATCACGACGTCTGAGTTTCCAACCTTGGATGATGCTATGAGCTTGGACCAAATATGCAGAACTGGTATCGAAACGGTAAGACTGCGATGCTGAACGACGTTTAACATGAGATGAAAAAAGAACGGTAAGTCTGCATTGGGTGCACTCTCGATGGCAAAGCCTTTTTCTTCAAGAAAACCTGCAATGTAGGAGACCATCTGGCAATATATTAGAGAGGTTGTGATGCGGGACAGAATCAAGCCTTACCTCGGAGAGCTTTTTGGATACGGTATATTTGGTGTCATCGGTATCATCAGGACCAACGATGGACCACTGAAACAGCTTCAGCAATACATTTAAGGACTCTGTGTCGTACATCAAATGTACTAGGGGCTGAAAGCCCTCAATATCATAGCTCGACCTGCTATACAACGCATGCAATGCCTCAACGGCAGCCTGAGTGATCTAGTAAGCGGCATATCACGAAGAAATAGTATGTCAGGATAACTTACCAATAGTACTTGCTCATCATCACAGGTAAAGGCCCTCGCTATACTCTGGACACACCCTGAGACCAGGATGGCTCGAGGGATTGACCATACTAAAACCGATTTCAGGCTCGCTAGAGCCTTAAGGGCGGCATCCTTTGCTTGTTTGGAGTGCTGGATATTTCCGATACAGTCCTGAAGGAACTCGCATGTCCGTGCAAGCCAACCCTCATTCCCGTACCGTACATCAACTTGATTGTCTCGCTTCGGGTAAGCCTCTTCGAATACAGCCAGCGGCGTGCATATTTCTACCAAAGCTCGGTTTAGATCAGTTCCGCGTAACGATGAAACAGTATCTTCTCTGTAGAAAATATCTTCCGAGAGTGTTTCTAGAACGGATAAGACCAGCTCTTTATGCACAAGGCTAGCATTCCAGAACTGGACTAAGCGTTCGTCCATATCGAGCCAATCTAACCCCCAGCTTCTCTTGGCGACCTCCGCCCATAGTTGGGGGATCTTGTTTCGAATATACACAGGGTCTTCCGGTTGAATGGACTCCGCAAGCTTCAGCACAATATCTCTCAAGCTCACAATCTCATTTGTAGCGGTGAATGAGGTGTGGCGCAAGACATGATCGAGGAGAGTCAACCCAAAATACCGAACCAGAGCATCATTCTCCCTCCGCGATGCCAGCAGGAAGCCATTACGGGACGCGGAAGAACTTTCCTTTTGCGATTCCACAAACTGTAAGGCCTCTCTGCGGAGCTCATTTGTTGATGACGGATTGTGGATGAGCTCAAGCGCGCGAACGATATCGGCCATGCTCCCGTCCGCCAACCCATCTTCAGCGGCCATAATTTCCCCCGGCCGATTGCCCACGAGCTGAACGCTGGATGCCGCTTGAGATCTTCTGGACTTGGTAGACCAACGCGGCTAAGATCCACTAATGCTAGCAGACGGATGATGTCCGTTTCTTACCTCTAGAGCTAGTTGGTGGGAGACAAAGAGAGAAGGGGAAAAAATTGTGGAGTGTTTTTTCCCCTTGTTGGACCAGAAGATTGGGTGATCAAAGCAAGTAAACCGCGTGGCGGCCAACGGATGCTCAGGCAGCACAGGGAACGGCGCAAGGCTTGGTTAGGCAGTGTAGTTGCGGTTGAGGTCCGGACTTCTTTACTGGGACGGCTCGCTTTTATGCTCTGGTGTAAGAGGGGGAAGGGATGGTCCAACCTTCCCCAGCGATGTCTTTCGAAATCCAGCGCCGAATCTTTTACCTTGACCGAGAAGTTGTTGATGAATAGTTAACGAAGGCGGTACTCTCACACGTAGGAGAATTTTCCACGCGCTCGAGTGCAATAACCACACCACACCGATTCGGAGGGGCAGTTCCTCACCGCTCGGCTTATCGATAAGCCCCAATTCTTGTGGATCAGATAAGGAGCTTCTTAGTGCCTCTATTTTCAGGCATAACCTATAAAGTCGACTAGAGTACTACACCTAGTAATTTTGAATTAGGGCATCATAACAGCAGTTAACTAAGCTTGAAAAACCAAAATGTCCATGAGACAGACGCCAGTGGAAGCGCCAGAAATACGCCACAAGTTCACAGCAATCACAGGCCTTACTTACATCACCGCACATCCTCCCTTTTGACACTGTTCTAAATAGCTCAAATCCTCTGCCGAAGGAGCTGCTAGCGCCCCTCCTTTGCGCTTAACACCTTCAATTTTGATGCTTTGGTTGCCTTCGGGATGCCACCATTGAAGTCTCTGAAATCGGGCATACTTGAACTCCACATAATCAATGGACCACCTTCCAGCGGTGGTGGCCACTAATGTGCGCGAGTCTGGAAAATGGAAATCAGGAAGGAAAATCTCTGTTGGCATATTGGTCTGATTTCCAACGAGCGACATTGTAAAAGCGCAGTTCTTTAGATCGAAAACGTAGTCTGATATCAAGCCGTTTGTGTAGATGGGACCAGGTCGGATGAAGGCCTCCGCAGCGCGGTACCCCAGTTTATCTTCGTCCAATTGCGAAACATCAGACGTTATAGAAGGGGCTTTAATAGCGTCTTTCAGATTTCGAGGGTCTATTTGTTGGTTGATTGCATTGTGGCTAGACGAGTAGGATGGAGAACCATGGTCTGACCGGCTGTGCGGGTCGCGATCTAGAAGGGACTTGCCGCTGGGGAGCTCCAGGTCGTCAACTGAGTAGATCGACAAATCTTCGCCATTCCATTGGTCACCCCATTCATGATCATTCTACAGCAGATATCAGCATCAACGCTTTTGGACCCTTCAGAATATAATCTTAGATTCCTTACCGTTGCAGTATAGACCCACAGCGTGAATCCATTAGAAGTGCTCCCTTCTAAAGCATAATTAATTGCATCCATAGCACTAATCTGGCTGCTGTAATCGCCTGTCTTGTAGGCGTGCTTGTCATCCATGTCGTAGGGTATTCCGGTTTCGGTGAAGATCACGGGGTGGTTGCCCATATAGCGTAAGCTTTCTTCCCTGAGAAATTTGAGTTGATCACGCAGGCAATTTCTGATTGCAGTCTCTCCTATCTTAACCCCAAATGCTGGAGTAAGATATTTTCCGCGAAGAACGCCAATAACATCCACATTGTATAACCGGTTCCTATCCAAGTTAGCATTAGGTATCCAAAATCGCAATATCTAACCCACCAGTGTTTCGACATAAGTGTGAGACCATCATAGTAGTGAACAGCGTGAATCATATTGGGATCGTCATCATTCGATCCCTTCAGGTCAGGCGGAATCTCCATCACGGGAGGTTGACACAGCATAATCGAACCAGGCCACACACCTCGAATCGCTTCCGTATATGCTCTATAGTGCTCTAAGAAGTAAGTATTTGTAAACTTGTCGTAGTCGAGGGGCTCCCCGGTTCGTGGTTTTTTAGCAAAGTAGTCTTTCCGGAGCAGCTCGTCCGTTTTTGGGTCCCAGACTTCATGTTGAGCCCACAGACATTCTCCCAGCTTCCAATTAGGATCTCTTTTCCAACCGTATTTTGTGTCATCATAGGTCACAGGAAGCCAAGCAGTCTCCCCTTCTGGGTCAATGAGTTCTCGGCCGCTCTGATACGGGCCAAATCCACCAAATCCCCAGGTTGCCTCCTCGCATGCACGTCCTGAACCCGTGAGAATGGCCTGAAAAGCAGTCGGTGATGTTCCCAGTTGAAGCTGCTGTTCTGGGGGGACAACAGAAATATCTTGGTAACCGATTAGTCCCCGCTGAGGTTCATTAAGACTCTCCCATCCGATAACCACCTCATTCTCAATGTCACCAGCATCGTGTATTTTTTGAGCAAAATACTTGCATGCGGCAATGAAGTGGTTCTGAAGATAATCCTGGATGTTCACACCGTCAATAATCGCCTTAGGTGCGAAATCCCGTCCTGCCCAAAAGAGTGTGAACATGGTTTGGCAAACCAGTCTGGTATAGTTTGTGGCCCATATCATTTTTGGAAATTCAGCTGGGGTGTCCCACGTATTCTGCACTAAGGCAGCTTGTGTTTTCTTGAAACCTCTTGGGTCTAGACCGGCTGCATAAAGCGTCCAGGCAGGTGCGCCAGATCCTCCTGACAGCCTTGACCACTATAAACGCCAATCAGTTTACTCTCGCAACTGTTTTGGCGTTAGGGGAGATACGTACCACATCCTGATGTGGATCCATGAATACGTAGAATTCGTACTGTTTCGCAATCCTTAAGACCTCAGTTGTGAAGGATATCCATTCGTCGTCATATATGCCAGGTCCCGCGTGCTCAATTGCTTCCCAAGTGAATATGTACCTGATGGTGTTATAGCCCCATTTTCGTAGCCTCGAGAAGTGTGTATGTGCATCATCAAGCGAGAATGGCCGCCCAACAAAGGAGACATTGTCTGCATCAAAGAATCCATCGGCAACGTTCGAAGGAACATCGGGAGTCCTGGGGTATTTGGCCTCGCCGGCAACATTGATTCCTCTCAGTGTAATTTCACGGTTCTGATCGTCCTTAAACTTTGTGCCGTCAATTCGGAGGCGAATGGGTCCCATTCTGACTACGACCTCTTGAATCGACAGGCGGGCGGTTGTTGGCGGAGCAAATAAGTGAAGGTAGGAGGAGATAGAGATGACAGCCGGGATAAATCGTAAATTATCGATGGCAGTAGATGAGCTATGTATAACGCTATGGCTTCACTGCGATGGTCAGTCACCAGGGCCGCCGATAAGATTATCTGGTTTTACCTCCTATGCGAGGCACAGGACAAAGAACTTAGCTACGATCGGCTGCAGTTTTGGCTGAAACCTCTTTCCAAAAAGAGATAATGTAGATCAGAGCTTTATGTGATGTTCCATTCCAAATATAGGCATAGGAAAGGTCGCCTGTCCTTGACGGGCTGAGGAACAAGGAGAGAGCTGCAGTTCAGTGGTGCGGAGAAGCGCCCGCTACCTGACGATAAGCTGGCTCTGACGCACTGTCCTTCATTGCCCCACAGCTGAGGAGAGCATTTTCCCACCTTCAAGAAGCTTTCTGACGAAGAACCACCCGCGCGCAAGGCCATGAGGCGGTTGCTTTACAATGTCAAGCAAAGCTGCTCTCAAAGAAGTACGGACAGCGCTCGACTCGAAGAATTTCGAGCTTGCAGCGGACAAAGCCAAAGCTCTTGTGAAGAGCCAACCGCAGAACTACCACGCGTAAGTGCTCACTACATCAGCTTCTATCTAATTGACTAATATCTCCCCGTATAGGAATGTCTTTCTCGGGCTTGCATACGATAAATTGAATCGAACACATGACGCTGAAGCCGCGTATTCTACCGCTACTCGTATCAAAGGCGACGACAAGACGGCATGGCAGGGACTTATCAGCCTCTACGAGAAACAAGGAAACCAGAAGCTCGAGCAATATCGGGAGGCGGTTATAAATCTTGGTCAAGTATTTGCCGATCTGTAAGTCCAGGCACCCGGCGCTCGCAAAGAACTAGAATCTCTAACTTGAGGGTCAGAGATGATAAACATCGGTGCCAGGATACCGTGGACAAATATATCGGCTTCGCAAAAAAATATGGTACTCGCCTACAGTATAAGAAAGCTCTCGAGCTACACCTCCCAACGAGCCCTCTCTACAGCTTCATTGAAGGCCGCGTACCTAACCCCGCCCACACCTACCAGCGCCTTATTGAGATCACGGAATCGGAAGAAAGAGAATTCATCAACCGCGAGATTGGCGAACGAAGGACCCGCCTTGGTGCGCGGATCGACAAAGTGACACTCGAGGTAAAACGAGAGGCCTACAAACGGAGCGAGTTGGAAAGCCTTTACCGTGGAATAGTCAATTGGTCTCATGATGATCAAGTACGACGGACATATGAGGAAAAGTTGCTGCAGAGGGCTTACGACATCCTAACCGTCCTCCCTGCCAATGAAAAGGAGGCAAAGAGAGAAGAGGTGATGCAAGCTGCGCGTGATATGGTGATTATCAAACACCCTTTCGAGCTTGCTTGGAAGATCGTCCTCGAATGGCAGGATGTTGAGAATTTCTCCCAGTGGGATCGCGGGTTTCTGGAAGATTTTATCGAATTTTTTCCAGAAAACGACCTTACGAAAGTTCTCAAAGGCTTTCTTGGCAGTGATATTTCTCCATTTCCCAAAGAGCCCACCAAGCCAAATACACAAGAAGCCGAGAAAGCCGATCAAGGTAATGGTAACGCGGAGAACAATGAGTTGGCTGCTCAGGACCGACTCATTTCAATGGTGGAAGGTCTCGAAATGTCGTCCACCTCTATTGCGGCCCATCGAATCATGGGTGAACTTTATCTGTCCCTTGAGGAATTTGAAAACGTTGTTGACGTGAGCCGCAAAGGCCTCCAAAACGTACACGATGTCGTCAACAGGACGGGTATCAACCTTCAAAATACTAAGGATGCGATGAACATCGCTCTCGCAAACTCACTTATTCATTACCAATCTCCACGAAACCACCCGGAAGCTCGCAGTATCTTTCAGGATATACTCCAAAGGCAACCCACGTCGACCAGCTGCCTTCTCGGGATTGGTCTCATTTTCAAAGTTGACGAAGATTATCTCGAAGCGGTCAATTTCCTGGAGCGTGCATTAGAACGAGATCCTGCGAACCTCAAAGTTCGTGGCGAATTATCATGGTCTAAAGCGCTTGACGGGGACCTCGAATCTGGCCTTTCAGGGCTTCAGGATGTGCTAGAGGAGCTGCAGCACTCGCAGTCAGAAAACCGGGAATTCAAGGGCGAAATTCTTTACCGCATCGGTTACTGTCAATGGGAAATTGACCCATCATCTTCCGCGCGCAAAGACAGAAACGGCGCGTATGCCAGCTTCCTTTCGTCCATCCAATCCAATATAAATTATGCGCCAGCCTATACCAGCTTGGGTATCTATTATGCCGACTATAAGAAGGACAAGACAAGGGCTCGAAGGTGTTTCCACAAAGCGTTCGAACTGTCTGCGTCGGAAATTATTGCAGCCGAGAGGTTAGCTAGAACGTTCGCAGACCAGAAGGAGTGGGACCTCGTCGAGGCTGTCTCCCAACGCGTCGTCGATTCAGGCAAGGCTAAACCCGCGCCCGGCTCGAAACGGAAAGGGTACAGTTGGCCGTATGCTGCTCTCGGTACAGTTCAAATCAACAAGCAACAGTATTCCAAGAGTATTGTTTCGTTCCAAGCAGCTCTACGAATTACTCCAAGCGATTACCACTCTTGGGTTGGCCTAGGTGAAAGCTATCATAACTCTGGAAGATACATTGCCGCTACGAAAGCATTCGAACATGCTCAAGAGTTGGAATCTACGCTATCGAAATCCGACAAGGAGCAAATATGGTTTGCGCGATACATGCTCGCAAATGTGAAACGGGAGCTGGGAGAATACGACGATGCTATCAGAAGATACGAGGAGGTGCTAAAGTTTCGCCCTAATGAACTCGGTGTCACAATCGCTCTACTCCAGACACTTACAGAAAGTTCTTGGAAGAGCCTGGAATCCGGACTGTTCAATGACTGCGCCGAGCTTGCAGCAAGGGCTATCATGGTAGCTAAGTCACTGGCAACCGAACGGGTCGACATTTTCAATTTGTGGAAGGGCGTGGGAGATGCATGCACGGTATTCTCTTACGTCCAGTCGAAGGCAAATAAGCTTTCCATGAACGAAATCCGAGGACTGCTTACTACTCAGCTTGAACCATCTGCTCTTGACATTCTTACAGACGTTGACGAAGTGGGTCAGGACTACCTGCCAGAACTCAAGGACGAGAAAGGAATACCGATTCTCGCGAACGACTGCATGTACGCTTCTATCCTGGCATACAAACGTGCCATACATGTCTCGCTGCAAGACACTCATGCCCAAGCAGTGTCGTGGTACAATCTAGGATGGGCAGAATACCGGTCATACAAATGCATAAGGCCAAGTGGGGATGGAAAGAAGGAATCTCGCAAGTTCTTAAAAGCAGCAATGCGATGCTTCAAAAGGGCCATTGAGCTGGAAGCTGGCAATTCTGAATTCTGGAATGCCCTAGGAGTGGTGACCACCAGCATGAGCCCAAGAGTCGCGCAGCATGCCTTTGTTAGAAGCCTACATCTGAACGACAGGAGTGCGCAGGTTTGGACAAACTTGGGAACTCTTTACCTCATGCATAACGATATTCAGCTATCCAACGAAGCGTTCACACGCGCGCAATCAACCGATCCAGATTATTCGCTTGCCTGGGTTGGCCAGGGCTTCCTAGCCCTCCTGTTTGGCGATCCGCGGGAGGGTCGGGGATTGTTTGAGCATGCCTTTGATATTTCTCGGTCATCATCGAAATTGCCGAAGCAGCAATATACTCTTACCCTCTTTGACCATCTCGTTACAGATGCCTCCGCATCAAACGAGATTTCGCAACTTATCCAACCTTTCTTCACATTGTACCAGCTCACTAGCCAAGATCCGTCTGATCTCCCATTTGTTCATCTCTTTTCTTTGCTTGCCGAGAGAATTGGTGAATTCACAAACGCAGAATCCAGCTTGCGAAGCCTGTGCTCCCACGTTGAATCCGAATATGAAGTATCGGAATCTGCAGCATCCCTCTCCAGGTTCGTGCAAGCCAACGCAGATATCGCTCGAGTATTTCTAGCACGTCAGGAATTCGAAGAAGCCGCAGGAAAGGCAGAGACCGCGCTTATGCTGTCAGGGGAGTATGATTCCGATAAATTTGAGCCCGAAATGTACAAGAACTTGCGCTTGTCAGCACATTTGACCGCTGGTCTAGCGTATTACTACATGAGAGCGATGGATAACGCGATCGATATGTTCCGTGATGCTCTCCAGGAAGCAGATAACGCGCCAGACGTGGTCTGCCTTCTCGCGCAGGTGCTTTGGGCAAAGGGTGGAGAGGAGGAACGAACGGTTGCTCGACAACAGTTGTTCGAGTGCGTCGAAAATCACCCGGACCACGTCGGAGCAGTTACACTGCTAGGGGCTATTGCTCTCCTTGATGACGACAAGGATGTGATAGAGGCCGTTGAGTCTGACCTTCAGAATATGATCACAAGAGACGATATTGAAATCCATGAGAGAGCGAGACTCGTCAAGCTCTTGACCGCAATTTCCTTGTGCATCGCTAATGATTCAGGAGTCCCTGAAGAGACAAGGCGTATCGGTGAGGCCGCTGCAGCGGTGATGAGGGGACCATGGGACCCTCAGGGATGGCTGGAACTGGCTTCAGCTGCCCAAGAGCCTTATCCTGCTGAAATGGGCGTCAAGACGGCGCTACGGAGTGTTCCTCCTCGAAGCAACCTCGACGCAGACGATCTTTCCAACGCATATACACAGACCGGAAATGCTAGTGACGCATTAAGGGCGATCATGGTCGCCCCATGGATGAAGAATGGTTGGCAGGAATTGAGCCATGTAGTTTCTTCGACTACTTGAGCCATCTTTCGCGACACTTTGAATATAAACTAGACTCGCATTAGAAATGAATGACGATATTCAAGATCCATCACTTACCACCCTGCAGCATTAAGTGCTTCATGTCTCAGTTATCTTCTGCCTCAATCTCTCCTTTCTTCCGGCTCTCCAAGCCTGATCCATAGCCTCAACCTTCCCCCCAAGCACTGTAACACTCTCTGGCGTCAACAAGATGATTCCCCTGGCCACAATCACTCCCCGTAGTAGCAGCTTCGCCCCAATAGCCATCTTCCCAATCGCAAGCCCAGTGATTTTCTTCATCTCGATTCCAATAATCCTCGTCCCCTTCGCGTCTTGCAGAATCACACGATGTGGTCCATTACTCGCATTCGCGTTCGCAGCAGGACGCTCGTCCTGGTTGTCATCCCCAACATTAACCGTCCGCACGATTTCTCGTCCCCGAACCGCCTCTCCACGCTCTACCCGCTCGATAGCTTCGATTTGGCTCCAGGCGCTGGTCCCAATATCTTCAATGTCGAGGACTTGAACCGGGATGGTACCTGTGAGGCGGCGCTCTTGCACATTGGCGTCGGAAATTTCGACGGGAAGAATTGTGGCGCCTCGAGTGGTGAGGGACCCGCGGAAATCCGAGTTGAGGAGGCGGAAGAGGGCTGTTTGCGTTAGTGCTGGAATGGGTGTGTTGCGTTGTGCAGCGCTGATTGTAGACAGGAAGTTGTTTAGCCAGGTAGGTGAAACAGGGAGGGATTTAGTTTGCAGGAGCTGCGCGGCCAACTGGTCTTGAAGGTTTGACATCGTGGATTTGGCATAAACATTATGTATTGATTTGCCTGAAGTTTGAAATAGAAAAAGTTGAAGCTGTGGAGCAAATCCGGGGAACCACCCACCACGTCGATGACTTGGAGCTATCGCCGGGCTTATCGGGCATCTAGCTTCTTTCTTGTTCAGAGTTACTCCTTACAACTTCTTCAATTATTCATCTCTTCGCCTCAAAATGTCTACGCTCTCCTCACCCCGCCCCTCAATCGCCTCATCTCGAGCCCACTCCCCAAACCCCACCTCCTCTCGCCGCCCATCCCTCGACGCCCTAAACACATCCATTCCCGGCAGCCTCAGCGCCGCCTCAACCCCTTCAACAGCCCGTGCCGTCTCCCCTTCTCTTCAACCCCGCCGAAACCGCGCCGCCCTCCGCGATTACTATAACCTCAAGCCCTCCGATGCCGTTGGCGCAGCTAGTGGCCCCAATGTCCGATCCCGCAGCGTCCCCCGGCACACGGACGCTGGGGACATCTCGAACCCATCGGTGGTCGTAACGGGTACAGAACTCGACAATCCCGACTTTGACCCACAGCTCTATGTCAACAATCTCCTTGCTACGAGCTCGCTATCTACAATTCTAAAGGCGGAGAATACGCTTGTTGGCGACATTCGCACACTTGACGGCGAGCGCAAGGCGTTGGTGTACGATAACTACTCGAAGCTGATTCGGGCGGTTGAAACAATAGGGAAAATGAGACAGAGTATGGATGAGCGTGGAGCGCCATTGACGATGACCAAGACGTTGGGGCCGGCTATTGCGTTTGTCGCGGAGACAGCTAGTGGACTGATTAAGGAAGGAGAGGAGCTGAGTAGGAAGATGAGAGAGACTAAGGAGAGTGCAGACCCTGGGCCGAACGGTAAGGGGGTGGAGAAGGATACTGTTAAGTGGGTTCTTGCGACACCAAAGAGGTTAGAGAGGCTTGTTAAAGATGGGCAAAGGGAGGAGGCGGAGAAGGACTGGGACCAGGTGCGCAAGTTGCTTGACAAGTGGCAGGGGGTCAAGGGTGTCGCAGAAGTCTGGGAGGCTTGTGAGAAGGTTATGCAGGTGGATGATGCATGAAGGACTGTAGGTGTCCAATATTATATCCACTGGCCATGAGGATATCATTGTCGTCCTCGTAATCTCCGGCCGCCTCGCTTGCCCAGCCAGCTGAGCTCCCACCAACAACACCTCGCGGCCGCCGCGCAAGCTCCTGCAAAGCCAGACGCATGTAGGCACCGAGAGCCACGTTCGCTGTTGCATTGGCAGGCTTTAGAGGGTTATATGGGAAATGATATGTAAGATATACAGGCATAGCAAGCGGCAGTCATTTCATTACGACGTCTTTGGCATTAATTTGACAAATTCGTACGCTCATATCTTTCCGTTAATCACGTCCGCACTCGATAACAAAGTTGGCTTCAGCCCATACCGGTTGCCCGACATGATTTCCAAATGGGTCAGCACATCACACTTGTAGTATATGGGCCTCTCTCCTTTCCTCACTAACTTCAACTCCATCAACCTCATAAGCACCCGCTTGATGTCCTCCCTGTCCCGGTAATCCTTCGTATAGATACAGATTAACCGTGCTCTTCCCTCCCCATCTCCCGCGTCCGTAGCTACTTTCGCCGCGTGCCCCAGCTCTCCCCGCATCGTCCCTTCAACAACAGCCCTCCAGTACGAATCAATCCTATCGGGAGTAATAAATAACATCCATTTGCCAGTAACCACATTCGTCGCCTGCGCCAGCGCAAAGAGACGGGTTTCGAGCTCACGCCTTAATGGTGAAAGTTTCCGCGAGAGCGCAGCATTACTGCCCCCCTTCTGATCATTCTCTTGCCGTAGCTGCGCTTCTCCTGCTCCGTAGGCGTAGAGCGCTTCTATGCCTTCGCGTTGTAGTGTTGAGAGGTCCTCTTGTTTCTCGAAGGTGTAGGGTGTATGGAGGTAGATCCAGGGTCCAGCGTTCTCTTCTCGTGTATTTGAAGCTGGAAGGCGAGCCAGAAATGCAGAGCTTGATTCGCCTGGTCCGGGTCTGTTAAATGGCATGCATGCTGGTTTGTCAATATCCATCGGCGTAGGTGACATTTTCTTCGTGGCGAGGAGCTTCTGCTCGCTTCGATAGTTTTCTTGGATTGTTGATAGAAGATGAGGGTGGATGGCTGTCCAGTAATCAAGTTGCTCCCCATCGTATTCGGTGGCTTTGCGCTCCAATCGTTTGGTCTCTTCCCCATCGCCTGTGTTATTGTTAGAGATTGCCCCAAACCCAGATAATTACTTGTTGATTTACCATAGAGGCTAGAGTCGTCCGAGAGGATATCCTCTGCTTTTAGATCTGTCATCTCGCTGAAGGCTAGAAGTTCGTGAAATTGAGGCTCCCATGAGGGATCGGTGTTTGTTCAAGCTTTCTTGTCTCCCGTTTGAGATCCACCACAAAGGTTTCACTTTCTTTGTATATATGCCGTACTCTCGCACCAGCTTTGTTTCGTCGCAAGTTTCTATCCTCGCTTCTCAAAGGTTTCTGCTACAGCTCTCCAATCATCGATCAGCAGCCCTTTACCTCCATTTCCGTCTAAAATTTAATTAACTTTTCAATTACACCGAAAGACGTCAGTTCGTAGTATGCTCTCCTATTCGATTAATAAGCATCCACTATCAACATGAGGATTTGCAATCATAATGACTCATTTGGACGCCATTGCGAGGGGTTTCGCAGGTCCCAGACTCTCCCAATAATATCAGCGGGCTCGGGAAGGGCGCCGATAGACCCTCATGCTTCTGCAGGCAGGCAGACGCATACGCAGGCATCAGCATGATTTTAGCAAGCTTGATGGGCACGTCTAGAACATCTTAATGACCAATTACCCCGCTTTATAGATGCTGCTGCTTAGTATATACGTAGTAAAGCACTTCCGTTATCCGCTCACCTCCCAACATCAAACACAACAGAACCTCGCAAGACACCATAAACTACTGTCAGAATGTCTGCACCATTCAGTAAGCTACCTTCCGCTGCAAAGATCTCACCATCGCCGTTCCGCATTGCCATTCCGGACGAGCAGCTTTCTGAGTTCAGAACGCTGCTCAAGCTGTCGAAGATCGGGCCCCAGACGTACGAAAACACACGGGAAGATCGCCGGTTCGGCGTGACACATGACTGGATCAGCGCGAGGAAGGAGGAGTGGTTGACTGACTTTGACTGGTATGAGCTGCTCACTTTCAAAGAATTGCGGGCTAGACTAATCCTCGCGGGAGAGCGGTTGAGACCCGGGCCAACAGCTTTCCCCAGTATACAACCGAGATCGAGGGTTTAACCATCCACTTCGCTGCCCTCTTCTCTGAGAAGCCAGGTGCTGTGCCTGTTGTCCTGCTTCATGGGTGGCCTGGTAGGTTCAGCCCACTCGTTGCTTGATTAGCTACTCATGCAGGGCTACAGGAAGCTATTTCGAGTTCCTCCCTCTTCTCCAGCTACTCCGGGACGAATTCACCCCCACCACATTGCCATACCACTTGATTGTCCCCTCTCTTCCTGGTTATGTCTTTTCTTCTGGGCCCCCACTTGACAAGAACTGGACCAACACCGATACTGCCCGTGTGATTGATCAACTAATGCAAAACCTCGGTTTGGGGAGCGGATATGTAGCCCAAGGAGGTGATATTGGAAGCAGGATTTCCAGACTTCTAAGTTTGAATTACGAAAGCTGTAAAGGTAAGAGCTTTGAATTTATATATGAATCAAATACAAGTACTAACTCTTCCAGCTGTCCATTGTATGTCTCAAGCAATCCCCTTCACTAAAAGGCTTAAATTAACCCGAAAGTGAACTTCGGCCCATTACCCACCCGCCCAGATGGTGTATCCGATGAAGGCCTAAGCAACATCGAGAAACGTGGACTCGAGCAGTGGAAGACATTTTTGCAATCGGGTAGGGCATACGCTGAAGAGCAGAGTACAAGACCTGCTACAATTGGTCATGTGCTATCGTCCAGTCCTCTAGCATTACTTGCATGGTATATATTCCTAATCTTCCAACTTGCTATGGATTTATCTCATCATATTAAGGCTCGGAGAAAAATACCTTGAGTGGCCAGATGCGCCCTTCTCTTCGCAAACCATTCTCGAGCTAGTCAGTCTTTACTGGCTTACAGACACCTACCCAAGGGCCATATACCCATATCGCGAGGTAAATATTCCTCACACGGCAGAATCATGAACCATAATTAACACCATCCAGAATACCCTCAGCCCGCGCGACGTTGTAGCTTCGCTAACAACAGACTTCTACATTCATAAGCCACTTGGATTTTCATATTTCCCAAAGGAACTGCTTCCAGTGCCTAGATCTTGGATTGCCAAGACTGGAAACCTGGTATACTTCAGAGAGCACACGGAGGTAAGACTGTCTAAACTCACGATTTTGCTCTGCTCAAAGTTAACGTATACTAGGGTGGCCATTTCGCGGCGCTTGAGCGGCCAAGGGATATTAAGGAGGATCTAGCGGAATTCATTTCGCAGGTTTGGCCTGGCATTGTATCTAGATAATCTGCTTTTCTTTTTAGCATAGCAATCTAAATCTGTCTCGTATCTCCACGCTCTCCCTCATAGTTGTTGCAGATATGTATAAATACGCTGCCCCGCCAAGATCCCCACACGGCAAATCTCGGTCGATCTCGTTTTATATTTGTGCACCTTACAACTATATCCCTAATTTCCTTCTTTTTGTTTTTATGTCAATAATCACGCCTGGTCAATCTATCAACATAACCCGTATAGCTGAAATGGCACCGCAACACCCTTCTTCAAAAACAACCATCTATCTCGACCAACCACCAAGCTGTCTGCAATTCTGCCCAGCATCACCAAACAAGTTTGTGGTAGGAACATATCTCCTTTCCTCGGAGACGAAGCCGAACACAGAAAGTATAGGAAACGATGACAGTTCAGACGACGAACCAACCGAAACAATCCATCAAACCAAGACAGGTTCACTACAGCTATGGAATATTGATCCGGAGACTGGTGCATTGTACGTACTTGACCTTGGACTCAAGTCCAGCTAGCATATAATCATGCCTACTTCTTTACGGTTTTGTATATTTGACTGACCAAGAGCGTAGGACGCAACTCGCAAGACACCCTATCCCCCATGCGGTCTTCGACCTGCACTTCCACCCGCGGATTTCTAGCCTACTAGGAATCGCAACGAGCGCGGGCACCGTCTCGCTCTTCAACGTTTTAGCGGAGGGTGAAGAGGCAGGGTTTACGTGCCTTGCAACCTACTCCGTGCACGAAGATCCCTCGATCCCAGCGCTGTTCCTTGCCTGGTTGCCGGAGGTCTGGCTTCCCGGGTCTGGAAGGGACGGCTTCGCCGTGACCTTTTCAGATGGGCGGACAGGTGTGTTTGGGGTGGATTCCACAGCAGCAGCTGAGAACAACGATGGGAGCGGCGAAGTAACAGAACTCGTCTCCTTCAACGCAAAGCAACCAATCGAGATATGGTTCGTCGCGGCAGCCTCGTTCCCTCACAGCCAGAGCATGGACACTCTTGACAGCCCTTCAACCACCCCATACCTCTTCACAGGTGACGACTTCGGCGCCCTACAGACTATCCGCTTCCCAGACGTTGATCCAACCCCGTCTTCAGCGTCAGAAACCGATACAACTACCGTTTCCCAGCCTCTTCTCAACACGTCCGACAGAGCCCTCCACCACACTGCGGGCGTTACGTATATCCTCCCGCTGCCTATCCCACTGGATAGTGTACTCACGAGTGGGGCACCGCTCCTGCTTACAGGGAGCTATGATGAGAGCCTCCGAGTCTATCATGCGAGTGGCCGGGGGAGAGTCATTGCCGAGGAAGGGTTGGGTGGTGGGGTTTGGAGGTTGCAGTTGCTTAACACTTCTTCTTCGGGCGAGAATTGGACGTTCCTGATCCTTGCCAGCTGTATGCATGGTGGAACGAGGGTTGTTAGAGTGGTTGTTTCTGGTGGGGATAGTGGGGAGGCAGATGCTGCAATAGAGGTTGTGGCGGAGTTTACGGAGCATGAGAGTATGAATTATGCATCGGGGGTTTGGGGGTCATCCCCCCAAAATGGAGGCATAGAAGAGGGCTCTGAGATAAAGGTCGTGTCGAGTAGTTTTTACGATAAGAGGGTGTGTTTATGGAGTGTTACGGTGTAAGACCTCACTCATACCTCATAACTGGACACTTGTTGCAGAGACAACTAAGTCAAGAACATGAATCCATTATAAAAGCGCTCTAAGATTCATAATATGATGCACCGTGTACAGTCCATAAAGGGAACAAAGTGAAGCTGCGTTGAGTATGCGTATCTAAACAATCGTCTCCAGTTCCCGGGCATACCCAATCGCATTCTCAATGATTGTCCCGCTAGCCACGAGGATATCTTTCTCAGAGCGTGTGGCAGTATCGGCTTCGACGGGGAAGTATATCCGGCCGTCGCGGAGGACCCAGCTGCGCTGCTGGGCGAACTCCATTACCGCACCTTCGGATTCGAGGAAGAGAAGGTTCTTGGCGTTAGAGATCGGGAGGGATGGGTAGGCCTTCTCGGAGCAGTCAGCGATCTCGCTACGGATAGTTCCGACAAGGACCTGTCGTATTCGTTAGTTTCACGATCAAAATTACTAGAAATCCACTTTGTCCACTTGAAAAGCGCAAAGGAAGGAAAGACGTACGTTCGAGAACAGAGCAAAATCCTCCGACGGAACCCGCTCCGAGTTCGTCTCCCTCCACACTTTATCATAGCTCCCCTCCATCAAGTTCCTCTCGAGATCAACCGGATATTTGATGAACGGGTCGTCCTCGACCGACTTCCCATTCAAGCTCGCCTCTTCAACAAGCCCCTCCAACACCGTATGGAAGCTCGTGCTATCCCCCGAACTCAGCAGAAGTAGCAGATAGAGTCCTGTAATCTTGCTGCGCTGGCTGTTCTTACGGTCGACTTGCTTAGCATTTGTGGTGTCTCGCTCGAGGTCGTAGAAGGGCTGTAGCTGCTGGTAGTAGCGTGTGAAGGAGGGTGCGTCAGTCTGGCGGATGGCGGCGAGGGCTCCGAGCTCGAGGGTCTCGCGGGCGAGAACGATGAGCTCTGGAGATGTGGAGGGAGTGGGTATTAAGGCATTTTGGAGGAGGAGAGTGCGTTTTGCGCGGCTGAGGAGGTCATTTGCGGTGTCAAACTGCTTGCGGTTCACGGCGTTGGTGAGCTCCGAGATGATTGACTTTAGTTCACCGGCCATGGTGACGGCGTGTATGGAGAAAGTACAACGACAGGTAGAATAATTGTATATGTATTGGTTCGAGAGATGAGAGAATTTGGAGGAGCACAGGTGTTGATGGATGTTGATCTTGGCTGGTTGACGTTGTCCAGAGGAGCTTCCCTTCGGGATTCCAACAGCTTCGCCGCATCGGTCTTGGCATACATAGTCACGTGTGCATACATAGGTATCATGCGCGTGTCCGATTCCTTCTGCGCGTTTGCTTTGGAGTCTTCTATAGAAAGCTAGTAAATCTCTTCGCTAAATGACGACATCGGAAAGCTGACCACAATTGGTATCTAATTACCTGAATTCTGCGCTAGACGAGACTTGTTGCATCGAAGTAGTCGCTGAGCAGTGTTTGTCATGGGCAACGGCCATCTTGTGGGAAGAAGCTCAGTGCCCACCTGGGGCTCAGAGATAGGGTAGTTACTCAGCACTTCCCCTGCGCTTATATCCCAAAATGGTGACCGTGTTATCATCCGATGCCGTTGTCAGCAGGCCACAATTATTTGGCGAAAAGGCGACGGCTATGATCGAGCCATAAGAATACCCTCGAAAAGTACGGAGCAGCATGCCATCGAGAACATTCCATATAGGGATGATTTTACCCAGATTTGCATCGTCAGGAACAAACGCCATACTTGAAACTCCCTCGGGAAGCTCCTTGATACGATGATACCGTCTACGGGGGTTTGATTCCATACTCGGACTCTTCCTGCCCCTGCAGCTGCTAGCAAATTTCCTACATGAGAATGAAACAGCAGTGTCACGGTGCACAGTCAATCGAAAGGGCATTGACAAGCGTACTGAGCCAGTGGGATTCCCAGTGGCCATATCGCAGAATGGGACTCCATCGTTTCCTGAAGACCTGGATGTACGCATTTGACTGTCTAGAGAAATTGACATGCATAGGGTAGGTGCTTGGTCACATTGAAGTAGATAAGTCAGCTTGTCCGTTTGCACAAGCTGTGGTAGCCGAAGAGCAGAGTTGGTCGACAGCTGATGGTCTTTATTCCTTTTCTTGCCGAGCAGGTCGCTTATCCGGAGCTAGTGAAGTTTGCGTACTGTTCGTTGTTGGATTTTCGATTGAATGAATGTCCTACCTAGGTACTCACCATATATGTTGGAACATGGGGTGTGCGGATGTTGGATAACACCAGGAGAAGGGAAATATTGAGCAAGTGCTTTTGACTCGGGAAAGGGTCTTCTTGTCGTACCCCATTATATTAAGTATAGTATCGACCTGAATATAATCATAATGTATCGTGACATCCAAAACTCGGGTATGAGTAAGGGTTTAAAATATGCGCTCAGTACTTGGCTCCGGCCAGTCCACCTTCTTGCAATCATGCTCTCTTTTGTATTCCCGGATGCTCTCTATATCCCAGCCTGCCACCCACCGTCCGTCTTCCGTGTCGTCCTCAGCGTCCGGCGCAGCAAATGATCCGAGACTAATTGTGCGGACTAGTCGGCACTCCTTCTGACGGTACGTGAATTGGAGACAGTCAGAATGGTCATGGCATGCTTTTTGACAGGATTCAAACGAGCTGTGATCTTCATCTTTCGGGGGGTTGAAGCCATCGTGGTCTGCGTTTTTCCAGTCTTTCCGAACGGGGTGGTTTTCGAAGTCAAAAAATTCAACGAGGTCAAAGTATAACATCGGCCGTTGGGTGTCTCCCCCGCTTGCTTGTTGTTTTTCTGACCATTTCCAGAGTTCTACTGAGCTCTGTGGTTCACTTTTGTGGAATGTCACAGCAGGCTGGCACCAGTATTTTCGACCTAGAGGCGTGTTGTGGAAAGGGGTGGGATTGAACATGGGCCAGAGTCCTGCTATCTCAACGTCTCTCTGCGCTGCGACCCAGCCTAACACTGAGTCTCCACAACAGTCTTCTCGGACCATGTCCTGATATTTCGTGATCAGAAGCTGCGATTCTTGATCTGAACCGCCTTGGGTACTTCCGGAACGATCCTCCCTCAGCAAGTTGTCCATCGCGGTTGCTGAAAGCACAATTCCTGATCCACCATAAACGAAAAAAGTCTTGACTGGAGTCCACCAGGTCCCCAAGTCTCTGCCCGGGGTTGGCGATCCCATATACAAAGGGTCGGACCAGTTGTATCGCGCCAGGAGTTTCACTAGATTTTCCCAGATCACTAAAGTGTCGGTCTCCATGAATACATACCACTTGGCATTCGGATTCTGAGCATACGCATACTCCACCATGGACAGGAATTTGTATCGGTCCAGCCTCCAACCTGCTTTGGTGGGTGAGAGCTCTTTATCCCAGTAATAATGATATTCCCGCTGTTGCTGATACGCCCGCTGATCTTCTTCAGACAATACATGAATCACGTCTGCCAGTACATCATGGCTGTGGAAAGGGCCGAGCTTTTGCCCCATATCAGAGACAACCAGGAGATTCGGAATGCATGTCGTGGCGCCTTCAACGTGGGACCGGAGTCTCGCCTGGGATTCCGCTCCCCCAATCTTCAGTGTGACCTGGATGCCGTCCTCCGCAAAGGCATCTGTGGGGAACAGGTGACAATCTGGAGGGGATTCGGGCTCATTGACTTTCGATGAGGGGTCCGGACGAAGCGGTCGTGGTGGACGCCCATTTTGCGGGTGCGGTGTAGTCTTCTCCCAACCGAACTCTGGCGACTGGGTGTGAAGGATATAAGCGGACTGAGATATTATGAGAATGAGTCCACCGAGAATCAGGGCCTGGCAAATCCATCGAAGTGGCTTGGGAAAGCCTGCCCGCCCGGGGGCCATCGCAAGGGTTAGGAATGTTTCAGGTCGAAATGACACACATTGATGGATGGAGGCTGTCGCGTGTACCCCAGAATATATCGACGAAAAAATGGTGACGAAACAACAGCCGCGAGGACTGGGAGAAAGAAAAAGATGACATTGGGGTGACGGGGTCTGTGTTTCATTCGACTAGAGAAATGGATGATGGACTGATAGTGAATTGACCTCTAATGTCCCTTGAACAAAGGATCAAGGATGGGCGAGCAAACATCATAGGCGCCTGGTACGAAGCCGGCCCCGCATGGATTGGTGGATCGGCAGAAGGCCACTAGTACAAGCTCTCCTGGCCTCAAGACGTAATAATAATAGCCTAACAAACAGGCTAAGACGGTCTCTTGGTCCCTCAGACCCTCAAGACTGAGAGCCTCACTGCTACGGGGCTGAGTAGTGTCAAATTCCTTGAAACCAATCTGAGCCTTCAAAGAAGATACGCTTTCAAGAATACGTGGATTCTGATGTTGTTGCCAAGTGCACGCCAGGCCGACCTCGACCTCGCAACATCCAAACGCACGAAATTCTCCGACCTCGGCTGCCTGGCAGTGCACTCGGGCCTCGAGCATCAAGACAACCAGTTTGTTCAGGGAAAGAATTGACGGCTCCAGCCGCTAAAAATTCGTGATTTCTGACGTACTCGCGACCCTGGGGCCGCTCCACAGACAAACACCCAGCTTGATTGGCCAATCGAAATGGGGGCGAAAACGGGTCGCACTCGCGGAGGTTCCGAGGTCCAAGCTTACGTACCAAGTCTCTTGGCGGCCCTCCAGGGCACCTAAAGGGAAGTGCCTCAAGATGACGCAGGAACAACTCTCCGAGATGCATTATTGAAACAAACCCCAGAGTTTATCCCGAACTAGGAACCCGAAATTCGCGACCGAGATACCGCTGCTTCCTCTCAGCGCAAACGATAATTCGACTTCCCTTGTCCTTGGCAGTGCAACATTTGCTATCAGTGGAATCCACGCCGTGAGTTGGTCTTATCAAGTTATTATAAATTCAGCGAGGCGGTGCTGTTTTTAGCGCCTTTCTCTGGGTTGAACTTGTGAATCCTTGGATACAAGTTGAAACTTCATACGTCGAGAATTATTGGGGCTGAAGATTTAATTATTGAGGGTCCTTGATGAAATACTATTATGGGGCAAGTAGATCACCCAAAAAGGGATGCTTCACGAAATTGCGTCTCAATATGTTTTTGCGCCCAAGCCCCAAAGACCCTTCACAGGCGTTCCGTTGATATTATTATTCCTGGGGAGTGTGGTCCTCGACTGTTGGCTAACAGAGATTTGAATTTTTCACTTTAATGATAACTCACATCTGAGGTCCGCTCGCAAGTACAATCGAAAACTGAGGCAACTCCAGGACAAAGGAAATCAAGGCGCAACTCCGCCCAATTACCTAGTTTGCATACGGTGCCGCCGCGAAGAGGTTTCCCGAAACTGAGAAAGACAGACAAAAAACCACCAACAAAAACAAAACTCAAAGCTCACTTGCGACTTTCACGAGCGTATTATAAAATGGCGTTCCCAAGCCCGTTGCCGGGTCCCATCCGGGGGTTGCATTCCAGCTGGCATAAGGCACATGAACACCATAGTCGCCGAAGCATCCCATCGAACCTCCATTGACGATATCGGCGAACCCCGTTTGGTTCAATGAGTATAGCCACGGGTTAAGAAATCCGAGCCGCGGTTTACCGTCTTTGAGTCGCGCTGCGTTTAATCGGGAGACGATGGCCGCAAAGACGGGGGCCGAGGCGCTGGGTTTAGATCAGAAAGGGTTCTCAAGGAAAGCGAGCCAAGGCGAAGGAGCAGGAGTAGGGCTACGCCACTTACCTAGTACCACCGATCTTGTAGGTCTGCCCATGGTCTATAATGAGGTAGTTGTAGGCTTGGGTAGCGACATCGGGGATACCTCTACCATGCTGATTATATAACCCATCCCACTTGTCGCCCAGCCTGGTTAGATAGGCTCCAACGCTTGCGTCCTGATATCTTGGGCGTGGAAATCGTTCTGAGAAGCCGCCTCCTGAGAAATCTATCGCCCTCTCTGGGCTTGTACCGTGCGTGCCGCCTACTGCGGTGACGAAGGGGCACGACGCAGGGAATATGGGTTGGAACCTTGTCCTATTAGTCCCGTCGTTGGTCAAACATGACAATCCCACGCCGTCATCGCCGCTGCTGAAAATTACAGAGACTCCCCGAGCCCCGAGCTGAGCAAACAAATTGCACGTGGCGTCGGAGTATGTTTCCGGGACGCTCTGTTCGTCTTCACCGTACGATGTCGTGAGAACAGCAGGTAGGTCCTCATCGGGGAGGTTAAGGAGGTAGTGGAGCTGCTCAAGGTAGGGCTCATTGGTGGATTCGTCCTCACCAGATTCTCCTACTCCGGGTAAGAATGGGGCGGTTCCCCCAGTGGTGTAAAACGTCGCGAGTGCGTTATATGCAAGTGAGAGGGCATACTGAACATCCAAGCTTGCCTCGGAGCTACCTCTTGGGGAGTTTTGCAGATTAAGACCCCCATTGATAGAGACGACGGTAAAGTTGGTGTCTGTCCTATTTGGTGTGTAGGTTTCCATAAACTGTTCCAGATCACTATAACGTGCATACTGCTCCAAGTAACCGGATATTCCAAGCCTGTTGCGTGGGTCTGGCTCTACCTCCGTGTCGTAGACTCCATACAGCTCGCGAAGGCAGTCAGGGGTCACTGCTCTTGTGCAGTTGGAGGTTAAGTCCTGGAATGTTGCAGGAACCGGCTCGAACATGGGCCGTGTCATCTGCGTTCCCGGTTGATAGAAACGTGTCGTGGGTTGTATTAGCTGTATGTATGGATAAATATTCCGCGGCACAGAGTAACTTAGCGTTCTGATCATATGCTTGTGCGTCTTGCGATGAGAATAGCGATGAAACCTGGTCTTCAGTAATGACTCTGCTTGAGAAATGGACATGGTCGCCTCAATCCAGTTTCCATGGCTAGTTATAGACTCTGAAGGGACGTCCTCTGTTGCAAGCCAAGAGAGGATCTGCTCCATAATGTGGTTGTCCGGGCGTACAAGCGCCCTGACATCGTCCCGTTTCATATGATTTCCATAGTTCTGGTGTCCAGGCGTGGACATGTCGAGAACCAGCTGCTGGAGTTCAGCTGTCTTTTCCTGATCGACGGCTATGTGGAATTTCATCTGCCTCGAAGGTGATGGTGGGGGTCCTCGAAGCCATCCATCAGGGGCTTTCTGCAGTTGCTCGACGGTGACATAGCTGGGCTCAGCTGCAACGATGGCGAGTAAACAAGAGAGTATGAGGGAGAGAGCCCCTACAACGGAAGCGTGCACACTCATCGAGGAGCCTGTACACCTAGAATTAGTCCGTGGTGAGATGGAATATTAAAGCTCAAGCCGCACATATGAGGGAAACCCGGAGAATTTCTATTCACGGAGACTACACCCCTGCCAGAATGTCTCCACCTCGCAATGTTCCTTGGTACAATGCCAGGCAGTATATGGCCAGTCTGTTTGTCTTTTCAGACATTAGCTCGATCAATGAAGGTCGGGCTCGAGAAGACTAGATCCAAGGTTCTCAGTGTTTCGAGAAGCGACCTGTCGTTCCCAGTGGCCGGTTAGTTCTCTTCATATTCTGACAGGGGAGAGACGCGTCAATACAGACTAATTTCTGTTCCTGCTGGGAAAGAATGTAGCACGAGCGACGATGGGACCGTGCTGGACATGATTGACAACCCTTCAAACAGCATCATGCAAAATTCGGCAGTTGGAGCTGGCAATCAAACGCAATGGCTGTAGAATCAGATATGCTCAAAGCCGAGTCACCTGGTCGGCAATTTGCTCATGGAGGGTAGTACTCCCCATGCTGCTGAGGTCACTGTATTCCGCTCATTCTTTGTGTTTATTCAAAATGCCCTGGGGGTCTCTCGGCTGTGTTATTGAGGCCCTAAAGAAGCAAGGGAATTAGAAAGTTTGAGCCAATGGTAGCCAGCAATCAGCGGGCCCACTGGAATTCTTGCTTTGAACAAACTATGGCGCTAGCTGCATTTGGAAAGCACGACTATGCGAGACCCACACGTGCTTGCCCAACCAGGAAGTCATAGTTCTGGCGGGCCAGCTATCTTGCGAAGCAGCTGGGATATCAGTTTCCTGATAACATTCGCTAAAGCGACTCAACTCCAAAAAACTAATGTTTGTCTCACGAGTTAGGTGCTGAAAGGCAAAGCTATAGGGATAGAGGCGCAAGCAGGAGTTTATACATGGGTTCCTTGGGGAATATGTACCTTCACTGGTAATCTTGCTAAAGAATTGCTACTAGTAATTCTAAGTAGTCTTTAACTACTTCTTGCGCAATAAATAGCATTACCTCTCTCTTCACTATGACAGTTGTAGGCGTCATAGTTAACTCCCACGAATAGGAGTTGTCGGTTGCAGCATACTCTTGCAGGGGAGCATTACATGCATTGAACTTGGACAATCCTATCCTGAAACGTCTGGAATTAATAATTTTCAGACCAAAGCACTAACTAGTAATAGGATGTCATCTTCTGCAATGGATTGTTTAGTCATATCGCGCGTCTTACTTAGCTTGCGGCTCTTAGGTATACGAGATCCTTAAAACTGAGATGCATTTGACCTTGTCCAATCGTCCCAACCTCCCTTCTCTGGTGGCCTTCCTCGTGAATATGGTTGACCCGGGTACATATTGTCTTGGCCCCTCCATACAAGCATTGTTCTACGTAAATCTTTGAACATTTTCACACACAACTCATACTCCGTAGCTTCGAAAGCTGAGCAGACACCTGGCGCGCAGAGGTGATCGCCGAGTATTTCTTTTTTTTGGCAGTTATCCGTCCGGCTTACATTTGTACCAATCGTAGGCATGCTCGGGTAAGACAAGACGCGCAGGCTTGCATCAGCTGAAAGCACTATTCAACACTTTGCAGCAAAGATTCGAATTATCGGGCGCTTAGCCTGATGTTTTCCCCTCGTCACCTGGCTAGCTCAGGACGACGCCGCAATCTTCCTTTCCTCCTTCTTCGGAACCGCTCCACGAACAATTTTATTATCGTATTTTTCAGCTTCTCGTTCTACAGGATAGTGGCTTCGTCTCATCACTAAATGCCCTAGGCGTAAGCGGGATTGTGTGGCTGCAGAATACCTTTTACATTTTGAAGCCTATTCTCTTTGGCCTTCTCCATGTCACATCAGTTGGTGGCAGCAGTGTGGGAACAGCTAGGCCGTCGGGACCTCGAAAACATCCTTCATGAAATTATCGGAGAGCACGCGGCAAGCGTCGCTGTGCACACAGGGCAGCATGGCAGTTCCTCAGACATTGAATCCCTGACTCGGCCGGTGCTATGGATACAGACTCTCTTCAATCTGCAACGGACGTACCTCCAGGGGTTGGCCACCATGCAAGACTGTCATCCCTACTTTGTTCCGTACTTGATATCGTCGGATATCATTTTCTCGGCTCTGATGTATCTGGCAAAGGTCAAGACGGACCTCTTTCCATGCACGAAAGCAACACCTCCCGACCATTCGAGATACAGGCACCTCATGGCGCATACTTTCCTGGTCGGCATTCGGCTTCTTATATTGCGTGGCGAGGCACTCGACTCTGACTCAAAGTTCAGGTTGGAACGCGCGATGCGGTCTGCTTGGGAACATCCTGATCTTTCCGGTTCGGAGCGCTTCTTGATAAACGACCTCCTACCTCGCGCGATTACCAGCATTGGATCCTCTAATCTGTTTCGTACTCAGCAATCTCTTTTGAAATCGAGCAAGTCATATCTTCCCGTTTTCACTTCCGGAATTGTGCGCCTCTCATTCCCGTCCTTGTCCAGCTGTATCTAACATTCTCATAGTATCCGTTTCCCGGTGCCCCGGAGACCCTCATAACAGATCTCTTGACAGCACTCATAAAGAACAAAGACGATCAATTGACGTCGTTCTACCTTCTGTTTGACCTTCTATGGGCGGCGGAATCCGCTTCCATCCAGTGTCATATCGACCGTCGTCGGATCTCGCAAGAGCAAGGGTACACTAGTGCTGCTGCCCTGAAGGTAGACGAGGCCTTCAACCAGACGCAGGAAAATCGGAAGAAATTAGCAAGGACGCTATTAGCTGCCTTCGACGATGAATTTAACACACCATCTTTACAGGTAATATCAACCGTCGTCTTGAGTCAAACTGCCGGTGAACATCCGCCAGTGCAAACCAGGAGAATTAGAGACGCTTGGGGTCTGCTCGCACCATTAAGAGATTCCGTGAACTCTGCTCTAGGATACTTGATGAGATGGCTCATCAACCGCAGGGTCCAGATGTGGGACTGCAATGGAGAGTTGGAAGCATTCTCCCATGACTATCAGCAGCATCTAACTCAATGGTTACATAATTCATCCCTCCCTGGGTCCGGCCAGGGTCAAGCCAAACGAGGCACATCGGGCGCAGTATATGTTGTCAATTGCCCTGCAGTACATCCGGTCCCTGAAGCTCTCTTGGAAGAGCAGTTGAAGAGCTCTGATAGAAAGGCATATGAAGTAGGAAGATGATTCCATTCTCTACAGAACTATCCGTATTATTCGTGCCGGGCTAACTTACCTAAAGCAATTGCAAGAGAAGTCGCGATTCCTCACAATGAACACACTATGCCCCTTATGCCCCGGGAGTATCAAAATCCAGTATGCTCGGATGATCGAGCCTCTTGGACAGGTCTCCGATGCCCTCAATCTCACCGGATCAGAAAGCAGCGGACGGTACTCGCTACCCGACTCGGCATCCAGGCATACCACCTCCCGTTCGAGTTCCAGGACCAACTCCACAGACCAGCTATCGCGGCAGGACTCGGTGGAGGCTTTGAGAAGTCCAGTGTCACCAATCTCACAGAGCCTTTCGTTTTTCAAACTATCAGCCAAGGGACAATCCCCTACTATACCTGAAAGCGCAACTTCAATTTTAGCTCGGCCTAGAACGGGGCAGTCACAGGAGAAGCAGCTGATTAGGTCACTATCGAAAGACCTGAAGAATGCGACACTCTCCCTAACTGGAAGTACGTCTCTGTTCAGAAGAAATTCCTCAAAGGGACACCACCTACCCCACCAGGCTAGATACTGCTTCTCGGCATCAGGGCAGAGTCTCCTGTTCTGGGATGCGGCAAGCAGCTGGGTAATGCGATTCGAGCTTAAGCCTTTAGATGGACGGAAAGGTAGAGGCCATCGGTATGATGTAACCGGTGTTCAGTATGCTGCAGCTGGGAGCCAGCGCTGTGCTGTGGTTGCTTCTGCAGGAGAGGTGATACGCCTTAATGTTTACAAGCAAACATTTATACTGACATGCAAGTAGCACTATGAGCTTCTAGTGTTCCGAAACAAAGGCACCGTTCCTGAAGCCTACGTGACCATTGAGACGCAGCAGCGGACTCTGCCAATTACCTGCATGGTCATGTCTCGTGATGATCGATTTGTGGCTTTTGCCTTGAAGGATGAAGTTCAAGTCTATGAAGTTGGTGCTAGCGGTGTTCGAGAGATTTGGCTAGGAGCTAAAACAGATCGATACCTTGCCAGAAAATATATACATTCCGCAACAGCACACACCAAGTATAATCCGGGGACTAAGATGACTGTGCGAGAAGAGGAGAGTAACGAAACAATCTTCGCGCGAAAACTTCAGTTTTCCGTCGACGGAAAACGTTTCATTGTTGCCACACACCTCGGAGACCAGTATGTTTACGTGGATGTCTGGAATTGTATTGACCAGGAATGGAATCTCGACATTGATAGTTCAAAATCCTTCAAGCTCCCTCCGGCAAGAGATACCCCAATCTATAACAGTCAGGCCAGTTTAGCTAATTCCGTTCAGTGGACTACCGACGACGAAGACCTCACCTCTGTATACTATGACAACTTCAATCAAACAATCGTTCTTACAGCCTTCCTCGCAAAAGAGTACCCAATCTCCTACTCCATATCCACCGACACCATCACCAATAGCCCGCTCAGCCCTCAAATCGTCCACGCAGCCCAATCACCCTCAGGCTCACGCTTCGTAATGGCGAATGGCATGAAGCAGATGTACCTTTGTGACTCCACAGCCAGCGGCTCGCTCATCCCAACGAAGATGAAAAAGGCGATATCGAAGATAAGCCCGTCTGCTTTCCGCCCCAGTCACTTGGCCTTGGCTTTTCCCGAGGAGACAGAGGTGGTAGCATTCTGGTCGAAAGAGGGCAAACTCATGCTCAGGACGATTAGCTTGCATACTGGCGGAGAGGTTATAAGCGATCACGATCTGAGAGCGGAATTCGATCGGCTGTTGGTTGAAAGACCGTTGGCGAATGAGTTTTATAGGCCGCGGCATCAGCCGTCATCGCTGTCGAGGCAGATCGACTCGGATATAGAGGCACTTCAGTCTATACCGAGGCCAAACCTACCGGAGCTTCCCGCGACATGATAGGTTGGATTCAGTAGGTTAGAGGCACCCTGTTATTCTAGTACTAGTATAGGAAAGTTTCTTGAACAGAGCCCTACATCTATACGCATTGGAACACCACTCCTAAAGCATATTTAACCGTGGAAGTGGGATGCGTGACACCACCAAAGAAAGTATGCTAAGACTGCCTGCGGAAGACCAAAATTCAATCTATCTAGGTAGTGTTAATATGCTCAATAATATATCCTTCATGTTGCAATTGGCTAGAGTCCTGTTAACCACAGGCATAAGTTAGAGAAGCCGACAGTGGGACGCTAAACCTTTTTTGCTCCACATTCTGGCGATTGGGGACCGGCCGCTGAGAGAAGCTGGTGATGATCGGCCGACGTCATCCATTTTTTATTTCACTGAGCACACCACCACTACTACCACAAGAGTCAAGACTACTGGTAGAGGATGCAATTCCTCTGGAAGGTATTCTCCATAGGAAATGCGCAATAATTACTGGCACCAAGGATTACCTTCCTGCACCTGACACGAGGTCGCGTGCTGTTGATTTGACTGGGTATTACCACCCCTCGTCCTGGTCCACAATTGAACGTTGCGCTCCAGCTCCCTCTCCTCAAAGCAAGCTTTCGTGATTCTGATTATTTTTTTTTCTAACGAGGCATGAGTTACGTTTTAGGGAGCCTCTTCATTCCGGAATCTCCTCTGACAAAACATCGTCGAGTTCAATAGCCCCTCGACAATCGGAACCACCGCCCCTCATATCGACGTCATCAAGACTACCTCTTCTACGTACGACCTTAGGATCCCGAACGACTTTCTCTGAAAACAAAATCCTTCCCCAAATCCATTGATTATCAATACCCGCATAATGTCGCAGGCCGAACTCGAGCAGGCCCGCCGGCCATCCATGTCCGAGAACCAGACGATCCAGAGCTCGGATATACCACTCAAGGAACGGTTCTTCCGCTACTTCCAGCATGAAATCACTGGTATGGTCTAGCCGACCTTCTGTGCTTATGTGCTCACTTGTCAGAGCTAGATCTGACTCCTGTTTTCTCTTTCCTGTAGCCTTGCAAGGACAAATGGATAAACTCGCCGACACCTCGTTGGTTGGAGGAGAACGGACGGATGCAACGGATCATTGTCTAGCCGGGATTGCGCGGTTGTCCAACGAGGTCAAGGATGCTGCTAGCTATATTCCCACCTACGATCAGCGGATATATGCGGAAGTATGCTCTATTCTGTGGTGTTCGCATGTGTGCTGTTCTGACAATGCTCGCAGGCTATAAAAGCTCTCCAAGACAAACTGGCCGAGACTCGCGCTACGGTCGAGCCACGCCCGAAGTTCAGCTTCAAGAATAAGAAGTCCTCACCTGGAAATCTCCTCTCGTTACCGGATGCGGCGGAAATGATGGTTCAAGGCCAGCATGGAATAGGCGGTTATCCGTCCCCTGGTGTATCCTCCGTTGGGTCATCCGCAGCAGCTACTCCAAACTATGCCAATACCCCTCTCAACGAGCCAGACAAACAGCTTTACCTCCTAGGACCAGGAACCATCCCTAGCTCCGTTCCCGAAGTAACCGTTGACAACATCTCTGAGGGCCTGAAGGGGGAACAGCGAAATCCCCGCTTCGAAGCAGCCCATGTCAACGCTGTAACAGTAAACGACCACGAGGGCCTGCACATCATGCTTCCATCCTCAGGCTCCACCGCAGCGGTCCCAGCATCCGTCACCGCAATGGACCGCTGCGTCGTTGACATGTCGATCCCCACCGTCAACGGCGTGCCATATGCTAGCCTAATGGTCAAAACCGTCTCCGACAGTCTACTTCTCTGCGGCCAGATCGACGGCCCCGCACACCTAACAAATGTCCACAATAGCATCATCGTCGTCAACTGCCGCCAGTTTCGCATGCACGACTGCACAAATGTAGACGTCTACCTCAGCTCCTCCAGCAACCCGATTATCGAAGACTGCACTGATATCCGCTTTGGTCGGATTCCGAAGGGATACGTATGCTGCCCTCTTCAAGAATTCCCCTTCCATTCTGCTTTGAGACATAGAAAGAATACTGACAAATAAAATAAGACAACGCTCGACCACGACCGCCTCGACACTGACGACCGCTGGAGTCTCGTCGAAGACTTCAAGTGGATCAAGCCAGAGCCGAGCCCGAACTGGAGTCTACTTGGCCAGGACGATGGAGTCCCCCAGGAGGTCTGGACAGAGATTGTTCCCGGTGGGCCGTGTTGGTCGTCGGATGAGATTCTACGTGCAGTTAATATTCTCAAGCACTGAGGTTGATTCTCACTTTCTGCTGAGTGGTTATCATTTGCATACAGTTGGATTAAGTTTACATTCGAGCTGATTGGATTGTTCAATGTTGGGGCTATGTCTAGCAATGTCTAGGAGGAGAACAAAATTTGATAGGCTGGCTGGGTTCACTAACTCTCTCGCTCTCCCTTGGCTTCGGTGTTCTGTGTCTTGGTGTACTGCTTGCTCGGCTGGTTTGGATCTGCTGGCGTTGCTAATCATTCAGGGATCTTTCATTTAGTTTCAAACATAACACATAACCTGTATTATTATATATGCAGTTCAAATCGAGTTGAAAAAAAAAAAATTGATATACAAGTGAAGAGTAATTAATAAAGTAAGAAAACATGCCAAGTAACCCACAGTTGGGTGTGTCGAGATTGCTTCAGTAGAGAGAAATTGATCTAGAATTCCACCCTGAAGACGAGGGCCTGGCTGTCAAGATCGAAGCCGGACTCATCAGCATAGGGAAGCTTGCCGAAGTTCATGGCACCTAGAAATAGATTTGTTAGCGGCACCTATGCAGATACGAGGAACAAAGGATCAGAAAACCTACCATCCTGTGTGACGAAATCATTATCACTGAACGTAAAGAGGAAGTACTCCTTCTTCTCGCCCTTCTTTCTAGGAGCATTGGGCTCAACAGGAACAAGGACAAGAGACTCCCATTTCTCATTGAGAAGCCCAGCATCTTGCTCTCCACCATTGTGTAGACCGAACTTGGCCAGCTCGGAGTTGACATTGAAGTCCAGAAAGGGGCAGTATTCGGCTGGGGTGATATCGCTGTTCAGGTTGCCCTTCGAGTCTGCAATGCTCCCACCGACAGAGTCGTATTTCTCGCCCTTGAGGTTAGTGGTGTCGTTGGAGATGGAGAAGATGTCGACATGGCGGTATACGGAGAGAGAGTTGTTGAGGCCGTGGCCGAAGTCAGAGTCTCGGGAGAGGATCAGGAAGTCGCCTGTCCCTGGAAGCTGGAGGATCTCGGACTGTGAAGCCACTTTCTTGTCGAGATCCTTGTCGGTGTAATCGACGTACTTAGGGAGGATGACGGCGTACTCGTGCTTGTAGCGAGGCTTGCTGGGGTTCGAGATGTCGTACTCGAGGACACGAGCGGGCTGACGATTCTTCTTCTTGGGGCCGCCCTCTTGGTTGAGTGCGGACTGGATCATGACGTAGAGGGTCTTGCCATCTTCAGAAAGGGTGAGAGCTTCGAAGCCCTGGTTGTTGTTGCGGCCGCTGTCGGTATCCTCTGGGATGGGCAACTGATCGGGGGCGTAGAGTGGAGGGCTGGCGGCGCTGAAAGAGAGGGTGTTGTTGCGCCTTGGAAGATAGGCACTTGGAGGCTGCAAGGCGAGGACCATCTTGCCTTGCCTGTTGAAGCGGTAGACATAGGGGCCGTACTCATCGGAGACCCAGAAGAAGCCCTCGTTGTCAATCACTAGGCCCTCGGAGTCGACAGAGACTCGCCTCCCGCCGGGTCCTGCGCCACCAAAACCATCACCGACGTAGGTTGCTGCGGGAAGGAAAGGAAAACCTTTGTAGGAGGCATAGCCGGTAAAATCAGCATCGAGACCAGTTAGTGGCTCGCCGTTGGGGTCTTTGAGGAGGATGGTATCGAGGTATTTGAGGTCCATGTTGGGCTCAGACGGGTTTTCCGCTGAGGCCTTGGGGGCGAGCTTGAGTGAGATCTCAAATTTGTGGATGCGGGGGTTGAAATTAAGGGTGCCATTTGTGTTCCTAGCCCTATTAGCAACTTGATTGGGTTTCTGAACAGCGTTCAAGAGCTCACCAGCCTCGGTCAGGCAAGAGCCAGAAGATACCAGAGTACGAGTCCTTGTCAGTTTTGTGCCATGAGCCTCTCTCGATGGTAGCAGAACTACCGATACCAGCCAAAGTATCGCCATACTTGTCGCGTGCGTTCGAGGCAACGAAACCGTAGCCCTCAAGACCAGTGTATGCATAGGTCGTGCCGCCACAGGTAGTCTTGTTCACGACGCTGTGGGGATACTGGGGTGTGCAGTGGTTGTGACTACCAACAGCTGCAGCTCCTGCCAGAGGCAGAGCTTGAAGGAGAACGGACCATTTCATGGTTGGAGTAGTTGTAAACAAATGAGTGAAATTGAGAAGGTCCAGTAGGTCTGGGAACTCTGAGAAGGGAAACTAAGAGCCATTGCGACGAGCTTAGCAGGAATAAATATCTCGACAGCTGCGGGAGGAGCGAGGCGAGCAACATTATTCAATTTTGACTTTCTGATATTCTGGAAGGCATTGTTCGGGGATTGCAGTGCCCAGCGAAATGAAGCCTTTCAACGTGGTGCAAACACCCACTATGATTCGCGAATGGTTTCAAGGGGCGCTTGCAGCCGACCCAATGAGAGTCTGAGATCAACATCGCCAATGCTCTTGGATTTAGCGGCAGATTTAGCCCCAGACTATGGAGTGTTTAATCGAATGTGATGATGGAGATAAGATGACATTTTCCGCACGTTGAACAGTACAGCGTTATTACTTGTCTCTTGCGAGGGGTAAAGAGCACTACAGACGCCACAGTTTACTCGTGTCTTACTCATGTCCAGCTTCCCAGGTGGTCTCAAGCCTGGAATATTTCTCCTTCGCGTGATATCCCAGGTCCTGGTAGATCGCGTGATCGCCTTGTGGGGGTTAGGTGACAGTTCAATGAAGGGGAAATCGGATGAAAGCCGTCTTACCTCCAAGCGCCTCGATCCTTGACTCGTTCTCATCCTCCATCTTGACCAGCTCTTCTTCGGGCTGCTCCTCTTCCGGTCGCTGATCGCCCGAATCCGCCGTTGCCGCCTTTCCAATGTCCCCTGTGGCTGAACCGATCATCAGGAATTGCGCATTGGGGAATCCAAGTAATTCCGGCTCTGTGGGGATCCAGCGGTAGTCTTTGAACTTTTCTTGAATCTGTTGAGGAAATTCTGGCTCTTTCGGAAGACGGGCATTCGGGGGGCCAGGGAACTTAGGGTTCTTGGACTGGAGGAGCCAGCTGCCGCGGTCGCTGAGTCCAAAGTCCTGCTGAATCTCTCCCAGCTTCTCGGGAAGCGTGATATGATACACAAGGTGAGTCGCCCGCTTTGTCGATGTGATGGCATAAACGCCTTCTGCATAGGGCCGAGCCTCAGGAACTTCTCGTGTACCCCGGGTAGAAGTCTCATACGTATCGCCGGCAATGAACCTTTCCTGCAGCTCTTTTACCGAGGTCCCAGACTTCTCGACAAATCCCATCTCCCTCTCTTTGCCTGATCTAGGGTACTTCTTTCTGGGCAACATCAGCAATCTGCACTTTGCACCAGTATCGACGGCGCCCTGCTCAGGGTCCAATGTAGCTCCGATAGGAGTGGGACGCAGTACAAAGAAGCTTCTCGCCACGTCCTGCATACTGTGCGCTTCCTGTGTATTGACTCGGCCACGATAGAAGAAGTATATGATGCCTTTTTCGAGAATATTGGACGGTACCATTTCCTCTCGTTGTTGAGAGGTCTTCAAACCATCCTCGGTTCCAGCGGCGGCAGTAGTGTCCTGCTGTTCTTTGGACTGTTCCGGCTTCTCTGGTTTTTCCTCTGACTCTTCTTGTGTCTTTACATCGGATTCCTCCTGCGCGATTTCCTTCGGCGCTTCCTGTTGAGGTCCATTGTGCTCCGCTTTGCGCTCTACTTGCGGTTCTTCTGCGGGCTTTTCTTGCTGCTTGGCTTCCGCCTGCGGTTTCTGCTCGGCTTGTTCTGCGATTGTCAGTCCCAAGAATTAATATCTAACCTCATGCGACTCACTCTCTTCAGGTTCTACTTTCCGTTCAGGTGTTTGCTGCAGCTGTTTCTTCTCATTTTCCTTCGTGACTTGCTCAGCATCTTTCTTCTCTCTCTTTGGCTCTGGAGCTTTCTCGGTGGACCCTTTACGCTTGGTACCGACTGATCCCCTCCTCTTAGTGTCCGGGGCAGCTGCCATAGCTTCCTTCGCCTTTTGAGCGGCGTGACGAGTGGAAGTTCGAGTTGCCATGGCCAATGCTTGAAAATAAGATTTTCACAAAGGAATACTGATGGAAGAAGAGACTTATGAGGTCAATTGATTGTAGCAAAAATGAAACTTTGGGCGTCGAGCTTCAGCTCGAGTGAAGACTGAGGATACCCTGACGTCATCACCACTGCTTCCAAACGCGTCACGTGAACTAAAACACCGCAAAAGGGCAAGTTGCAGTGCAACCTTCCTTACTTTGAGTGATGCACAACAGTCTCGGATTAATCTATGTCCATCTCATCCGCGGTTGTACACCCGCTAGCGAGGTTGGTACCGCTTGTATCCGTTGATTGAGCTTCGCTGGACGACCCACCACCCTCTTCACCTGCGTTCATGCGCTGCTTTTGAGTCGCTTTGGAGTGTTCGTGATTCTGCTTTGGGGGTTTATCTCTCCTCCGCGGTCTTTTTGGGTTTAAACTAGGTCCTTCGTATTGCATATCCCGTCCGGACGTAGAGAAACGTGACTGACTCGACTTGGGAAGGCTACACGCCATAGTGCTAGGCTTTCTCTTTCTGCCTCTCGATGGATATACTATCACCGGATTGTTGGTATTAGAGTCGCAATAAAGGTCTTGCATTGAGCCGACCAAATCCTCCCAAAGTCTGGTTTGCCCCTGGTGTGGTAAGCTTGGGTTTTGGGATTCGGATGCAGTGTCGTCGTCAGGTTCTTCAATGGCATATGGCTTCACCGTCTGCACGCCTAGATAATTGCCATGTATATCAGTTGGAAGGTCTTCAATGTCAAATATTTCGACCTCGTCATCAGTAGCTATGCAGCTTCGTTGAGCCTCGCTCGACTGAGACGCGGGTGTGCCGTTCATCTTTTCCGGCGAGTTCGAATAGAACCAGTTAGATCCGTCGTCATTCGACCTCATTATTCAAGGTGAAGCCACTATCCAATTTCTGCAAGACGAAGCTGTTTGGTTTTAGACGGGCCCAGAGTCTTCATGCTCATCGAGAGGTGAAGACTGGGATTAAGGGTGGTATCGGAAATGTTTAAAACACCGCTTGAACAGAATCAACTTGTTATCAACAGTATGCAAGGTGATCCAGTTGCATCGATCAAACCCAACCCTTGTTCCAGGGACTCTTGAAGTTGTTGCAGTAGTTGGCTGGTGTTGACAGTTCCTTGAACAAGCTTCTCACCGCCCGCGGCATCATTGGGCGGCGCTACTCGCTTATTCAATAAGTCCACGTTACCGCCATCCAAGGTGTCCTGTCCAGACTCCAGACTGTCAATACAAACGCTGCCTAAAACCCGTCTTCCTGTTCCTCTGCCAATTTCTCTTATTGTGCAGTGGATGAGGCGATCGCCCGAGTGATCCCTCTTTCTTCAGTGCGCGGAGCTTGTTTCTGCTTCTTTATGGTGCGGCTTCGGCCAACCCTCCTTCAAGATGCAGTCCTCCCCAAACATGCTTACCAAGGTACGCTTTCTCTATTCATTCTACTCCTCCTTTCGATTGCAGCTTCTAACCAGCTTGGAATGATTAGTTTGAGTCGAAATCCTCCCGTGCGAAGGGAATTGCGTTCCATCCCACGCGGTCAGTCGCAGCCACCTCCTTCCCCTTACTCGTCGCATTCGCCGATAACTAACCACGGTGCAGGCCATGGATCCTCGTATCTCTCCATTCGTCCACGATCCAATTATGGGATTACCGCATGGGAACCCTTATCGACCGATTCGAAGAGCACGACGGTCCCGTCCGAGGCATCGACTTCCATCCGACTCAACCCCTCTTCGTATCTGGAGGTGACGATTATAAGATCAAAGTCTGGAGCTACCAGACTCGGAGGTGTCTTTTCACATTGAATGGACATTTGGATTATGTACGGACAGTGTTCTTCCACCATGAACTGCCCTGGATCCTGTCCGCCTCCGACGACCAGACGATTAGGATCTGGAACTGGCAAAATAGGTCATTGAGTACGCTGCATTCAGGCCAATTGGGTTCGGCTGACCATTACTGACATCTTTCTCAGTTTGCACCATGACGGGCCATAACCACTACGTGATGTGCGCGCAATTCCACCCCACCGAGGACCTGATCGCCTCCGCCTCATTAGATCAATCGGTCCGGATCTGGGATATCTCGGGGTTACGGAAGAAACATTCGGCGCCAACCACCATGTCATTCGAAGACCAGATGGCTCGGTCAAACCCGTCACAAGCAGACATGTTTGGAAACACCGATGCTGTCGTAAAGTTTGTACTGGAAGGTCACGATCGGGGCGTCAACTGGGTTGCCTTCCACCCATCACTGCCCCTGATTGTTTCAGCCGGTGATGATCGTCTCATCAAGTTGTGGAGGATGAGCGGTATGTTGCGACCGTATTAGCCTTGCTATTAGTACTAACTCCATGTAGATACGAAAGCTTGGGAAGTCGACACCTGCCGAGGACACTTCCAGAATGCATCCGCCTGTCTCTTCCACCCTCACCAAGACCTCATCCTCTCCGTCGGCGAAGATAAGACAATTCGTGCTTGGGATTTGAACAAGCGAACTTCTGTCCAGTCCTTCAAGAGGGATGTAGATCGATTCTGGGTCATTGCCGCACACCCAAAGATCAACCTGTTTGCCGCTGGTCATGACACTGGTGTTATGGTTTTCAAGCTAGAGAGGGAGCGACCTGCGTCTGGTGTGTACCAGAACCAATTGTTCTTCATCACAAAAGAGAAGCATGTCAAGTCATTCGACTTCGCCAAGAACGTCGAATCCCCCCCTATGCTGTCATTACGCAAACTCGGTTCTGCTTGGGTGCCTCCCCGAACTCTTTCATACAATCCTGCTGAACGCGCCATCCTCGTTACTTCCCCCACAGACGGCGGTGTATATGAGCTGATCCACCTCCCTCGAGATGCCACTGGAGCCATTGAGCCCACAGACGTCAAGCGCGGCCAGGCATCCTCCGCTGTTTTTGTTGCGCGTAACCGATTTGCAGTCTTTATCCAGGCAAACCAGCAGGTAGATATCAAGGATCTCAGCAACTCCACCACAAAGTCCATCAAGCCTCCGTCTGGAACAACCGACATCTACTTCGGTGGCACGGGCTCGCTGCTTTTCATTACCCCTACCTTGGTCGTTCTCTTCGATATTCAGCAGAAGAAGCAACTGGCAGAGTTGGCTGTGAGTGGCGTCAAGTATGTCGTGTGGTCTAACGACGGGCTCTATGCGGCTTTGCTCAGCAAGCATAATGTTACCATTGTCACAAAGACACTCGAACAAGTTAGCAGCCTGCATGAGACAATCCGTATCAAGAGCGCAGCCTGGGATGACGCCGGCGTCCTTCTTTACTCCACCTTGAACCATGTCAAGTACTCACTGCTGAATGGGTATGTTCTTCCGATTCCACTAGGTAACTCAACTAACATCCCCAAAGTGACAGCGGCATCATTCGGACACTGGACCAAACGGTCTACCTTGTGAAGGTCAAGGGTCGTAGTGTCTACTGCTTGGACCGCAATGCTAAGCCGAGGACCCTGGATATTGACCCTACTGAGTACCGCTTCAAGCTTGCTCTCGTCAAGAGAAACTACGATGAGATGCTGCAAATCATCAAGACTTCGAGCTTGGTGGGTCAGAGTATCATCTCCTACCTGCAAAAGAAGGGTTACCCCGAAATTGCACTTCAGTTCGTCCAGGATCCTCAGACTCGTTTCGAGCTTGCTCTGGAATGCGGCAATCTTGACGTTGCCATCGAGATGGCGAGAGAGTTGGACCGCCCCAAGTTGTGGAGCCGGCTTGGTACTGAAGCTTTGGCCCATGGCAACCACCAGATAGTCGAGATGGCTTATCAGAAACAGCGCAATTTTGACAAGCTATCTTTCCTGTACCTTGCCACTGGTGACCAGGAGAAGCTGTCAAGGATGGCTAAGATTGCTGAGCACCGTGGAGACTTCACGTCGCGGTTTCAAAACGCTATCTACCGTGGTGATGTCGAAGACAGGATTCAGATGTTCAAGGAGGTGGACCTCTGTAAGTTGATGATACCCTCATTCACCTGGTGTGAGGATCTAACGCTCTGCAGACCCTCTTGCGTACCTGACCGCCAAGTCTCATGGCTTGACAGAAGAGGCCGAATCCATCCTCGAGGCTGTCGGTTTGACAGAAGATCAAATCTCTCTTCCCCAGATCGAAGAGCCCCTACAGGTAGTGCAACCCATTGTGCCAACCTACAAGGCAAGCTGGCCTGTTAAGGCTGCTGCACACTCTTCCTTCGAAAAGGCCTTGATGGGCGAAGTCGGCGCCGGCGATGAAGAGGCTGCTGAGCTTGGCTTTGAGCCTGGGGAAGAGGAAGATGCTGTTACCGCAGACGAACCCCTTGAAGACGAAGACGAAGATGTCGCTGGATGGGATATGGGCGATGAGGTCAATGTTGAAGAGGACGTTGACTTTGTCAACGTTGACAGTGCCGAAGCAGGAGCTGGCAGCACTGAAGCGGACCTCTGGGCTCGTAACTCACCTTTGGCCGCTGACCACGTTGCAGCTGGCTCTTTCGACACGGCCATGCAACTTCTCAACCGCCAAGTGGGAGCTGTTCATTTCGCTCCTCTTAAGCCCAGATTCCTTGAAATATTCAAGGCATCCAAGACCTACCTCACTGCAACCCCTGGGCTTCCTCCTCTTGTGAACTACGTGCGACGAACTGTGGATGAGACTGATAACCGCAAAGTGCTGCCCGCTATCCCCAGGGACCTTGAGACCATTGCCAGCGTCGATTTGCAAGAAGGTTACGCGGCTATGAGATCGAACAAGCTTGAGGACGGAGTCAAGATCTTCAAGGGCATCTTGCACTCATTGCTTGTCAACGTCGCCTCGTCCGATGCCGAAGTTGAGCAGGCAAAGAAGATCATCGAAACTGCCCGAGAGTACATCCTTGCCATGTCTATTGAGCTGGAACGCCGATCCCTCTCATCCGATTCCCCAGATGACCTCAAGAGAAGTCTGGAGCTTTCCGCTTACTTCACAATCCCCAAGCTAGAAGTTGCTCACAGGCAACTGGCACTAATGGCAGCAATGAAGCTCGCTTTTGCCAACAAGAACTACTCGTCCGCTCTCAGCTTTGCCAACCGCATGCTGGCCAATGGTGGCTCTGCTAAGCTCTTGGATCAGGTAAGTATCATTATTCCCTTGCTCGTAAATAGGTTCTAATTGTGACACAGGCGAAGAAGATCAAGACCCAATGCGAGCGTAACCCTCAGGATAAGATTGAGATTGAGTTCGACCAGTTTGCCGAATTCGACATCTGCGCGGCCTCGCATACTCCCATCTACAGTGGATCTCCCAGCGTCTCAGATCCCTTCACCGGTGCCAAGTACCATGAACAATACAAGGGTAGCGTTGACCGGATATCAGAAGTGACCGAGATCGGCGCGCCCGCGAGCGGATTACGGTTGCTTGTCCCCAGCCAACTTTAATTCCATGACGTGTGATGGGTTATGTTTAAAGATAGAAAAGTGGACTCTTCTCTCCTATCTTCTCTTTAGAGCTTGTGATCCTGAGGTCCTGTTACTAGATATATGGATCTGTTGTTACCTGTCTTCAATAATTATTGAGCGATGTTAGTATAATATTTTACTTCGTGAATGCAACGCATGTTGAACCATGATGTGGAGAGGTCTACTATATTCATACATTATATACATACATACATCTATTAGAGCGGAGATTGAACCACCCATACCATCCTGTGCAAGACAGATGGAATCAATCACACCTTCCATCCTTCCACCCAGTCCTCCACCTCTCCTCCCAAAACCGACAATCAAACTCCTTCTTCCCCAACTTCCGATTCACCTCGTTATGCGCCTCACACATCCAATTCCCAAACTCCTTCCTGCCACTCAACCTCGGCTCATTTTTCCCACTCGGCTCCGCCATCCAGGTCCGGAAGTCGTCCGCGCACACCCAGCACGGGTACAGCTTTGAGAGTAGTTTAAGGAACCCGTGCATCTCTGTCTGTTGTTCTGCAGTGGCTTTCTCGGGGTATGTTGCGCTCATACTGTGAAGAAGGGTCCAAGTTGAGCGGCCGAGTTCTTCGACGTCCGGAGGGCATTCTTTCGGTGGGGATGGGAGGGTTGGTGTTGTTGATGATGAGGGGGTAGCTTTGGCTCGCTTGGTAAGATTGCGCCAGGCGGCAGCAGAGGTACAAGTGCGGCATCTGAGGTCATGATACATGTCAGCCTTTGCATTATTGAACTGGGGGGTTTGAAAATGGTGGTGGTATGTGAGACGTACGGTTTCCCATCTTTATCTAGCACGACTCCGCTCGGCGTTTTTGTTGTTGCTGTGGCACCATCGTTTGTTGATTCTGATAAGGGCGGCATCGTCGCAGTAGGGCTTTGGAGCTGGTGTGCGAAGAGGTTCTTCTGCGATTGTGGTTGCGTTTGCGACTCGGACGGTGCGTCTGCCATCTTGCTGGTTTCTGATCGTAGTGAGAATCGGATGTGTGTTTTGTGGCGCACGCGGAATGGGAAAGTTTTATTTCAAGGAGGAAATATTCCTGCTCTATAAGCTTGTAGTTGCGAACTCTATAGCCGTATATTACCCACCACTGCGTCTCTTTTAGCAAGAGGTTTTTTATAGATGTACGGAGAAGCCGGGGAATCCATTAGGTGCTTTGTCAGCGGCCAGGTTCGCCGATTCGACGCGGCCCACTTTGGATTGAGAGGCTTGGATGGAGCCGATGCTCGCAGCTCGATCTATGGGATACATATAACCGCTTTTTCCACGCTGATTTACTCTTTGTAACAATCTTAGGTACTCAGAAAGCAGTGCGAACTTAACCTCGATTAAAGAAACTCTGTCGTTGCAGTTCAAACTCAATTACCCGTCGCGTCGCTCCGCGTCTCAACCTCCGAGGTCAACTTGTCTCGACAGAACGAGCTCGGATAGGCGAAGCACATTCGACCTAGAAGACTTCAAAGGACATGGTACCACGCGTTCTCCCAGATTTCGACTCCGAGTCCGAGCCAGACCTCTCCGATAAGCAAATTGAGAAAGGTCTACGCGATGCTGTCGCCAAAATCTACAAGACGGGAAGGATGGAGGAATTGACAGTGAAACGGGTTCGATTAGCGACTGAAAAGGCCATGCAACTCAAGGAGGGCTTCTTCAAGGCCAATGGAGAATGGAAGGCGCAGAGTGAACAGATCATCAGGAATGAGGTGGTAGGTGGCCAACCAATTCTGGCAGGTAGAGGTTAATGGGGTTCGTGACGACTAACATCCGTTATGATTGTAGGAGGTACAAGATGCCGCTGGGCACGGATCACAAGCGCAGGAGGAGGAGCAGAAGGAGGATGATGATTACAAACTTCCGCCGGCGGTGAAGCCTACAAAACACACCAAACCGAAAACATCATCAGCGTCTCGAAAACGCCGCAAGACAAGCTCCGAGAGTGAGTTAGATGACGCAAGTGAGGAGGAAAGAAAACCCTCAAAGAAGCAGAACCCAGCAGCGCAGAAAGCCGAGCCCGAATTGTCGGAAGAGAAGATCCTGAACGAGTCTGATGTGGATCAAGAAGAAACCAAGTCGCCTGAGCATAAGATCAAATCAGGCAGTGACTCGGAGAGCGAGATGTCGGTTGTGTTCGACGAAGAGCCGAAACCCAAACGTCAAAAGCAGAATAAGAGCGCTGGATTGAGTTCCGAGAAAGCGAAAAAGAAGGCTCCTGCAAAGGCAAAAGACGCAGATGCAGATCCCAATCAGGCGGAGATCAAGAGGTTACAGGGCTGGCTGATCAAGTGTGGTATTCGCAAAATGTGGGCGCGAGAGCTGGCTCCGTATGAAACCCCAAAGGCGAAGATCAAACATCTCAAGGACATGCTGAAAGACGCGGGGATGGAGGGCCGGTATTCGGTGGAGAAGGCCAGACAGATCAAGGAGGAGCGCGAACTTCGAAAGGATCTTGAGATGGTCCAAGAAGGAGCTAAGCGTTGGGGTAGGGAGAAGGAAGAGGACGGTAGTGATACCGCTCAACCCCGGCGACGGTTGAACCGAGGAATAAAGAGTCTGGCCTTTCTCGAGAGTGACGGAGAAGAGACTGACTGATGTAGCGAAATCATTGCACGGTTATAGCTTGTTTAAAGCAGCATGGTGATATAAGGGTTTCAGTCATATCTCCACGATATGCGTGAAGTAAATGACTTTATCGACTGAGCAGTGGTGTTGCGCCATTATCTTCCCGATTTCGAACTGGTCATGCGTTGAGCTGTCAAACTAAAGACGGCGACCGACGAGATGAAGAGAACGAGGTTGTAGAACTATACCAAGAATTCTAGTCAGCGTGCATGTTAAATCAGTTGATAGATAGGTAGGCGTACAGCAGTGCGGGAGTATTCGTTCTCCTCCGCTTCAGATCTAGCCTCAACAAATAGGCGTCGGAGATTTGGAAGATTTGCCTGTAAGAATTGTAAGAAGATGCAGTACTTTATGACTCCAGTTATGGAGAGGGACGCACCATGTTGGCTTGTCGCGGTGAGGTGGAAGGGAAAGAGAGTAGTTGCGCAAGTTGGTCTGGGGTTGGAAGACGAAGCTTCACTGGTTGAGATCAGCCGCTTTTGTGGACAACAACTCTTTTTGGGTCTGGACCAACTTCACCTCCCGGTCCGTCTCATCTACCTTCAGTCTTTTGTACCTTTCGAGTTTTTGAGCCCTGTACCTGGGGGGTCATGCTTGAATAATTTTACGAACCTTCCTGCAGTGTCCCGATCCCTCGCAGCTCGCCTCAGGTGTCCACTTTATCCCTGAAGCGAACTCCCCCATCGCCCAATTCCCCCGCGGTGGTCGACAACACCACGATCCCGACCGCCTCCCTCTGTCTACTTTTATATTCTGCGGAGGCGCGACTCTGTCGTCGCTGAAGCCTGTCCTTCTCCAGCATGGCAATGAACAGAATTCGTGGCGCCTTTGCGGTGCCCAGGAAAGGAGAGACCTTTGAGTTGCGAGCTGGTCTTGTGTATGAAGATTCCCCGAGTACAGGCCCATTCATAGTCTCAATACTGATATGATCGATAGCTCACAGTACGCCTATGAGAGGTATGTAACGCGGATAAATGATTCACGAGAAAGGCCATTCGTTTTCAGATACAGTGTCTGATTGTTGTTGCAGAAAGGAGGCGATCCAGAAGACGATCATGGCTATGACCCTAGGCAAGGACGTTTCCGCCCTCTTCCCTGATGTTCTCAAGAATATTGCGACCACAGATTTGGAGCAGAAGAAGCTAGTATATCTCTATCTTATGTGAGGTCCCTTCCGCACTGTCCATTAGCCTACCGTTAATTCTGGCCCCGCTGGATAGGAACTACGCCAAATCACACCCAGACCTCTGTATTCTCGCCGTGAACACCTTCGTACAAGACTCTGAAGACCCAAACCCCCTCATCAGAGCACTTGCAATTCGAACAATGGGATGTATTCGCGTGGACAAGATGATTGATTACATGGAAGAGCCGCTCCGGAAGACGCTGCGGGACGAGTCGCCGTACGTCCGCAAAACCGCCGCCATCTGCGTTGCCAAGCTCTTCGATCTGAGCCCGGCTATGTGCTTGGAGAACGGTTTCCTGGAGATGCTTCAAGAGATGATTGGAGATCCCAACCCGATGGTCGTCGCTAATTCGGTTACTGCGCTATCCGAAATTCACCATGCTGCACCGGAGACTCAAGCGCTGCAGGTGACTCCGAACACTCTCCGAAAACTCCTCATGGCGCTCAATGAATGTACTGAGTGGGGACGAGTCACGATTCTCACAACACTGTCGGAGTACCGAACCAGCGCCGTAAACGAGGCGGAGCAGATCTGTGAACGAGTTGCTCCTCAGTTCCAACATGCCAACCCCAGTGTGGTGCTGGCCGCCGTCAAAGTAGTGTTCCTACACATGAAACTGGTCAATGCGGAGCTGTCTAGCAACTATCTTAAGAAAATGGCTCCTCCACTAGGTAACTGTGCCATTTGGACCTATCATTATCAATCCGCTAATACGTTTTCAAGTGACGCTTGTTTCATCTGCTCCCGAAGTGCAATATGTCGCACTGCGCAATATCGATCTGCTGTTGCAGAAGCAGCCGGATATTCTGAACAAGGAACTTCGCGTGTTCTTCTGCAAATACAATGACCCGCCCTACGTCAAATTCCAGAAGCTCGAGATTATGGTGCGGATAGCGAATGATCGGAACTTTGACCAGCTACTGGCGGAGCTGAAAGAGTATGCTTTGGAAGTGGATATGGACTTTGTACGTCGTGCAGTCAAGGCTATCGGCCAGGTTGCTATTAAGATCGAGAGCGCTTGCGAGAAGTGTGTCAACACTCTGCTGGATCTTATCAATACAAAGGTCAACTACGTGGTGCAGGAAGCTATTGTGGTCATTAAGGACATTTTCCGAAAGTACCCCGGATACGAGGGCATTATCCCCACTCTCTGCCAGTGTATCGACGAATTGGATGAGCCTAATGCCCGAGCCGCTCTTATCTGGATCGTGGGAGAATACGCTGAGAAGATCAGTAATGCTGGTGATATCTTGGCAGGATTTGTGGAGGGCTTCAATGAAGAATTCTCACAGGTTCGTTGGCAGTTGATATTGATGAATTTCGATCGAGGAAGTATACTTACTGACGGTTATAGACTCAGCTACAAATTCTGACCGCCGTCGTTAAGCTCTTCTTGAAGCGGCCTGACAAGGCTCAAGGCCTAGTCCAAAAGGTGCTGCAGGCAGCCACAGCAGAGAACGACAACCCTGACGTGCGTGACCGAGCCTACGTCTACTGGCGTCTACTATCGAACACCAGCGACTCCAGTGCCGCCAGGAACATTGTGCTCTCCAAGAAGCCCCCGATTGTCACCACCATCCACTCCTTACCTCCTGCTCTTCTCGAACAGCTTTTGACTGAACTGTCGACACTTGCCTCTGTTTACCATAAGCCTCCGGAGCAGTTTGTTGGCCAGGGCCGCTTTGGTGCGGACGCTGTCCAGAAAGCAGCTATTGAGTTTGTCTTCTTATCGCTCTCTATCTGGCTATAATCTAACGTTTTAACTTAGGGAACAACTTCAGAACGCTCGCGACAACCCATTGGCCGCCGCCGCCGCCGCCGCTGCAGTTTCTGGCACAGCTGCTCCGCAGCAACAAAACAATGTCGAGAATCTTCTGGATATCGATTTCGACGGTACCGCGCCTGCATCTGCTCACAAGGAACCGAATGGCAGTATGTCCGGCCTAGAAGGTCTCGCTGGTACTCCTGTCCGAGTGGAATCTCCTGCTGTTGGCGCAGCTGCGCCTGCACCAACAGGAAGCAATAACCTGGATGACTTGCTTGGCGTTTTCGGGGACAACGGAGCTACTTCCTCGGCAAGCGCAAGCGCTCCCCCCAGTAGCGGTGCTGGAGCTGATCTGCTTAACGGCTTCGGTGGCCTGGATCTCTCTGGCGGCGGCATGTCTTCACCACCACCAGCAGGGGCAAGTCAACCCAAGAAGACTAACGAGGACATCTTATCATTGTTCTAAGCACACAAGAATTACGAGGTGGGACAGATGTTATATAGTGGAGGGGAAACAACGAGCATTGTATCGTTTTATCCTGTATGCCTTTTGCCTAATTTTCTACCATTCGAACGCACGATTTGTATTGGTGGCACTACTCTTCCTTCTTATTGGTCAAATATCTTTTATGTACATCGCATCTGAGCAGCCTATGGAAAATAGACCGGTTTATGCCTCGTTAACCAACACATAACGGTACCGCGCCTTGCCATCATTCATATCGACAATAGCCTTGTTGGCGTCCTTCATAGGCACCTCCTCAATCCACGGCTTGACCCCCTTCTCCGCTGCCAGAGCAAACATCTCCCTAATCTCCCCCGGACTACCAACAAGCGAACTCTCCATCTTCAGCCTCCGCTTCAGAGCCCCAACAGGCGCGTTAAGGGTCCCATCCTCAGGCAATCCGACTTGCACAAAACTTCCATTCGTCGCCAACAACCCCACATACTCATTCATCGGCATTTTGGTCGACGACACAGTGCACACAATCAGGTCCAAGGACCGCGCATACTTCTGCGCCCACCCTTCCTCCTCATCAGTCGCAATATACGCATCGGCCCCCATCTTCTCAACATCAGCCCTCTTCCCTTCCTTCCTCGAAATCGCAACCACCCTGTCGGCACCCAACGCCTTCGCAAACAACACGCCAAAATGCCCGAGTCCACCAACACCAATAATACCAACCCTCTTGCCAGGCCCGCAGCCATTGTGTTTGAGAGGCGAGTACAGCGTCGCGCCACCGCAGAGCATAGGAGCCGCATTGGCCGAGGAGACACAGTCAGGGATCTTGATCACGAAGTGGGAAGGCGCGCGGTTATACAGCGCATATCCACCATATGACTTGCCGCCGTTGAAATGGATGTTGTTGTATGTGCCCACGAACTTGTGCGAACAGTAGTTCTCCCAGCCCATGGCACACTCGGGGCAATCGCCGAAGCGGCCGAGGCAGGCGTCGCTTTGGGCGCCAACACCAACGCGGTCACCAACCTTGATGCCGCCGACTGCCTTGCTTCCGACACGGGTGGCTGTGCCAACGATTTCGTGGCCGACGCAGCACGGGTAGAGGGTTGGGCGCTGGTTTGTGGTTAGCATTTGCGCTATACACGTCCCAACTCAACTCCTCTATCCCTAGCCAACAGGTGGCCAGGTAGGAGGTAGGTATCTTATCACAGACAAAGCAAGATACCTACCCCTCAGCCCCACCACCAAGCCCTTATTCCTCAGACCCGACGGGGAAAGTAAACAAGATGAACTCACCCAGCCACTCCTCAAGGTGTGCAAGTCCGAGCCACAAATACCACAGTGCGTAACCTTGATATCAACATCCGTCTCCTCCCAGGGCTTCGGTTCGAATTCCTGCCAGACCATATTCCCGTCGGCGGATGTAGGGTCAAGACCCACCCAGCCTTCGAATCTGTAGACTTGTTGCTGGGCCATCTTCTTCAATATCTAGATATTCCAGGGCAAGAGGTGATTGATGTAAAAGACCGTAGGTGTATAAGAAGGCAGAAGGAGGATTGGAAGAAAGAAAGTTACTATAATCCAAAAAGTAAGAAAGTTCGAGGGACCTGGACGGACCGAGTCTGTCTTATCAGGATCGGGGCTCGGGAGAGTCACCGAAGAGTGGCTTTCGTTGGCAATTGCGGTCCCACATGCCCGGGAAGATCCATCTTAGAATCTAAAGGAAGGGAGAAACCGGATAAATTAATAATTGGAGATCGATTTGTTGGGGTCGGAAATTATCCCATAATTTTAAGGAGCATCTTCTGAGGATACTCAATCTTGTATCTAGCGAGGTGTATAGTTTGTTCTCATCCAATAGTAAGCAAGCACTATGTGCCACCAAGGTCCTGCTTACTCAGGTGTGGAAAGTTGTTTCCCCATGCCTTATAAGTAATACAGCAAGTAAGCTATGAAAATGTAAGTCTCATTATGAATTACTATTACTAACACGTATTTAACACTAGATTCAGCTGCTCTGACCTGCTCTGGAGGCCCTTCTTGATTCAGCGCGGGGAACCGTGATGATCTTCGAGCAACAGGCTCCAGGACAGGAAAGCGCACAACAAAGACAAAGCCGAAACTCCAAATTACCTTTTTTTTTCCCTTCTAAGCGCAATGGGTGCGCTCTTCATACCTCGTCTGAAAGAAATCGTAGCTCTATTCAAACAATTCCAGTCGAATTGTTTATAGGAGAGCCATGACCACCATGAGAGCAGCAAGGAGACCAGCAGCCGGGCGGACGTTGTCGGCAGCGCCGGTAAACTCGGGGCTTTCGGGGGAGACACTGGTGGGAGGAGCCTGGGGAGACTCTGGAGTGCCAGGCTGCCCCGGCTGGCCAGGAATACCAGGGGTCTCAGGAGTACCAGGCTGAGCTGGGGTACTAGGGGCACCGGGGGCACCAGGAGTACCAGGCTGAGCAGGGGTGCTGGGTTGAGCAGGAGTACCCGGAGTGCCCGGAGTGCCCGGAGTGCCAGGGGCACCAGAAGTACCCGGAGTGCCCGGAGTGCCCGGAGTGCCAGGGGCACCAGGAGTACCAGGCTGAGCAGGGATGCTGGGTTGAGCAGGAGTACCCGGAGTGCCAGGGGCACCGGGGGCACCAGGAGTACCAGGCTGAGCAGGAGTTCCAGGGGTACCGGGCTGTCCAGGCTGTCCAGGCTGAGCAGGAGTGCCAGGGGTACCGGGCTCTCCAGGCTGCCCAGGCTGTCCGGGCTGTCCGGGCTGAGCAGGAGTGCCAGGGGTACCGGGCTGTCCAGGTTGTCCGGGTTGTCCGGGTTGTCCAGGCTGTTCAGGTTGTCCAGGTTGTCCAGGTTGTCCAGGCTGTCCGGGTTGTCCGGGTTGTTCAGGCTGTCCGGGTTGTCCAGGCTGTCCAGGCTGTCCGGGTTGTTCAGGCTGTCCGGGTTGTTCAGGCTGTCCGGGTTGTTCAGGCTGTCCGGGTTGTCCAGGCTGTTCAGGCTGTTCAGGCTGTTCAGGCTGTTCAGGCTGTTCAGGCTGTTCAGGCTGTTCAGGCTGTTCAGGCTGTCCAGGAACCGGAACAGGGACTGGGACAGGCTGAGGCGAAGAGCCTGGGGGAACTGGCACAGGACGAGTTGTCGGGAAGACCGGCGGCGCAGTGCTGTTCTGGAAAGGAGCAGTGGAGGTTGGGAAAACAGGAACAGTGGAATTTTCGGCACCAGTGGGCACAGGGCGGGGACTGCCCGTTGGGATAGGACTGCCAGTCGGGATGGGCTTGCCAGTCGGGATAGGGATGCCAGTCGGGATAGGGAGGCCTGTCGGGATAGGGATGCCGGTAGGACCAGGGCCGGGGTGACCAGTTGGGCCAGGTCCGGGGATACCAGTCGGGTTAGGACCAGGCACGCCAGTAGGAGCTGTGGGTCGGTGAACGGGAGGCTGAGTCTCGTCTTCACAGAAGGTCGTGGTGACAGTGATCGTATGGGTTAAAGTAATTGGGACCGTCAAGGTCTTGGTTCCCGAAGTAACGACAGACGAAGTGACTGGGCATGAAGTCGTCGTGTAAGTCGTGGTCTTGGTGACCTGGGAAGATACCACGACCGTAGAAGAGGACTCCGGAGCCTTGTGGTCAAAGAGATCACCCAAGGCTGGGCCGGACAGCGCCAGGAGAGCAGCGAACTTGTTGACCATTGCGAGGAACTAATCAAACGAACAGGCAGGAGAACTTTTAGGACAAACGAATGAAGTGAGAGCGAGTGACCCTCTCTCTGCCTGGTATAACCTTGTGTGAAGAAAAAAACCACTTTGGAAAGGAGAGGCTCCAAGTTTATATCTCTCGAGGACGAGTGCGATTACCGTTTCCGACTATGCTCCAGTCGTGATGGGTAGGATACCACTGTAGTATCCGCTGGTACCAGGAGACAGGCGCTACCAACCCTATGGCTCATGAAGAGGAACAGTTCTTACTGGCTAGTGATCATGGCTGATTGGTATAGTAGTTCTGCGGTACCCTGGATAGCAGAGGAACACTGCAGGCGAACAGGCAGGCAAACCAATTTTCAGAAGCCGAATGAGCTCCTCGTACACCAAGAACCTGAGTGTGACATCCTATAGTTCCATCGGGAAAGAGCTCCATGGGATCCACTTAACAGTAGGAACGGAATGGAGGGTAGAGAAAATTTCAAGGGACGACCTTACGATGATGGCGTCATAGACTGAAGCAAGACCCAAAGAGAAAGACATACTCAAGACAGTTACTCCAATGGAGTGACTGTAGCTCAAGATTCCCGGCATGTTCCTGAAAGCATATTTGCGAATCTAGCAACCAGCAAACATCCAAGAACTTGCAACAATAGTGATAACCAGAAACAAAAGGATAGGTGATACCATTGACAGGCTATCGGGCCCTAGCAAGGCGGGTTGTATGCCAGGGCGAAGATACCCACGTACTCTAGGAAGATTGCCTTAAGCTTCTTGTCTACTAGACATCCTCAGAAGCCGTTCCCGAGGAATGTGGGCCCATGTCCAATGACTCGCCTGCAACACCGGGTAGAAGCAAGCTTGACGGTAGAGCAAGACAATCATCTAATTCACGATGATCATGTTGCGCCGGAGTTGGCAAAGAGACACCCTGTAAGCATGGATGTGGTCCCATTCGCAAATGGGAGACCGGCGTGTACCTAAGGAAAGAGCTCAATGTTGGAGATCCTAGAATAGCAACCTAGAGATGCTCTGAGCTCTAGGGGCCAAGTGGTGACTTCATGGTGGAAAGAGTTGGACTTCTCAACCAACTAGGCAGACGGAGAAATAATCCTACGTGACACTACCATCGAGGTCAACCCTATCTCTAGTCGAGCCATCTATGCCATTTCATGGCGTACATAGCGCAGACGCCCGCAGTGGTAGGCTCCTTCCAAGGAAACTGGGGCGAGTGTAAGTGTCATCCAACAAAAGAGTAGAATTTTCCATGAGGTCCTAACTGTCCGCAAACGGTGAGCCGGTGGAGAGATGTTCCTGCAGGGCCCGCAAGGCACTAAAGGTTGATTTGTGTCGATTTATTGAAGGGTTCCAACGTATGGAGCAATTGCCGCTTGCGGCCATGATTGGCTGACTCATTGGGCTGCACGTGATATCACATGCACCGAGCTCTTGCCTAAAACATACTTAGGGCTCAGGGCCTGAGGGTAGTCGCGTCCTTCCTCCAGGTACGCGTCTCAAGATGGAGTCGCGTTAATTGCTGCGGATTGAGGCAGTGGGTAGGTACAACCAACAGCAATTAACAATCGCAAACGACCACGATGCCGCACTCGGTCGCCTCGGACAGTTCACCAACCTCTCACAAGGACGATGAAGTTCTTCCAGATGCTCGCCCTACAGAAAATGCTGTCGACTCCTCAGAGGTTAACGGAGATAACATTGCGGAGAAGACGGCCGGCGTGAAATTGGAAGACCTCTTCAACGATGAAGATGAAGATGATAACGAGTTTCCGGCTTCCAGCGCACCTGCTGATGTCAAAATGGAAAACACCAGGTAACATTTGAGCGTCAAAGCAACGAGAATCACGTCGCAATCTAATCTTGACTAAAGTGTACACGCGCCATCGCCTGCTCAAGTCGATACAGATACGATGCTAGCCTTCTACCAGCGCTTATTTCCATTTCGTTATCTATTCCAGTGGTTGAATCATGGTGTCGTTCCTTCACCGGACTTTGGCAACCGAGAGTTCGCCTTGACACTCCAGAACGATGCCTACCTACGATACCAATCATATGCCACTGCAGATCTGTGAGCGCGCATGCAGAGCCCTTGTGCCAATTGATTCTGATTTTCCTCTGTTTAGCTTCCGCAAAGATATTCTAAAGATGAACCCTTCGCGTTTCGAGATTGGCCCCGTCTACAATAGAAACCCGAGAGACCGCAAAACGCTGGGTAGTGGGCAACTAAAGCCTCTTTCGAAAGAACTAGTCTTTGATATCGATTTGACTGATTACGATGACATCCGTTCGTGTTGTACCAAGGCAAATATTTGTGAAAAGTGTTGGTCTTTTGTGACAATGGCCATTAAGGTTGTCGATGCCGCTTTGCGCGAGGACTTCGGTTTCCAACATATTCTATGGGTGTATTCAGGTCGTCGTGGTGCTCACGCATGGGTCTGCGATCCACGCGCAAGAAACCTCCCGGACGACCGGCGGCGGGCTATTGCAGGCTATCTAGATCTCATCAGGGGGGGTTCACAGAGTGGCAAGCGCGTCAATCTAAAACGCCCACTCCACCCTCACATGACGCGCAGTCTCGAGATCCTGAAACCGTATTTCGCGCAGACAACCCTTATCGACCAGGACACGTTTGTGGGCTCCGAACAAGCTCGGCGTCTTCTCTCTTTACTACCTGACAAGACTCTCAACGATGCCCTCGGAAAGAAATGGGACTCGGCGCCCGAGCGCTCCAGCACAAGCAAATGGGCTGACATCGACGCCTTGGCCAAGACTGGGAAGAGCTCAACCCTAAACACCAGCTCTCTGCGCGACGCAAAGCAAGATATCGTCCTCGAATACACGTACCCACGCCTCGATTCCGAGGTCAGCAAGAAAATGATCCATTTGCTCAAGAGCCCCTTCGTCATTCACCCGGGAACTGGCCGTGTCTGTGTGCCCATCGATATTCGCAATGTCGAGAACTTTGATCCCCTTTCCACACCAACCGTCTCACAGCTACTGTCTGAAATCGATGCTTGGGATGCAAAGGATCCTGGCGGCGGTGCGGCAGAGGGCCCAGAAGGCGAGGGCGGTGTTCTCGATGGCTCTGACGCACGGGGAAGTCGCAGGCTTCAGGACTATGAAAAGACTAGCCTCAAGCCGTACATTGATTACTTCCGTTCTTTCATTGCTGGTCTTCTCAAGGAAGAGCGCACGGGAAAGCGCGAACGAAATGACGAGCCTATGGAGATCAAGACTGAAAGTATGGAGTTTTGAACTATGTCTGTAAGATTACTTGATCGACACATGAAGATAATTGCTTGGGTTTGCGCAGCGGGATGGGAGTTTATGCTTTTTTTTTTGTCGGGCAGGAATGGCGCTTGGGTTTATATATCTACGAATTCTACTGTTGACGCTTATGAAACCAGTTTCCATCCCGTGTACATATCATGCCCTTTGTGAACAGGGTTTTGCTATGGAGTGAAAGATATGGGTATACACTTTATTATTACAACGGGTCCTGATTCATTTCTTTCTATAATGGTACATGTGCATTCGCCCACTGTTTACAGCAGCTCGAGATATCATAGCGGAACAAGATTAAACTAAATACACTCGCCACGCAAGGATAGAGTTGGGATTTATTGAACGAGAATTAAAAGCGGTGGCTCTCCGTGCTTAAGCAGAGACAAAGTTCTTTACGCCTAAAGACACAGGGTTAATCAAGTCCAATGGAAAGGGGTCCTATAAGGGTTGTCACGTACTCTCGAGCCAGCGAACATACTCCTTCTGCTCCTTGACCTGGATGTAGTCGGGGATCATGTTGGCAAGCTCAGCGTTGATGCCGCGCTCCTCAAGGTAGCGCTCAAGGTAGGACTGCAGATCCTCGTCGAGATTCTCAAAAGGAGGACCAGCGTACAGGCTCTGCCGGGCCCAGTCCTTTTCAGCGGTAACAGCGTGGGCAAGGTCGGGCTTGGAGAAGAAGGAAACTTCCTCGATCTGGAAAAGACCGTCCTGGGCGAGGGTCTGGATGAGGAGCGCACCGTTGCCAGGCTTCTCGATGGTAACGTTGACGCGGGCGGGGAAACTGGGCTCGAGATCACGTTCGACATCGTCAATCTCGCGGTCAGCGGGGGCGATGCTGTCCTCGGGGTGCTGGGCGATGTTTCCGCCACGGCCAGTGTTAACGGGCTGGTGACCTTGGAAATCGAGTTCATCGGTGAGACCAGCGTCGAACTCATCCTGTTCGCTCAGGTTCTGAAGGTCGGCGACGGTGAATGTGAGGCGAATCCTAGTAAGATCTTGTGAGTCTGGGTGATTGAATTTAATGGCTGCTTGTTCGCGGAGGCCACTCACTCTTCCTTGCCGAATTTCTTGGTGAGGATAACCTCCTGCTCTCCAGGGACATCCTTGACCTATACAATATTATCAGTTTCTACATGCTACAGAGACCAAGTACGATTTCTGTCCGTGCATACCTCCCAGGAGTTGTTTTGCAAAACATATTGAATGTTCTGAACGGAGGATTCCAAGTCCTCAAGGCCGGAATCCTTCTCGTGCTTCAGTTCATCCTCGAGTTTTGCGGCAAGCTCAGTATCACCTATTAGGGGCAGCGACGAACAATATTAGCGTTATGTTCGAAAAGTATGGCTCGTTGAAGCTCCAGGAAGCTTTATAACCAGCTTAAGCAGACATAAGAAATTTTCTGGTCGGGGAGAAGAATCCTTAAGGACATTCCCCGGTTCCGTGCGCTTACCTTCAGCTTGTCTGAATGCCCTGCATGTTGAAAACGCGGCGTACGAGGGTCTGATAGCTTGCTTCAAGGAAGGCTGGACGAACCCGCTCTTGGGAAGATTTGACACGGGTCGAATGGCAGATCGGGAAGTGGTTGCGATTGATCGCGAGAAAGTGCGAGGCACTGAGCGAGCGAGTGTGCGAAGAGAGAGCATTGTGATATGCGATGTGAAGAGAGATGGGAATGTAGAGATAGTCAATGGTACTGATGAGCAGAAGATGAAGAAGGACGGACAAATTGATGGTCCACTGATGATGTTAACATTTCCTGATCAGGTTCGACCGTGCCAAGACCGTCGAGAGCTTTCGATGCCCGCCAATAATATGCATCAGACCACCAAATAGCCCATGGGTAGTTTTGGGAACCAAATCCCAAGCTACAGTCAACTAGTGCGGAATAAGCGCTCTAGAGAATTATGTGGTTGTCTGAAGCTGAACTTCAAACGATGAAATTACGCCTATTTTTGAGTCTTAACTATGCATCGAAACGCCGTTGTCCCAAAGAGCATCACGAATATGTCCAAGTCATCAATCAAATATAATCAATCGCAACATCATGACAAGCCTTTTGGTGGAAAGCTTGACGTTTGTTTTCCTCCGTCTTTCGCTAAGCGGATGAACTTCATGGTGCTGAGACCAGACCAGTTCTCGTTCCACCTTGTCAGAGCCCGAACCACATCCTCTTGGCTTAAATCGGGCATCCAAAACCCTGTCTTGTACTCTTTATTCTCAGCGTCTGTACGTTGCAGGAGTGCCTCCTCCCTCTTGCTAGGCGGTCGACCTTTCCTCCTCTCACTCTGAAGCTGTTCGATCTCGGGGACGCTGCGGTTGATAAACCTAGTCGGACGCCATCAATACACATCCAACTCATAGAATTGATCTGCGGCAATTCAAATGCATACCTTGTAACTAGATCCGACATGTCACCGTCAGAAAAAGACACTGTTCCCTCTGGGATAGCGTCTCTAAAGTAAATTATGCGTTCCACTAAGGTCGGAATGTCAGTCCGTGGCCATAAGTCACTACCAATATTAGCATTCGAAAGACGGACCGTGTGACTGTCTTCCCCTCGCCATGGTGGCCGAGATGCGAGCGACTCGATCGTCTCTCATACCTGCCCTCCGCAACAACTTTGCATCTCTGCTGTTCTCGTGAAGGGCATCAACTGCCCCACGCTTCTTAGAGATGTGTTTTTGCACCTTCTGTAGTGACTTGGGCATGATGAATATATTCCGACAAGACCAGCTTTATCAACAGCCGGTTTCTGTGATGGTTGTTGTTATCTCCGCCCTGCTCTTGTCCAGCTTGGGGAAATTTTTTCTTTTTGTCCAGCAGAAACTCAAGGCGGTTATTCGGGGCTCAAATCCGCTTTCGAGGCAGCCAATCAGCACTACAGGCTCCCATCGCGTCCCATGCGCGTTTTGGGGAGGGACGAGACGCTCGACAGCCAGTTGATGTCAAGCATTCCATTTTTGTTGTCGGGTCGTCATTTTCTCATGGTGACCTTGGTGGCTGCCTCCTTGATCTCCAGGATATGAACGCTGTGTCCTTTGCACACTCATCGCTTCTTTCTTGAGCCCCGCTAATGTCTTCCTTGGTTCTCTGATCAACACAAGGAGTACCAAGTCCTTGGAAGGTGCCCACGATGGGCATTAAAGGTGAGATGATCTGACAGACATTTCTGCATAAAATCTTTTAACCTAACGTGACCTAGGGCTTCATGGGCTTCTCAAATCCATTCAGAAACCATGCCACCTAAAGCAATTCAGCGGGCAAACCCTGGGAGTGGACGCATATGGGTGGCTGCATCGCGGAACGGTTGCCTGTGCCGTTGATCTGGTGTTGGATAGGCCCACAGCGAAGTAAATTACCCTTTTGTCCGTTCATTGGTCTGTTATTAAAGTGCGTCAAGGCACATTGATTTCGTCCTGAGCCGAGTTCGTATGCTTTTGTACTTTGGAGTCTCTCCGTACCTTGTCTTCGACGGCGACAATTTACCAAGCAAGTCCGGCACCGAGCTGGACCGACAGCAGAGGCGCAAGGAAAGCAAAGCTCTGGGGTTGGAGCTTTACCGAAAAGGACGAACTGCAGAGGCGTACCAAGAGCTTCAAAAGGCGGTGGATGTGACACCTTTAATGGCGCGCCAGTTGATCGAAGAGTTGAAGAAACTTGATGTTCAATACGTGGTTGCTCCATATGAAGCTGATGCGCAACTTGTATATCTGGAACAACACGGTTCCATTGACGGTATCTTATCCGAGGACTCCGATCTGCTCGTGTTTGGTGCCAAACGACTCTTATCTAAACTTGATCAGCACGGTGACTGCATTGAAATCAATCGAGCAGACTTCGCTGCCTGTCGGGAGGTCAGTTTTTCAGGTTGGACAGATGCTGAATTCAGACGCATGTGCATTTTCAGCGGCTGCGACTACCTACCCAACATTTCTCGTATCGGACTGAAAACCGCATATCGCAGTATTCGAAAGTTCAAGACTGTGGAGAAGGCTCTCCAAATGTTGCAATTTGAGGGCCAGTATCATGTCCCCGCTGACTACCTTCAGAACTTCAAGCAGGCTGAACTCACGTTTCTCTATCAGCGGGTGTTCTGCCCGAAGGCCGGTAAACTCGTGACATTGTCGCTACTCGAGGATGATGTTAAGCTCGACGAACTTACATTCATTGGTGATGACATGGACCCTGAGACTGCTGTCGGAGTCGCTCGTGGCGAATTAGACCCGACAACAAAAGAACCACTTGTAATGAAGCCGCTAGCCTCGAACAAACCCGAACACGGTAAATCGGTTCCATCGTTAAACCGGCGGCAAACCATTGGCTCGTTCTCTGAACTCAAACCATCGAAGCCCATCAATTCGTTCTTCACTCCTAAACGTGTTCCACTTGCCGAGTTGGATCCGAACAGTCTCACACCATCGCCGAGTCAACAACGACTGCTCCAGCGCCATGCTAATACCTCCTGGGAGGCTAGCCCTGCTCGCACTCAGCCGCTAGGCGTGAGGTCTGCGCCAGCAAATGGGCCATCTAATAGAGTCTTGAGTCCACTCGTGAGAAGTGCAGAGCGCTCTTCGTTCTTAGCGCGCGCTTCCAAATTATCGGCCCTGCAACCTGCCAAGCGCCAAAGACTTTGCTCCGAGACTGATGAAGCCAGTCCCGTCAGCACACCCGAGGGCCGTAGCCGTTTCTTTGCGGTTGGCTCGAACGATTATACCCCTAGCGGCGGACAAAAGGCCAGCCGCACCAAGAAAGCGCGCAAGTCAACGCTAGATGTATTCTCGGACGACCTAGCTGAAGACATCATGTCACAACTTGTCGACCCGAGTCAAGCACCTGGGAAGCAGGATGACTGTCAACCCTTGAAAGAGAATGACGAACGTGTCGAGGCGAAGCGCGAAGAAGCTCAGGCTGAGACTCCTATCACAACGAGAGATGAAGTCACAAGCGTGCCGACCGATCCTAAGGAGCAGCTTTCCAATACCGCTCAAGGTTGCGAGACACCGTCCAGAGGAGTGAGCGCCGATTCTGACCCTCAAGTTTTTCATCATGTGCTCGACTACCACATCAAAAAGCAAAACTCTGCGATTCTCTCGAAATACAGCTTCAAGGCTGATGTAAATGCGACGACGTCGTCGAATCCCCTGAGCATAAAGGCACCTGGAGCTGGTTGGATGCGAAGATTGGATAATAACCCGCCATTGACCTCTCAGTGCAAGAGACTAACTCCTTTACAACGTCTCGGGCAAAATGCTTTGGCAAGGTCTCGATCCCTAAATAGCATGTCTACATCTCCTCTGACATGGAGCACGTCGGCTGCAAGTGAGAAGAAAGTCAGTCCGGCCCCAAACAATCCCAGCCCTGCGCCCAGTCAGGGCAGTGAGGATCTTATCGTTCCCGATAGCGAGGGGGAAGACGAGTGTAATGAGGACGGTGCCGCTATGAAACGATCGACATTAGCAGCTTTGGATCTCAAACGATTCTCTTTTACGACTCTTTAACTAAAGCACCATTGTTGACATAGCATAGTCCGCTTCTGAACTAATCGTTCGGCTCATTGGAGTTTGGATGGGTTTATTGCTTACAGGATACTCTTCTGATTGATTGACAAATGGACCAGGAGTTAAGGTGACAGGATCCTGTTGGTGTATTAAATAACTGTATTTTTGGAAGCATTATTGACAAAAAATCACACGAGACTAGAATCGTCCCTTCAAATTATTGAACAGGTTCGTCTAAGATTAGAAACTTGGGGAAGATCCATGAATGGCGCTAGTCCCGATATAGCCGCAATCTGATCTGTGGGTCCGATCTACCGTGGCTGCCTGGGAGCAGAAGGCGGTGTGTCCCTGGTTACCGGGGAAGCGGAGCAGGTAAACAAAGAGCGTTGGCCCAGCCTCCCGAATAGTGCGGAGCGAGATTCTATACAGTCCAGCCACCCGAATATCTCTCTCAGAGACCCAGGTGGTGACGCTCTTTCAGTTTTACAAATTCGGTGGCAGGAAATACTCGGTCATTTGGGCTGCAACTGTGGATTTGTCAAGCTACGAACTCTCTCCCTCTCCATCTTCCTCCACTATACCTCTCTTTCTACAACTATCCGTCGAGGCCATTGCCATTGCAACCGGGTCTTTGACCAGCGATACTTTGACTTTTATCTATTTACCTCTGACCACTGTGCATAGACCAGGTTATTCTGCCGAATACCGCGAGATAACGCCCGTACATTCTTTCGATCTTCATCGTCATTCCTCCCATCTCGATTACCGAAGTCCGCATTCCGCATCGTCGTTGTCGCTACATTCCTTTGGGTGGTCCAAATTGCTACAGTTTATCTGGGGTACCCGGTCTCGTCAATCGATATCCAGTCCGACAAGTTCGCAGATTGCCTGCTTGGGGGATAGGAGTTGCATTAGGTGCTGCTAGGCAAGGTGTGCAGAACGGAAGATACTCCTTCTCGGGGCCCCGAGAAGTGAGGGATTGAGCGCAGAGGGGGCAAAGAGAAGAAGAGACAAGAGGCGTCAAGGATGGCAAACAGATTTGGCACCGGCATTGGCCGTAAGTAACCTAGTCCTCGAGCTCGCCGGACTCAGCTAACAAGCGGAATGTAGGGTTTATTCCGATGATCGGATATCACCATGTGCTGATGATCTTGATTGCCGTGATTATCATTCTCCTATGTGAGTTTCCTCATTCTCAAGTTTGATTGGGCTTACAGCTAACTTGGTTCAACAGCACTATTACTGGCGGGTTGTTCGTCGTCATCTCCGCAAATACCTGACATCTTCCTCATCTCCATGTACTACGAACGATATGACCCGGTGTTTAGTCTTGCCCAGGTAGATCCCGGGGTTGTGACTGCCACGGCCAACATTGTTGGAGGTGCCCAGATGGAAGTCCGCGTGGGATACTTTGGAATCTGTGTCCAGCCTGACGGTGGATCATACATCTGCAACGCCAACGCAACAGCTTTAGCTGAGATTGTTACCGTCGATCAAGATCCTCTAAATTTGATTTGGATTGCGTCAACGTTCAAGGATGCAGTCGTATTCCCTTACCTAATGTGAGTCTACCCTACTCCGTACCCGCCTATACTTGGTGTAAACCCTAACTCGCTACAGAATCATCGCTGTTATCCTCTCATTCTTCTGCTTCATTATCCTGGCAACTTTCCCTGGATGGCACGAGGAAGTTGATGCTAGCGGATCCGAGGTTGAAGTCAAACCCTTCCCATCGCGCCCTGTCTCCCAAGTTGCCCTAGCCCTCATCTTCGTGGCGTCAGTCTTCGTGCTCGTGTCGGTGTTATGGCAACATACAGCGTCCGTGGCGGCGAGCACAATAGCGCAAGATCTAGGAAACGGCAGTGTCCGAAGTGGTGTAGGGACCTCTGCAATGGTTCTAGGTTGGTTTGGGTTCGCCTTGATGGTGATCGTGTCGATAGGATTACTCGTCATGATTCTGAATCTGCGGTTGCTTGGGCAATTGACGGACGACGACTGATGAGCCCCAAGGCTAATTTGCTTTTATTTCCCCCAACTTTTACATTTCTTGCGCTTTACATCTCCCGATTCGACGCACAAAATGACTACGACACCCACACCACGAATACCCACACCGCGAACGACGACACATGAATAATATGAGAAGTCTCCCGATAATCGGCCTTGACATCATGAAGAATAATGATTGGATCTATGCCTACAAGGGATATGGATACCTTCTACGCCTCAACTTAGTCCCACTACAATACCATACAACACAACCCTCTTTTGCTTGCATTTATCCTCTGCTCATCACCATCGCAATATGTACATTCCCCGCGCGCGATCTGCACACGCATCATCGAATGCACTTCTCTTTGCTGTATAAAGCCCTTCTCTCTTCTCTCTTCCTGCGTTCTCTTGTTATGATTGAATCTGGGTACAATAGGATGGATGGCGTGGACTGAGATGGGATCAATGGTATGGATATGATATGGAATATGGATAGGCCACACGTATATTATGAAACTAAACTATGCAAAATGAACCGATCAACTTGTTCATACGTATTCGTGAGTCATGTAGAATTATGAAGAAGGAGTACGAATACGGAGGTTGTAGACAGTGTTGTGTTGTGGTCAGGTATTGTTCTCTCGTCCTCGTCTTCAAGGGACGAGTCTAGAACCTTGTACTATCTACACTAAATCACTATTCCAGAGGTGATATATAGTCGAAAAAGCAGCATCCACGCCAAGCGAGAAAGAAAGCTAAACTCACTCAGTATCACCCTCGCCCTCTCCCACAATATCAAGATAATGGGTAACCGGCCACCCCAAGAACTCACACTGCTCGATATCCCGAAACCCAGCCTTCTCACTCGGGAAGTCCAGCAATAGAATAGGTCCCTCTTTTCCCTTCACAGATTCCCATTTATCAAATGCATTCACCGCATCCAGGGTAAGACTATACCCGCGCGCGGCAAGAAATTCGTTGTGAGGATTCGGATTCCCCGATCTGATAAACTGCGCGAAGTATGCGGAGATAAGTTGCGCGGCGTGCAGGTCAAGAGCATCGCGGATGTATTCGAGGTTCCCAAATATGAAGGGGATGTCGTCGCCATGGAGGCGGAAGTAAGGGAGGTCTGGGTCACCGAGGGGGAAGTCAGATGTGCGTGGTGGCGCACCGAGGGAATTGTGGTCGGAGTCGAGTCCGCCAGTGATTGTGCGTTGGGTTTGGTAGTAGTATGCTCTTTTGAAGACGCGGGTAGAGGATATTCCAGCAACAAGGGCGGCCTGGGTTGGACAGCGGGTGAGGTGGTCTGTGGCGATCCGTTGGGCGATTGTGAAAGCATCGAGGGTTAGGTTTCCTGTGTTTGGGGAGGGGAATAGGCCTGAGTCGAGGATGCGCTGCGCCTTTGCGGTGGTGATGTGGAGGGATTCGGCAATGCCTTCGAGTTCAGTGGTTATAGAGGTCGAGGGGTATGTGGCAAAGGAGGCGCCTTCGTTGGCCGTGTTTCCGAATATCACACGGACGTTTGGTGTCCCTTTGGTTCTTTCGAGGAGGTTGAGCGTGGGTGTGGTGATATATTTCCCATCCTGGACGATATGGCGTGCGACTGTTGGCAGGTTCACGAGATTTGATGCTGGGAGTTCTTTCAGGCAGGATACTTGTTGCTCAATTGGGCCTTCGGTGCAGCCTGCTTCAGTAAAAATCCTCTGGCCGGTAGTGTGGTAAGAGTCGGAGATGCTCAGATAAGAGCCGTATGCACTACTTCCAGGTGTACGGCCGCCCAAGTCCGACATCGCGATAGCACCTTGGAACTTTCCCAGGGTAGTAGGTGAGCCTAAAAACGCCTTCACTGAGGTAGCCCCGGCAGAGTGGCCGACAATAGTGATTTGCTTGGGGTCACCACCGAACTGGGCGATATTTTTGACAGTCCACTGTACTGGTTAGTACTTCAATCGACAGAGATAGATAGACTCGGAAGGAATGACGTACCTCAAGAGCGAGGACTTGATCTGCCAAGCCATAGTTCCCGCGAAGATCAGTCCCTAGGACGGCTAAGTAGCCTAATGTTGAGAGTCGATAGTCCAATGTAACAACCACAATATCTTCCCGGGAGGCAAGATTTCCACCATCTGTCACAGAATCTGAGCCCGCCCCATTGGTGAAATCACCACCATGGATCCAGAAGAGGACCGGCCGCAAGTCGTTCGTGGAATTTATCTTCGGAATGTGCGGTGTTTGTATGTTCAGGTGCAAGCAGTTCTCGCTTCCGCCATCTGCTTGCGCACATTTCGGTGCATATTTAGTGGCGTAGACAGTACGGGATTTTCCCGAATATGGCTTTGGATAGGTGAATCGGATTGGAGGGTCGGCATATGGTACGCCCAAGAACCGGAAGGACTTTTGATCTCGAAAGCCAATGTATGTGTTGCCGGTTGACTTCACTCGAACGAGCTTCCGCGCTGAGTCCCTCTCATTGGGACTGTCCATAGAGCTTGTTTGGGTACATAGAACCGGAAGTTGAACGTCTCGAGAAGGGAAAGTGGAGTGATCAAAGTGCTCGCCATTCCTGGTAACCGTGAGAACCCCATTTCGAACGTAGAAACGTGCACGTGCATCATCCCCCGCGAGACCTTTGGAGTAGAAAAAGTACGAAAACAACTTCGAAAAGTCTTCCTTGAACTCTAGAAAGGTAGAAAAAGGTACCATTGACTCTCCAATCTCTTCACATGCATCGCGGATATCATGTTGCCACATGGGGTCCAGAAGTATTGCGCCAACATGGTTCTCATCATCGGAAGAGTTCAAATTATTCTGGTAAAACAGGGTGAGCGAGCTCTTCTCGTTGACCATTGGACCGTATCCATATTGGAGAGAATTGCGAGAGCCCTGGGCTAGTAAATCCTGAGCTTTGTTCCCTGGCACCGACTCTGAAGCCAACCTCGATCCAAGCGCATGGACGGCAAAAATGGCCACCACAGGGAAAGAAATCATTGTCCTGGCGTAGTATTGAGCTAAGAACTGCTCACATTTTTATAGGAGAGTCTGTCGTCTTGCACTGAAAGGAGGGAGGGAAAGGCCTGGCTGCGGAACACCCAGCATTTATCCGCAACCAGGGCAATGTCAATGGAGGGTCTTGCCATAAGTAATTATATTTAAACCTCCCTGTTTTATCTAGGCTTTCGCAAAGGGCCATTATCGCCGTGGACCGCATTTTGCGGTCCGAGAAGCGGGGGGAAGCGTTCAGCTGGGCCTGTTGGTCCCAGTCAAAGCGCGGTCTCGACCTTTGCGAGCTCATTTCAGATTCCAAACTTCGCGATAATCTAATGATGGCTGACGCCAAGTCAATAGCACCAAGACACTGCGTTCAAGCAGTGAGACTGATTTGGTGGGACGAGACAACAGAAGCGACATGTCAACAGACTGGGGTGGCCATGTGTCGAACCCGCGGCTTTCAAGGCCAATCGACGAGATCACAACTCAGGGCCCAGACTGAGACCCTTTCGTAAATCTGCCAACGGTCTCAGGGATTGCTGGACCCATGCTGAAATTAAAATGGTCACGTTCATTGAACAGGGGCTATATCCACCAATCACGCATGCCCATTTGGTGAAAGTTGAAACTAAATTAGGGCCAACGGCGCTAACACAAGAGAGGTCTGGAGGGTCGAAGCATATATGGCCTCATAGGAGAGACTTCCTTGCTAGTCATGATTAAGGGCAATTTGGGAGGATGGCGTATTATTCATGTCAATTGCGCATGGAGTTTGAACTATTATTGTGAGTCCAAATAGAGCAGAGGTGCGGCTAGGCCATTCTAATCGATGTTGGGGTTGAAAAAGAAAAAAAAAAAAAAGGAAACGTCCCCGGTCAGGATCGAACTGACGACCTTACGGTATCAGCTAGTTAACAGCCGTATGCGCTAGCCAGCTACGCCACGGAGACGATTTGATATTATCAGTCCACTAAATCTGTTACAAAACTATGTGGACAAAAATTTTTCCATGAGTGAAGTGCGCCACACTGCGCCACACTCTTGCCACCCAAGCGATGACATAACCCAGGCTTGCACTCAATTATTTACGTATCTTGTTATGGGGCGCTCAAAAGGAAAAAAAAGTCCAGCATATCATCTCTTTTTCTTCTCTCTCTGAAGTTGCCTTTTGGACTATATCTTCGAGCATCGCTTAACGAGTGATGAGTCGCCACCATCTGCTAAGCACCTCATTTCTTACACCCTAAATTTATACCAAGCTCCTGCTCTAATCCCTGTCTTGGGGCCACCTTCTGCTCCGCAACTGCAAAAACAAACAAACTGCACTCGCAGGGCTGTTGCTAAGCAGCTAGAGATACCACCAACATCATGTTTATGCTCCGGAATGGTATGTGATCCTTCTCCGCCTCCTCGTTCTCTCCTGCTCCTTCCTGTTTTTGATATTTTACCCCGCGATCTACCCCTCCTTTAGCTACCCTTTTGGTTGGCCACAGGTTAGACCCTCATTGACTTCTTCACGCGGCACGTACAGTGAGCAAGTTTATATTTGGAGATAGTTCCAAAGAATCTATCATCGATATCCCTCAGGGCCAACTCTACCTGGTCCGCCCCTTGTCACCAAAAGGCTACTCCGAGCTTATCTTCAAAGACGCTGCTGCCTCAATCCGACGGACCGGCCAGGAGTTCCAGTACCAGCTAGTCATCCAACGCGCATACGAAGAAGGTGAGGAAGAACTTGGCGAAGACGAAGACGGTGAGGGTGCTGCGGACCATTTAGATAAGGACGAAAAGGCGTTCCTTCTTGATCAAAACCTCCATTTCCGCTCAGAAGTTCGTGAAGGTGGATCAAAGATCCTCGCTTGGAGGGATTTGAGTGGCGACGTCGGTGACCTCTTCGAGTTCATTTGCGACCCTTCTGTTCCCTCGGACAAGGTTTCCACCTTTGAGTTAGCAGCTTTCCAGTGCCAGTACGAGCGCAAATACCGTCAAAGCGCTCAACGGGCCACGCAAGAACAGCTCCAGGAATTTTCGTTCCAGGAGGAGAAACCGATCCCCTCCGCAAGCCCTATTGCGTCGCCAACAAAATCGCGCGCGCATTCTCTCGCTTCTGGGGACGCGACCATGGTTCGAGATACAGAATACACTCGTGCTAAGAAGCAGCTAGCCGCTCCAGCTGCAACCGATGCACCCACCGTTGCTCCCCCTTCTGCCGCCCACCCTGAGGCAAGAGAAACCTTAACACAAGAGAGGGCCGAACTCCACCTCTTTGATTTGCCGTCTGGGACTTTTGTCCGTCAAGACGCCAGTGTCGTTGCAACGGTGACGGAGGTTGGTGACTGGCAATACTGGCTTCAAATCAGTGGCGATGACAGGGATTGGCTGGGACAAGCCGTGGTTGCGGATATCAATCCCGTCTTCAATTTTGAATACCTCTCCTTCATTTTCAACCATTACGACGAGAATGGTTCTGCCTACTCGTGGCTTCTGCGCTTCAAGGACCAAGGTACCGAGGAGAGGTTCCAGCAGGGCCTATTACAAGCGCTTTGGGAACAGCTGAACGAGGTTAAATGGACAAAAATCAAAGACAACGATAAGGGCTACGTTTTTGACGCTTTCCAAGACTTGACAATGGAGGACGCCGATCAAGCGGTGGAGGAAGAGGAGGAGGAAGAAGACGACGAAGACCAAAATGACGGCCAGCGCAGCGAGCGCTACGACTCCGATGAAGAGCAGGATGATGTAGTGACGCGTGATAATGACGGGAATGTCAACTCTCAGCTTGCTGTCGGATATAAGCATGACCGTTCTTTCGTTGTGCGTGGCTCAAAGATCGGTGTCTTCAAGCACACACCGGACAACAACCTCGAGTTTTCGACCAATATTTCCAAGGTGGAAACTCCCAAGGGCAAGTTATTCAGTCCCAAGAAGGTCATGCTACACGCGGAGGATTCAAATATGATTCTTCAAAACAGCGACGACCCTAACTCTCTCTACCGGATGGATTTGGAGTATGGTAAGATTGTCGACGAGTGGAAGGTCCACGATGACATCCCAGTGCACACATTTGCGCCTGAAAGTGTAGGTTTCTTTCTACCCAAGCTCTTTAGAGATAAGATATTAATTCTTTGCAGAAATTCTCGCAAATGACGTCCGCTCAACCTTTTGTTGGAGCCTCTCACAATGCGCTTTTCCGTATCGATCCTCGTGTCTCTGGAAACAAGCTGGTAGATGCAGAACTGAAGCAGTATGCTAGCAAGAACGACTTTTCTGCTTTGGCTACGACTGAGAAGGGCTACCTCGCAGTCGCCTCCAACAAGGGTGACATTCGCATGTTCGACCGCCTAGGAATCAATGCCAAGACTCATATTCCTGCTCTGGGAGAGGCTATTATTGGTCTAGATGTATCTGCTGATGGCCGCTGGGTCCTTGCCACCTGCCGGACCTACCTCCTTCTCATTGACTCGCTACAGAAGGAAGGTAAGAATGAGGGAAATCTTGGCTTCGAGCGCTCGTTTGCCAAAGACTCCAAGCCTCAGCCTCGACGTCTTGGTCTCCAACCCGCGCATGTTGCCCAGTTTCAACATGAAACGAAGAAGCCAATCTCTTTCACACCTGCCCGCTTCAATACTGGTGTTGACAGCCAGGAAACCTCTATCGTCACAGCCACTGGTCCTTTCATCATCACATGGAGCCTGAAGAAGGTAACCGCCGGCCGCAAGGATCCTTACACCATCAAGCGCTACTCTGAGGAGGTCATGGCGGACAACTTCCGCTTTGGTTCGGATAAGAATGTCATCGTCGCTCTGCCTAACGAAGTCAACATGGTCGCGAAAAGGGCCCTTCAAAAGCCTACTCGTGAAAGTATTGCTGGCCCCATCACACCTAGTCGCCGTAGCACTCGTTGGGGAAGCCGACTTGGAAGGGATGACATTGTTAACTCGCCTTATTAGAATTCTTTTCCTTTGTTTCTTTACGTCGTTCACGTTGTGATGATTTCCGAATTTGACATTCGCATACCCCTGTCGTTTGTAACTGCTTTACTATCAAGCTATTGATTTTAAATCATTTCCTGTTTTTCACCAACAGTGTAATCTTAAAGATTGTATTCTGTCACTCGATTCAAGTCTCAAAGTAGCTAGTGGGTTGCTAGTAATACAAATAAACAGTAATTATCATGAAAAACATTGCCAACTCTTCTTTTATTATATTACTAGTAGCCAAATAGTAATCATAAGAATGGCGCTTCATCTCATCTTTGAATGACCGGTTCGTTATATATACTTCACCTTCCCGATCACCCCTTCGCTAGCCCACTAGATAGATTAAGAAACATACCCAAATTCGCATGGAAACTGCTCAAAGAAAGTAGACATGACGGAGACCAGCTATCTCATGCCCGGGTATTTGATTATATACTATTAAAATGTCACCTTCTACCCATCTCCCTTTCATCATCACTTTTTCGTAGGCCTTTCTTGTCTCGCTCCATCAAGCCGGATACACATGTGCAGAGATATAAACCTTCCAGACTGCCGAGCCAGGGTGATGGTGTGATACTGAGAGGAGAAGGAGCCAATGCTGAACGAATTTCGATTTCCGTGTGGGAATCTGGTCAAGCCCCAACATACCACACCTCGACACCAATGACATCGAACTTCACGCCTTCGTCGGATAGTGGTTCGTTCCCGAAGGTTTGGCACGAGGCGCTGACGCCCTTCTCGATGCTCGAGTCAAGCCAGAGTCCGTAGTGGCCGTCCCTAATTGGTATTGTTAGCTTCTCTAAGCTTTGTTCTTGATTCCGAGGCGTAAATGATGGAAGTTTATATGATAATCAAAAAGTAACCCACCCTCCGCCCAAGCTGAGGAAACCTGTTTCGCAAAACATCATGTAGTCGTTTACCCCACTGTAAGGGAAGGCTTTGAAGCGGATGCGGTCGGGCGTTGAAGTACCGCTATTTGACGCTCGGGTTTGAGCGAGGGCGTGTGTATGAGGAGGAATTGGTTTTGATTGAAGTTTTTCGCCTCGCAGTGTCGTGAATCGGCCGGCGTTCGTTGTATCTGCGCTTGGTGGGGGTGGTAGTCCGGCTTTCTCGAGGGCTTCTTCGTCGGGGATTCCACCATCTGCTGAAAAGAAGGTCGTTGAAGGTGGCGGGAGGACACTAGCTCTCCATAGGAAGCACTCGCCTGTGCCAAAGTAGTGTGAGTTCGGATGAGGGGGGTCGGTCATGTAGGCGCCGAAAACGGAGGATGCGGAGGGGGAAGCATCACGGATGACGAGGACGTAGCCGGCTCTTGGACTGCGATTGGAGACGGCGCGACAGTTGTCGTAGAGGGTTGAGAGGGAGGCACCATCGCGGTCGAGGCTATATGCTAGGCGCCATGTGTCAACGAGCTGGAGACGAGGCGGGACGAGTAAGCGTATTTCCTCGGCGAGGGCGCGTGTGAGGAGCTGGTTTTGCGGGTGCAGGGTGTTTTGATAGGTGTTTTCTTCGTTTGTCAAGAGGGTGAGGGGCGTTAAGGGTGGCGGTTGGAATGGTGAGACGGTGCGAACCGGAGTGAAAATTGGTGCTTGTGAGGAGATGGAGGACGAGGACGAGGAAGGGTCTGGGTTGGAGCGGCGTAGTCGGGACATCATGGTGCCGTTATTGTTTGCTGGCGGGTCTGTTAGACGACGGTAGAGGCCGGTTACAACGTGGGTGACTGGGTAGGAGAAGTAGGAGGTGGCAGATTGATGGAAGGGGGTGCTGTGGGAGCTGTTCTCTTTGGACTCGGGATTTGGAGGATCGGTTCCTGGCGAGGATGTTGAGGTGGGGAGGGAGGTGGAGGCGGTCGGGGTCGGAGTGGTAGAGGACGTGAGATCGCTGTGGGAGGCAGACGACATCGAGAGACGTTTGTTTGCGAGAAATTGGTGGGGAGAAGTCGGAGTGAACGTGTCAATGAGGGTCAAGCTGGAGTGGAGTTGAGGCTGAAGTTTGGTTTGGTTGGGTGGGGAGATTCCCCTCTCTGCTCCTTAGCTGTAGCTTAGCTATGGTCTGAAGTACCGAATTTTATAGCAATTTTTCTTTATTTTCTCTTAATCTTCAATTATTTACAGTGAAGGAGATAAAGTCCTTGAGCATAGGGGGAATTAGTAATGGAAGAAAATCAATGTCGTAGATGATCATTACTGCTTCACCCGCTGATCGATCGTCTCAAACTCAAGCCCTTGGGCCTCGAATACATGCCCCGGACGTAGCGCGTCGGTGTAGAGGTTGGTTTCAGCATGGGGATGAAACAGCCCCGTCTGGGTACAGCTCAAAACTGACTTGAGCCCAGGGGGGTCTGTTAGGCGGAAGACGCCCCAGTCTGGCGTGTGACTCGGGGCGCACACAATAGCAATACTCTCCGGAAGCATCACCTGGTAGCCGCAGTGAGTATGAAGATCTCTCGAGCTCATGAAGCAGGTCTGAGTCGGGTGCGTATGGATCCAGCCAAGCACCATTAGATCCTCTGAGTCACAATAGTCGAATATCGCGGATTCGTTTACGGTCTCACAAGTATCTGATGTGGAAATCTGTTCTGGGATGAGAAGCCTAGAGACGAAGAGGGCGTTGGAGATCAATGTGCCGCAAAGAACACCACACGTCTCCAGATTCTTTCGAGTGTTCGATGCGGCAAGGGAAAGGAAGTGTGTTCGCAGCTGCGGGGGGAGAAAAACGGTGCGGAGGGGGGTTCCATTTTCGAGGTAGGCGGAGGGTTTGAAGGTAAAACTGGACGGATCCAGACCCTTGCGCCGCTCATCTGGGGCCACTTTAGCTGGGATTGCGGGCGCAAGCTCTGATAGAGATTCGGCCGATAACTTGTCCGGCCGGCGTGGTGGCCCATCAAGAGAGTCAAAGCTCTCTTTTGGAGGAAGTAATGGTGGCTTTGTGCGCCGATGAGGCGCGGGCTGCGGGGCCTCTACCCCCGAAGAGATATCAAGAGGCTTCTGTCGGGGAACGGCGGGGTACTTATAAGTGGACGTAGATGTGATCTCGGTTGACGGTCGCGTTGTAGACTTTGTAGGGCGATGGCGTGCCTGTGGACCATTTTCTAAATTGAGCCTCACTTCTTGGATACGCCGGCTCAGATCATCTGGCTCTCGCCTCTCATTTCGTTGCAAGGCCTCTTCCCAATCTCCCCATATCCCCGCTGCTCGTCGACCGGAATCATCACTGGCACTTTGCCCATGGCGCATGGCATTCCTAGCCGTTGCTCTCCGACTAATCTCCGTCCGAGCAAGCTTGACAGCTAGCTCGCTGTCCTTTCCGGCTTCTAAAGGTTCAGCAACGCCGGATAGAGCGGGATCATGGGGTACCAGTGGCAGCGTCGATACGGTAGGGCTGACCGTGGTTGAAGATACGCGAGATTGTCGCTCGCGCATCAACTGTATATACCGCTCATATCGCTTGTTGATGCGTGGTTTCAATTTCTCCAGTATCTCGAGGTTCTGCTTTACTTCCTTCTCCGCAGCTACAAGAGCCTTCCGTTCTTCCCTCACGTCTTTCCCGTCCTTTAAATCCGGATGGTCGGCCAAGTGCACGAGCACCAGCTGGGCATGGCGGAACAACAGAAGATACGCCTGCTCATCGTGTCCTTCGCGAAGGTAGATGCGAGCCTAATTAGACATTAGTGCAAAGGAAATACCAGATCAATTCAGATTTGCAAACCTCGCGAACAAGTGTAGCTCCCGTTCTCAGCCAGTACCGTAGCGGAATCGCGGGGTCGAACTTGTAGTCCTGGGCAAGACGACTGATCTGCTCCACGCTCTGTGGAGCTGAAAATCCAATGCTCGGCGGCGAAGATAAAGAAGCCATAGCTAACCCGTCTGGTAAAGCCCAGGAAAATAAAATCAAGCTCAACGTAGGGCGAAACTTCTTAGGCAGGCGCGCGATCAACGTCCAGTTAGGCGAGAGGTGTTAGGCAGCAGACAAGCGTGATGTCACGGATGGATGGATTGACCATAATCAAAAATTATGCCATCCGCAGAAGAACGGAATGGTCAAGGAAAAGAATAAGCCATGGACCCGGAGGATTGTCGTGAGCCAGGGCGATTGATGTGAGGAGTTCAGCAGAAAGCGAAAGCGGCGGGGTTTTCGGAGCTTGCCTCGAGTTCCGCAGCTTGGAGTCCAAGCTTCTTCTCTCGTCCCTGTGTCGCGACGGCCGCTCGCAAAGCCCTTAAACAAGACATGTTCTTACGGCGAGTTCAAACTACAACCTATCGATGATACCCTAAGATGCCGCAACATACTCGATGGACGGCTGTCAGTCGATTTCCCGTCACGAAGGTATTGTCTAAGACGCTCTCCAGGGCTGGAACAGTTGGGAAGAAACCGGTCATCGTGAGCGAGAAATTATGCGGTCAGTAAGAGGTGTAATCCAATCTTGACGAGGCTAACATACTCTACACTTGCTAGACGATGTCCTGCAACGACTGTCACCCTACCTCCTCCGAAACCCTCCCGTTGACATCTTGGATCTGTGGCCGGGCCCAGGGATTCTCTCGTCCAAGGTTAACGACTTTTTGAAACCACGACGACATGTGCTCATGGAGCCGAACCTCAAATACTTCAAGTCTTTTCTTGAACCTCTAGCCCAAAGTCGTTCGTGTTACGAACTAGTCTCGATTGATCTCAAACCCGAACAGGACTGGCAGAGCCTGCTTTCCAAACACTTTCCCGAACAAGGGCCGTCAAATACAGACAATAGCGGCTTTCTGCCTAGAAATGACTCGCTGCTTGTGCTGGCTAGCCCCCCTCCGCCCAGTTCGCGTAAGGACCACTTCTCCGGTGCACGATGGTTTCTTACATTTTTGGAGACATGTTTGCGACAGGCACATATACACAGCTATGGGAGCGTACGTTTGCTGGCATCGATAAGCCCAACGGACACCCGAAATATTCTGCCGACCCTCATTCATGAACGCGAGCGCCCGGCCATGCTCACCGAACAGCTGGCACGCCATGCCTTTGCGGTGGCTACCACAGACGACCCAACGAGGTCCGATTGGATCGTCCAGAGGCAGTACGATATACTGGCAGATGGTGCTGCCCGTGTTGCGCAAAGAACTTCTGAGGCTGGTATCAGCACTCCAGCCGAGAGGAAATTACCACCCCTGGAACTTGCGCCTAAGAGCCCAGTTGCTGGTACCAAGCCAACGCCCTATTCGCCGCGTATACGAACTGGTCAAAATGAGAAATATATAGCGGCCTTTGAGGCCTTTGACAAGGCCGACCCTAAGTCTTCTGACTACGAGAAGGTTAAACAGCTACGGAGCCGCGCAGCCACCTCGCTCAACCAAGAAAACCGCCAGTCACATGTCCGGAAACTCATCGTCGGGGAACAAGCCCGCATCGACGAGCTTAACAAAGCCATCTCTCGACTAGCGGCAGACCCAAAAATAAAACTAGCAGACCTGGAACCCGTCGTTAAGGAGATCGAAGCGCGCATTACCGCTCTCGCTGAAGAAACTGCCCAGCATCACTTCGACCTTACTCGTGCAATTCCATACTTGATTGACGACAGACGCGCAACCCTTGATACCGGCTCCTTCGACGACGCCACCCTTCTCTGGGACCGTCGCCCCTTTGAGCCACTTCTTATCCACGAAGAGGAAGCCTACCCGCGAGAAATAGGTAGGACTCTCTTCTATTTCGAAGCCGACCAGAACGCGCACGCGGCGAAGAGACTCAGCCGCCTCACGCAACCACAAAAATACATGGCCTTCGAAGTTCTCGATGCCTACACGCTTTCCCTTTCCCTCTCACGAGTACCAAACGTCGTAAAGTTGACGGAAAGTCTCTTTCCCGGCCTCTCCACAAATCAAGTCATTGAGGCAATCCCAAGTCTCGCCCAATTCGCTTCGAAACGTCCAAAGCCCGATTTTGATAGCCTCCCCAAAATACTTCACTACGACGCCGGCTTTAAGCCCCCTTCTTCTCCCTCCGCCTCCGCCTCCGCCTCCGCAACCAAAAACGAAAAGACGGAGTCGGGCCCCGACCCGGTTTACTGCTACCAGGAAAACCTCGACTACGACCTAAGTCAAACGCGCTGCCGCATCCTACCTATTTCCACACTTTGGGATATGTTCGCCAAGTACGCAGAGCGCAGTACTGGCCATTCCGTCGTACAGCTAACGCGAATGCTCGGCGGCAATGTGACGATGGCTCGCTCGGGTGTCTATAGCAGTGATAGCAGGCCCGGCAAGCGTTTCTAGTTTTCAATCTCTCTTCTTTTTCTATCTTGTCTTGTTCAGATTTTGTGGGGATAGTCTTGGGGGTTATTAATAGGACTTAAACTAGAGTCGGCTGGATATTTTCTGTTAGATTAATACTGTATTATACCAGAGGGAAGGTGTGGAGAAAGGCTACCCTAGAAGGAGAGGAATGAGGTGGGATGACCTCGATGGGATGGTCCGAATCCCAATGTACATAGGATAGCAATGTACTCTACTATTTACGGAATGAATAACGATCTAAGATATACCTCATTCAATAACCACTTACCCTTGATGATCGCCTTGTTGGGGTGGTCATCAAAAGAAGTTTCTACTTTTTGCTTTCCGTAGATACTGAGGAAAGAGAATAGAAGCAAGACTCCCGGGCTATTTATCCAGCCCGGACCGGACCGGACCGGACGGGATCCGGTCAATTCCATTGCACAAAAGCGCGATAGTGTAACAATAGCATAATTGAACATAAATGTAACATAGAGTCTCAAACATAACATCACACGACATCTACGCTGACAATACATGACACAACATGACGTCGTATATAATCTAAAGGGAAAAAATGGGGAAGTAAAAGCAAAAATAAGGGTATCTTGTAAGTTTGTTGTGGAGAAGGAAATATGAGAATAGAAAATGCAAAAAAAAAACAAGGTCAAGGGAAGAAGAGGAGGGAAATATAGGGTACAAGCGCGAGTGGCCCGAAACTTATCGCGGCTCAAAGAGATTAGCAAGTTGAACGGTTATGTTAACCTGGAAAAGGATGTTAGACTTAGGAAAAGAAGTTATTCAACCAGACATCTGGGTTGATCCTCTCATCCGGATTCTTCAAAACAGCAGGCCTCAGGATCTTTTCGACGTCTCCATTCTTAGGAACGCGGGTACCATTCTGGCCTGACTGGACGAACTCGATGACCTGGTGTCCATTCTTGGACATAAGAAGGCATCGCTGGCGAGGATATAGGAGTAAATCACCTGTTGCCGCGGCAAGAAGCGTGACAGCGAGCGAGAACACATCTGAAGCCGGGGTGGGCGGCGTGTCAGGCGATGCAAGCAGCGCAGAGAGGATCTCAGGGGCAGTAAAGGGCGGGGTTAGGGCTGTTTGGGCGCCGTTGGGTGCCGTCTCTGAGGATGTGATTGGATGGGCTGAAGAAAAATCAGCGAAGAGCGGTTCGTAGGCGAACTCAGTCGAGTTGGCGTCGTCGTCGATGGACATGCGTGGCTTGAGTAGAATGTTGTGCGGCTTGATGTCGCCGTGGATGATCATGGCTTGAGAATGGAGCCACGACAGGCTGGTAATGAGCTTCTTGGCAAGGTCCTGCCACTGCGCCATCCCCTGGACAGGTTCGAACATATTGCGAGTTGTTTTGTTCTTCTCGGCGAGGTGAGCCTTTTCTTCGATATATTTTGATAATGACAGGGGGACTGCGGACATGACAATGGAGTTCGAATCCGCAATGTACCCGTGGAAGTGGATTATATGGCGCTCAGAGCCAGGAACAGAGTAGACTCGAGTGAGTGTGAGAGCTTCCGCTTGTAGAACAGCATGGCCATCGCGGCGTGCAGGGGACTTGACAGCTACCACGCGGCTCGCAGGAGTGGGCGAGCTCGGGGGTGTGAATGGGCGGACTATGGTATCCGCGCGTGGCGAGGTGAAGGCCATGCGGACGACGCTCCAAAGACCGCGCCCAAACTCTTTGGGGCGACCTAGATGATCGAGCTGATACTCCAGCTGGTCACAAAACAGCAGAGGGCTGGATGCAGCCACAGCATGATCACCACTGGGTGTACTTGTTACAGCACGAGACGCGGTAAAACCACGCACCAAGCTGTGATCGCTCTCGATGGTTGGGGTGACAGGAGGAGTTAGCCCTGCCACCGGTTGCATAGCTGCGGCGCCATGCTGGGCTTTGGTGGAGATAGATAGCTGCATTGGGGTATGCGACGACATGACTCACGATATCTAGGGGTCTGGATATGCGGGAAAGATTGATAATGATAGAAGAAAGTAAGAAATGGAAGCATATAAATATATAGAATGAAAGGCGTGCGTTGATATCGATGAACCGGGTATCAAGAATGGTGGTAGAGATAGGCAGAAGAGATGCAAGCGGCACAGCCTCCGGCTCGACAGGATACTGCGATTCGACGGCCAGTGGCGATTCCGGAATGCGATTCCAGAAAACTCGTCAAGTTGACGTGAACCAAACTCAGTAAGACGCAGAGGTCAGGAACTGGTAAACGAACCACGGGAGCGACGAAGTTGGATGGCGATGAGCATGATGAAGTATATACAGGCGAAACAATGTCTTTCAGCACCGAGACTTTGAACAGCAGATAAAAGCAGTGAATTTGTTTGCTGAAGAGATAGAGAAGTCAAATAAATAATGAGAGAGCGAGAGAGAGAGCAAGCGAAGAGGCAAGCAGAGAAGAAGAAAAAGAAAAGACAGAAAATAAAATGAGAGATCGACGGCGAGCTTAATTGCCATCGAGGAACCGTGGTATCAATTTCGGCTCCTTGCCTGGCGCCAGTCACTACTGTGTGGCACAGGGCACCTCTGCCCTCCAAGCCCAAGGAAAAAAAGATAACCAGTGACGTTTGCTTATCCGCGCGACAGAGGCATATCTTGATATCGGACAAAGGACTGCCGCGTATAGTTAGTCCTCGACACTAGTTCAATTGCCAGTTGGACTCCGGACTCTGTGACCTCCCAAGAAAAATCATTGGTGGATGTATCATTACAACTTTGATTACTACACTAGCCCGAAACCAGACGAACACGGCTTGACGAATGCGGCAACCCGATTCGTACGCCCTACAAATTGCCGCAATCATTCTCCTGAGCTCTGCGGGTCAAACGGCTGCCAATTTCCTCCGCTGGAGGGTTTAGGCCTGGAGTTGAAGCGCTGGCGCCCCTGGAATGTTCAGGGATGCTGAGTGAGTCAATCCACATGATTAGTATTTGACTCTCATCCCACTGTAATAAGAGTCAGCTGACCTGTCATATCTTATCAAGCTAACCGCATTGATAAGATTTGGTACAGCTTTAAAGATAAATACGAGGGTCCATCAGCGTGGGAGAAGGGTCTCGCCTCGATACCTTATCATATCCACATTAGCGACCGAGAACAGAAAAACGTAACGTTTACGACCATCTCGGAAAGATCAGAAGCCTGAACCTCAAACAGAGTGATACCTTCCCAGCTTCAAAGACAGAAAGTCTCAAACCGAAGGCTTAAGCGCTTTCATTTTGTCCAATCTCCACCCCACGTGGCCACCTTATTTCGCCAGGGAGCTTGGCAGCTAAATTCTCACACCCGGAGGATCTTCCCGAGGCGCCCGCCCTGTGATTTGAGCAAGCAGGACTTCAGAGCTCATTCAGCCTTGCTCATTCCGAGTTCCTGCACAATGATATCATACATCGCAGATTCCCCAGACCACTGCTGCCTAATTTGCCGAGGCTACTCCGTACTAGTAAATGCATACCTGCATAGAATTACAAACTATTACTCCGCAAACTCCGAGTTACTAGTCCTAGGGTGGTACGCGACAACACGATCACAATCACGAACCCCCATTCCCTTCAATGTGCCTTTCCCTCAACATATCCCTTCAATCCCGATTCCCAGACCGCAAAATTCCCCCGCAGTCGCCCTTCAAACATCCACCGTACCACATACGCAAGATACCCGATCTGCGACTCCCAATTGCGCACCTCCGTCCTGGTCTTCCCATCCTCGCACTGCACCTCCGACAGCTCGTGCACACGCTCCGCCGTCAGCAGCGAGGACATGATATAGCCGTCAGCAGCGGCGTCGTTAGCCCAGACAATCCGGGCTTTTCTCTTCTGACTAGGACTGGCTGTGAACGAGGACGCCGGCGTCGGCGCTTCGTACTCAATAATCTTGAGGTATGTGTCGCGCAGGTTGACGTCGCCTAGTTGTCTTGCTGTCGCAGAGTCGGCTGGGGTTTCTGCGTCGGGATACATGTTTACATGGAAGGTGAATCGCGATCCGGGATTTAGGATCGGCGAGGCATTGTCTGTGCTCGCTGGCTGTTCGCGGATCGTAACACGCGGCACGAACTTGTTCCATGACGGCCAGGTCAAGGTATCCGTGAGTGCCGACCAGACTTGGTCAATGGGTGCATCGACGAGGATTGAGCTCTGGATGCGAAGTACTGCCAAGTCGGAGGGGATGTTAGGAGTATCGGGGTGCTCGTTCGGCATTTCAAATTCTGAGGTAAACTGTAGGAACAATTTTGGTTGATGTTATGCAGGTAAGATGAGTGGTGGAGGTTCAAGTAAGGAGGAAGCTCTAGGTCCTACACGTGACCGTATACTAACTCTATCTTCCGCGGCGCTCGAACATTTGGTGGGGGGGTTTGTTAGGGTGAACCAACATATTAGCACTGTGAATTTATACCTGTATTGATCAGGACGTTGAAGTAAAAAGAAAACTACATATCATAATGGTATCTAAACTGATCTGTGTAACCTGACCTAACCTCAAAAGTGCAATAGGTAAGAATGCAATACACGCCTTCAACTCCTCGTTTCATCTCGTAAAGCATAACTCATAAGTTGCTCATGATAATCGGCTTTTGAAGACCGATTTGCCTTCGTACCAGGGCAGGCCGTTCCTTTGACGCGTGATTCTCTCTGGGAAGATCGAACCGAACGACCTTCTGTGCCTTACGGCGCGACTGCCGGAGAGCCGTCGCATTTGTATTTTTTCGCCAAACCATATCCTCCATAGTCTTCACCTGTTCCTCTGCGGACGAACCTTGCGCCGAGTTATCGTCGTCACTCATATTGTATGTGGACTTGCCAGGGGCTGAACTCGAGAATCTGGCTCTACCGTCGATGCCGTGGAAAGCTCCAGATAGTTGACCGTTCGCGAATTGTGGAGAGTGGTCCATCGATGTTGAGATCGCCTCCCCAAAGGGATATAGGCTAGCTGAAAAGCGTGATGTCGGAGCGGCTTGTAGGGGGAATGATGAACGTCGTTGCGGTCTTGCTGCCCAGTCAGCAAGAGGATCTTGAGCACTAGGATTGCTGACCGATGAATGTTGACCCAAACCATCTCCCCAGGTATTCTGGAGATAAGGAGTATTTAGGCCGATGCCCAAGATCGCGGATGGAAGTTCCCAATCACCCAACCGCCGGCTGAAGAGTTTTTCTCGAATCTGCGCGGCGAAGGCTTTGTCCTTAGCACTAAGAACCAAAGGATCCACGACCCGGGCGTTCATATCGGATGGTATACGGGAAAGGCCCCAATCCGGCCCGAATTGGCACTTTGTATCACTCAATGCACCCCGCGGAAGCAACTCGTCCTCACGTGAACGTGGGCGCCGCAGATAAGGTGGCTTGGGTCGTTGCAGGGCCGACTGGCTCTGCTTCGTAGGGCTAGGGCTTTCTTGCACTGGCGGGTCTTTGGACTGGGGCGATTGACCCTGCGGGTCCTCTTGGGCTGGCGGATCTTGAGGTATATTATGATCTTGAGATTCCGGAACTCCCTGCTGGCCTTGCGAGCCTCCTGCGTTTGGGTTTTGATCGTCGTCTTTGTCTTTCTTCACGTCTGACCCCGGTCCGTCCGTTTGGACAGCGTCTTCCTCATTCTCCTCTTCTTTGTCGTCCGCTTCATCTGTTGTATCTCCCGAGCCATTGGAACCTTGGTCCTGAGACTGCTGGTCCGAGTCCTCTTTCTCGTTGTCCCTCTCCTCTCCCGAGTCCTTGGAGCTTTGGTTCGAAGGTGGCTGATCCCAATCATTTTTTTTGTCGTCTGCTTTTTCTTCCAAGTCCTGAAGCCCTTGACTCTGACGTGACCCATCCAAATCCTCTATCTCGTCGTCCACTTCCTCTTGGGTATCTCCCGAGTCTCTTGGTGTTTGGCTCTGAGACGGCTGATTCGATCCCTGCGGGAACAAGTCCTCAGTAATTGAGTGAACCGACGGGATCGGCGAAGCCCCAAAGCTTCCCTGCTTATGTAGTTTATCGTGTAAGTGATGAATGCCTATCACCCTGTTTATAGCAGCGTCCCTATCTACTCTTCCCCTGCAATATGCACCGAGCACCAGGGCGGACACCGTCCGGTCTAGAAACTCGGGATCAATCTCGCTCAATCCGTGTGCATGGTTGAGATATAAATTCAGGCGAGAAAGAAAGGTTTCCACGTCTATTGTCTTCGATTTGCCGCGCGTATCTAAGCTGCTATCATCACTAGTCTCTTCCACCTCGTCGAAGAGGTCCCCTAGTGGCTTGGGCCAAGCAGGGCATCGAAGGCCCCGGCACCCTTGATCTCCTCGTGGCCCGGGTGGACCGGGAGGCCCTTGTGGTCCAGCCAACCCCGGGGGTCCTGGTGGCCCTTGTATTCCAGGTGGCCCCGGTCGTCCTGGAGGTCCCTGAGAGCCCTTCGACCCTCTAGGTCCTTGCGGTCCTGGGTGCTGTTGCTGAGGTTGGGATTCTTGTGATTGGCCTTGTTCTGATTGAAGTTCTCGCGCGTAACCTTCCTGTTGTCGATTTTGTTGCTCTGAGCCTTGCCCCAATTGATCGCGATGCTGTTGGCCCTCCTGCAGTGTATTCTGCTGCTGTTGTATCTCCTGCGTTTCTGTCCCTTCGGACTCATCATTTTCACCCAGTAATGGCGGTGGCTCATCGTCCGACGAGGGTTCGCTTGATACTCCATTCGGCAAAGGCTGCGAAGAAGAAGATGTCACAACGTTCCAAACCTTCCTCCCAACTTTAAACACGCACATTCCAACAAAGGGGCTCTGCAGGTTCGAATAAAAGGGCGGGTGTAGCAAAAAGGGAAAGGAGGGTGGGTAGATTTTGCCTGCCTCGGGTGAGCAAGAAAAGGCAGTGCGGCTCTTGTAGCGATCGACGGTTCGGGGGACAAGGTTGGCAATCTCAAGAGCATTGAGCGATCTGGCAATCTTCTGGTGTGCATAAATCGAAGATGACGGGCAGATGTCCTCGGCGTAATGGCTGAGCTCAGACGCGCTTCGGTGAAGCGTATTGTCGACGCTGCTCAAGCAGTATTGGCACATGGCATCGTACTCCCCTTCGCGGGGTACAAGGCTGGTGGTTGCTGGAATCATAAACTGGTACAGGGTTGAGTCATTCCAGTCCATGAAGCCGATTCGTAGCCACGATGGCAACTCGTCGATGGGGACCAGCGGGACTTGTCTGCCGTCTGGGCGAAAAATGTAGAACTTCGGAAATGGCTGCCACATGGTGGTGATTATCTGGTTTTATATGAATTGGAAGAATAACGAATGTGGTGATAAACGAATGGCAGATAATAAAGCGGGGAACAGTGTTGTTCAAGCGAAGTCTCGAGGAGTGAGAGAAGATTTTGATGTCCTGTGCAGTTGCCCTGAGTATCAGAGTCCCCTTTGGGAAGGAAGGTCTTCGATGGAGTTGACCCTTCCGCGGTAGGGCACAACTTAGGTCTCGGCACATTCTTGCCCATATAGTAGGAAAGATATAGTGGCACTGCCGGGTCTATGGTTAACACTAAGCTTTCAGTTGATCTATACACCATCCCTATGCTTGATTTTGACGAGTAGATCGTATATCCACATGTCATGGGAATTGTAAATCGGGCATGAGATCATAATCCGGCTCCCCAGCCATCTCATGTGAGGGCTGCGGTTCGTCCTCGTCCTTACTTGAGGCTGAACCCATCTCCCATCGTAACTCTCTCACCACTTGGATACCGCTGGCATTCGTATGACGTGAATTAGAGTCCATGGCAACATCAGCAGACACACCCGCAGAGTAGCCAGCATTGCCCCGAAAGGGCTCCCAGAGCCTCTCAGGGTCTCGTAACCGTTTCTCGGCGTGACTGTAGGAGGTTCTGGTGCACGATGGCATGCTCCGTGGAAACTTTTGTATGATAAGCTGTCTGAATGTGGGGAGACACGCGCAGACAATGGCGACGTTGCATTCGACAAAGGACCAGATAGCTACTAGGCCGTTCAAGCCTAGGAGGCGTTAACAGGGTTCTGAATGTGAAATGTGATATGGGACTCACGGCTGTAATCTGTAGCTCTCAAGAGTAGAACCAGCGTGTGTAAGCGGACGGCGCTGGTAGCACAGACACTGAAAAAAAAATAAAAAAATTAGCATGCAACCAGAAGACAGAGCAACCTAAACTATAAGATTGGTAAGGGAACAACACACAAAAGCCCCAACGCAAAAATCAGCATCACACAGGCCTTTTGCTTGCGCGGAATCCGTAGTTTGATTAACTGAGGCATAGGCACCAGGACAAGTATCAAATCACCCGCAATCTGTAGTGCTGCGTTGAGGTACCACACGACTTCTCGCGCCAGACAGGTGTGTGAAATGCTTTGATCCCAGAATGCTTGAACGGGGATGCAAATGAGTAATGTACCGATAACCATCAACAGACCGGAACAAACGATCAGTAAAAGGAGTACCCATAATAGGATTCGGTAAGTCCTCGTGGAGAAAAGACGCATATACAGTAAGACTATGGCAATTTTGGTGAGATTGAGAGTCAAATTGTATATGGGTACCGAGATCCAGAGCATCTAGTTGATATTTGATCAGCTGAACGCGTAATAGTTTGGGGGAGCGAAATGCTTACCTTGAGTTGGTCCTGATATTCGCTTTGTGTGAGACTCGTCTGCGGCTTTCCCAAGCCATGTGTATGTTCTGGGACGTATTAGGCCCATTAAACCAACATCTGCAAAGAGCCTTCCATACCGACCATCAAGATTCCAAAAAACGCATAGTCCGCCAACTAACTTAATTAGCCTAACATGCTCTAACCGCCAACATAGCAGGACTGAGCCATACCAGGGAAAGCGTCAAAAACAAATCATCCCACCCCGGTGCACAAACGAGGCGAATACGCGTATACAGCCGTAGGGCCACTACTATGGTGGATACGCCGACGAAGCTTATTGATACAGGAAGCACGTACATCCTGCACTTCGATAACGGCGCGAAGGGCGCGAGGAGCTGTATGTACGGTGCCTGAACTACATCAATTGCAGAGAATGATAATAGATGCCATGCTTGCTGGCCAGACGGTGATTGTCGTCAGGGACCCATGACCGCACTTTAGGTTGTTGAGCAGCTGAGAAATTGTGCAATAGCCTATTGCGTCAAGGACTCCCAATGGTAACCAACCAAGAGCTCTCGGTAATTGAATGATGAAGGTTGGCCAGAGGAATTCGTCGGTGAGGGATTCGACCCATGGTTTGGTGTCACGAGGCGTGCATTCTTGGATTGCCTTTTGACAGAGGAGCGACCCTTATGTAACTGTGACTCGGGAACCAGATGCTTCCGGCAAGGGGCAAAAATTCCTACCATTATTGATTATTGAAATCCGGAAAAGTAGCTAGAAAAAAAAACTTGAAAAAAATTGACTTCTATCTAGTCTGAAGTTCAGCTGTGCCTGCGAGACCATAGTACGCCACGAGGTACAGTATACCTCGTGAAAGGCATATCTAGGTCTTCATTTGATAATGTTCAAACACAGGCACAGTGCTGTGTATGATCCGTTCCTTCTTCCAAAATCAAAAGGAATCCTTTCTCTCTTCATCCCCATCGGCCCTGACTGTACAATGGGCCCATCTAGGGGTATGTATCATGTCACCCAGTATTTCATCAGAAGCCAGCCCATGAAAGCTAAACGCTAGAGTAGGTATCGTAATTGTTGTTCAACGCATGATCGTGGTATATTTACAGGCGGGCCTTGAGGTTGGACTTGAGTCGGCGCTCAACAGCAGCCATGTACTCGCGAGTAGTAACCCAGGCCTCACGATCCTTGCGGCCGCAGGCGAGGGCAAGGTCCTTGGTCATGATGCCCTCCTCGTTGACAACGTCGATACAGGCGCGCTCAAGCTCCTCAGCGAAAGAAACGACGTCGGGGGTTTCGTCAAGCTTTCCACGCTGGATCAGACCGCGGGTCCAGGCGAAGATGGAAGCAATGGGGTTGGTGGAGGTCTCGCGACCCTTCTGGTGCTCGCGGTAGTGGCGAGTGACAGTACCATGAGCAGCCTCAGACTCAAAGGACTGGCCATCAGGGGTGATGAGAGTAGAGGTCATGAGACCGAGAGAGCCGAAGCCCTGAGCAACGACATCGGACTGAACATCACCATCGTAGTCTGTGAAGCTCGATTAGAACTGAGGTCGTAGCGATTGGTGCTGGTAACTTACTCTTGAGGGCCATAATGAAGCCACCCTCGCTCTTGATCATCTGAGCGACCATGTCGTCAATGAGACGGTGTTCGTACCAGATGTTCTTGGCATCAAAGTCCTTCTTGTAGGTGGACTCGTAGATCTCCTGGAAGATATCCTTGAAGCGGCCATCATACTTCTTCAGGATGGTGTTCTTGGTGCTCATGTACAGAGGAAGGCTCTTGGCCAAAGCGAGCTTGAAACTGGCGTGGGCGAAGCCGCGGATGGACTCGTCAGTGTTGTACTGGGTCTGGGTGATGCCACCACCCTGGAAGTCGTAGACCTTGATAGACTCGGGCTCGCCGCCTTCGGGGGTGTAAACAAGCTCAAGTTTGCCAGGCCCGGGAATGACACGGTCAGTAGCCCGGTACTGGTCACCGAAAGCGTGACGACCGATGATGATGGGCTTCGTCCAGCCGGGAACAAGACGAGGGATGCGAGGAATGACGATGGGCTCACGGAAAACAGTTCCGCCACTAAGAGAGGGGTCAATTATTGCGCTAGCAAAAAGGGCAAGAAAGGAGTTTTATGAAACTTACAGGATGTTACGGATGGTTCCGTTGGGGGAGAGCCACACTGGCGATATAGGGTTAGCGGGCGCCTCGGCGGCTCGAAAAGTCAATGCTTACTCTTCTTCAGCTTGAATTCCTCGACACGGGCCTCATCGGGAGTGATGGTGGCGCACTTGACACCAACACCATACTTCTTGATGGCCTCAGCGGACTCAATGGTGACCTTATCATCGGTCTGGTCACGGTACTCAAGACCCTAAAGAATATGGTTAGCTCATGTAGGCTTAACAGTAATGGAGCAAAGCGTACCAAGTCGTAGTACTTGAGGTCAATGTCAAGGAAACTAGCCTGTCTCAGCTGGCGAGCAGGTAAAGCCGAGGTATAGATTAACACTTACGGCAGGATCAACTGTTACACAGGAAATCGTTAGCTTCAATATCGGCCAGGAACGGAAGCCACATTAAAACATGGCGTCGCGGGGGAGCAAGTATGGAGACTAACCTTCTCTCTGATGTCCTTCCAGATAATACGGGTCATCTAGGAGACGGGATGATTAGTGACATGTGACTGGCAACTGGGATTGAGCACGCTTGTTGGCTGGAGGGCAACGACCCTCGGATGATTGACGTTGGCGTAGCAGGGAGGAGGGCGACTTTCGCCGTTTTTCCCCGCGTTTAGGGAGGGTCACGACGAAAATGCGCCTCTCCCGAGGAGCAAATCCACCAAGATATAAGTCGCACAGCGCAAGATCATGCGGCCCAGTATACAACACGCAACAGGGAACTCTATTTTCTTTTCTTCTCCTTCTTCCACATTTGGGGCTGAAGCATACCTCATCACCGTCTAATTCCACGACGGGGTTCTTGACCTTGATCTTGGGTCCTTCGGTCGCCATGGTGCGGAATTGAATGCGGTTCAGAGAGCGGGTAGCAGCGGCACGGGAGAAATGAGCAGAGGTTGAGGCGAGGGCGCGAGCGGTAGAGGGGAAAGCAGAAGAGGAGGAGGAAGCAGAAAGTGAAGAATAAGAGGCAGAAGAGAAGCAGCGAAGAGCGGAGGAACAGGGAGGGGCAGCCAAAGGAAGAGGGGAGTTGAGGGTGCGGCGAGCCAATGCGGAAGTGAACCGAACCGACGACATCGTGGGAATTCGCAATCAACGCAACGGGAGAAGGGTAATGGGATGTGGAGGAGGGGCAGATGATTGCCCAATGCCTGCGGAAGCGGATTCAACAATCGGTAAGTAAGAGACTCGAGCCTGGAGAAGGCGATTTCAACGTACCCGAGGGAACTCGATGTAGGAGGCTCGGGTGGAAGGAGAGCGCAGTGGAGTCGCAGAGGGACGAGGCGGCAGGAGTCACTGTCGCGGAGCAGAACGGAGCAGGCCGGAAAAATGATTCAAGGACGACTTGAGGAGTGGAAGAGAAACAGACTGGAGAGAGCTGCGTTGGCGAGCAGAGGTTGACTCTTTCTTATCCCCACGAGGCACAAGCGTTGTTGCTGGAGAACTTCCTTTTCCGCCCACCGTGCGCGCCGAAGCCGGCCGTTCTGAATAACAGAATCAATAATGGTAATGAAGGGGTCTACGACGTTATCAGAGCTCCTGGGAGTCGAGATTTTGCATTACAGAAACTCTTGAGAGCAGCGAGCCCTACAGGTTGGTATAAAAATGATGATGACGTTGATCAGGCGACTTTTCCATACTATGGAGAAGCAGCGAGAGGTTCATGCGGAGTGCAGACGGCGGGCGTTGAGGCGACATTTCCCAGTCCACCCAACTACCACCTCATGTTGTGTCATTCGCGTTGCTAACACGGAATATCTTTCGAATCAACTGCACGGAAATTCTCCGTCAGATGCTTGGGATCAGGAATGTGATACTGGCGCACCCTCGAGGGTCCCTAATTGATTTGTTTTTCCCGCGGCAACCCAAGAAATTTTCCGCCGGCTGCAACCCCGAGAGTCGCTTCCTGCGATCTTCGGATGTTCCCTCGCATGTTTAGCCGGCTGGCCACTGGCCTCCTTGCGACCCTGCCGGCTTCCTCGGATATCTTGGAAAGGGACGGTAAGACGAAATAATTATGTTGTGTATATTTTATCCTATCCTGTTGAAGAGGTATACATATCCCATGTTTTTTCCTTCCTACTAGCTTGGGCTCGTCAAGTTGAAATGAACCCTTAATAATGCTACAATGCACGTCGTAAATGACATTCGAAAACCCTACCCAATAATGCAATGAACAAACGATACCAATTAAATATTTCTAGCTGCAAAAATGCTCTAGAAAGTCTAGAAGAGCCCGTCGATCTCTCCGGTCTCCGGGTCAATGTCCACATTCAAGTAGCCAGGAGCCGTCGGCAAACCGGGGATCGTCTGGATATCGGCCGCAAGAGCGTACCTAAGGAAGAAAAAGCATTCGTTAGTCAAAATTAGCATAACCAAGGGGTGGGATCAAGCCTTACAGATATCCACCGCCAACAGCCAACCGCACGTCGCGGATGGGGACCGTAAATCCAGTTGGGGCACCCTTCAGCGCCGGGTCGTGGCTGAGGGAGTACTGTGTCTTCGCGATACAGATGGGGAGGTTGGAGAAACCTTGCGCGGTGTATGTGTCGACCTTCTTCTGAGCTAGTTCGCTGAACTCGACCTTGTCTGCGCCGTACATCACCTTGCCGATGCGCTCAATCCGCTCTTGGATGCTACCATCCAGATCGTAGAGGAGCCTGAAGTCCTTGGGCTTAGAGCTGGACGCCATAACAGCCTTGGCCAGGTCGACGGCGCCGGCTCCACCTTCAGCCCAGTGGTTGGCGGAGACAGCGTCTTCTGCACCCGCAGAGATAGCCTCCTCGCGGATAATGGCGATTTCGGCCTCGGTATCGGTCTCGAAACGGTTAATAGCGACCACCACTGGGACTCCGTATTGGCGAGCATTCTCAATGTGCTTCTTCAAGTTGACACAGCCCTTGCGCAGGATCTCGGTGTTCTCTGTGCGGTAAACTTCGTGCAGGGCGCCTCCTGGCTTGATCTCAGGACCACCGCCGTGGACCTTCAAGGCCCGAACGGTGGCTACTATGACGACAGTATCAGGCGACAAGCCGGAGGACCGGCACTTAATGTTGAAGAAGCGCTCTCCTCCCATTGTGAAATCGAAACCAGCTTCTGTGACGACGAAGCCGGTCTTGTCCTCATGGTCCTCATCGGGCTCAGTACCTGCGAGCTTCAACGCAAGTTTGTCTGCCAGCACTGAACTAGCTCCAATACTGATGTTGGCAAATGGCCCAGCATGAACGAGGACGGGTGTACCCTCCAGACTCTGCATCAGGTTGGGCTTGATAGCATCCTTCATCAGTGCGGCAAGGGCTCCTCCAGCACCAATATCGTCACAGGTGACGGGCTCGCCACGCCTCGAAGTAGCCACGACCATACGGCCAAGTCTCTCCCTCATGTCTTCCAGACTGCTGCTTAGTGCGAGGATCGCCATACACTCACTTGCAACAGAAATGTCGAAGCCGGTTTCTCGAGTCAGACCCTTCTCTGTGGGCGCCTGCCCAACGGTGATACCGCGGAGGTGTCGGTCGTTGACATCCAAAACACGCCTCCAAGTAATGGTCGAGGGATCGATATCAAGTCGGGCAAATCGGTTAATTTCATCTTCTGTGAGTTCGTTGGGGTCTGTCTTTGTGATCCCCAGCTTCTTTAGACGCTTGTACATGATAGGCAGGAATTCGCGCTTGCCCTTCTTTTCCGGAACGAGACGTCTGTAAAGAGCAGCGTCCTTCTGCGTAGACTCGTGGAACATGCGAGTCTCAATCGCAGCCGCAAGGAGGTTATTGGCGGCAGTAATTGCGTGGATATCACCGGTCAAGTGCAGGTTGAACTCATCCATGGGAATAACCTGGCTGTAACCTCCACCAGCAGCTCCTCCCTTGATACCGAACGTGGGACCTTGACTCGGCTGACGGACGTTCGCGAAAACGACTCGGTTTAGATGCGCCCCGAGAGCCTGGCTCAGACCTAGAGTGGTTGTCGACTTGCCTTCACCGAGGGGAGTGGGAGTGATACCACAGACCAGGATGTATCGGCCATTGCGACGGTGGGACAAACGGCTGAGGACTCCAAGGCTTACCTTGGCCTTGGTGTGACCGTACGGTTCAAGCTCATGAGGCGCAATGCCAATCTCGGTGGCAACTTGTGTGATGGGCTTGGGGTACTGTGCACGGGAGATGGCGATGTCTGACGGGACGGGAGTGGTCAACTTGATGGGCAGCGGGGTAATATGGCGCTCCTTCTGCTTCTCAAAATATGCCTTAGCAGAAGCAACAACGTTCTCCAGTAGCATAGCAACAGTCATGGGGCCGACACCACCCGGGACGGGAGTAATCTTTGAGGCCACTTGGGAGGCAGCCTCGAACTCGACGTCACCAACAAGACGCTGACCGGACTTTTTCGTCGAGTCTGGCTTGTAATTGATACCGACGTCAATGACAACAGCACCTGGTTTCACCCACTCTCCTTTGATGAATTCCGTCTTTCCAATGGCTGCCACGATGATATCCGCGTTTTTCACAATGCGGGGAATATCGGGAGTTTTGGAATGACACACAGTCACAGTGGCATCTGCATCCTTGAGTAGATAGCTAACAGGACTTCCGACAATGTCGCTTCGTCCAAGCACAACGGCCTCCTTGCCAGCTGGGTCGACACCGCTGGCCTTGAGAAGAGCCATCACGGCTTTGGGAGTGCAGGGCACGAACAGAGGGCGACCACCCCGCTTGGCCAGTTCTCCAATGTTTATGGCACCGAATCCGTCGACATCTTTCTCGTCGGCGACGGCTGAGGTAATGGTGTGCTCGGAGAGGTGCTGGGGTAGGGGTAGTTGAACGAGAATTCCATGTACTGAAGGGTCATTGTTGGCCTGGCTGATTTCCTGGAGAACCTCGGGCTGTGTGATAGACTCGGGAAAGTTGATGACTTTGCAAAGAATGTTGGCCTAGGCAGAGACAAAAATTAGCCAATGGACTTGGGTAATAACTGCAGTTTGACTAAGTAGGAACGTACTTCCTCGGCAGCCTTCAGCTTCATGCGCACATAGGTGCCTGAAGGTATGACAGGTCAGCTCCTCCTACCCCGCGCTTGTAATGTGACTGCAATCGCACTCACTTGAATCAGATCTGCTACCCACTACGGATTGCACTGTTAGTATCCGTACTAGAAACTAAATATGAGTAGATCCAACGTACCCTGGAAGATAACCAGGCTAGGCTTGAATCGAGGGTTAGACTCCTGAATCTGCTGAATCTCGTTCTTCAACCCCGCCCGGATATCCTTCGCGATCTGGGTGCCATCGATCTTTTCGGCCGCCATCGTGATTCTGGTGCTAGAAAAACGTCGAGTGGTTTGGCACTGTATGTCGGGAACGTGTCTGGAGATTTCCGAACAGCGTCCGGGAAAGGATGGTCTTTGACGACGAAGAGTTAAAAGCCCGCGTCGAGTAGGGGAAGATGGCAGGAAGGATGTGTTCCAGAGAGAAACCTGGCGGCAGTAAGGATATTGGCTCTGAACCCTCGGATGCAGACTGAAGCTCTTTGCTTGCGCAGCGTAGCGGGGTACGGTCGCCGAATAGGCGGGGGTATATGGCATCAATTGCTCCTTTCGGGTGCTGCGCGCCGGAGAACTGGTGGGCAGATAGGGAAACGTCGATCCAGCGGAGTCAATTTAAAATGCAAATGAATAATGTGGCCAGTGAATTTGGTAGTTGAGTAAGGACAGCACCCAGAAGGGGTCAATTAACACAGCAACAGCTTTCCCGTCCTCATCAAGGTGTTCTATTTGGTTGTATACAGGATCATGCTCCTGTTTTTTTCTTCCCTTTGCGCCGACTCGTGGACAGGAATCCTCGACAATGCTGGATCTTAATTGGCTCAAGGGCGAGGTGGGCTGACATGAGCAGGCCGAGGCTGGTACAGGTACCCAGGTGTCGACCAGCTTGAACTGTTTTTACTGCTTGAACTATTCCTGATTTAGTTGGTCAGTTTAAAGGGCTACGCTAGTCACATGATCTTATAAGAATACCGGAAAATCATAGGCTCCGGTATGATCTGGGTCAGAAAGAAGAGCCCAATGGGGAAAGTCTTGGCATGGACCCGCGGACTGTGCGATGGAAATTCGTGAACTTGACGGGTGAAGTTAAGAGAAACGCCGCCGCGATCAACCCCGCCAGACAATCAGCCTCAACACGCAGTCCTTGTCCGGCGTGTCACAGATAGTATTCATTTGTGACTGAGGATTTTTCCTACCCCTCCGCCACCTCACCTAAATCTCAGATTGTTCGGCCAAAATGAGGCCTATTTTGCTTGCGGGCCATGTGCGTTACCCTTTTTGACAGGCTCGGAAGAGGCTGGTCGAGTTCTCTTGGGGCCTCTGGGTGTTGGAAGAATCGCTGACATTCTTTTCTTTCAGGAACGGTCCCTCAACCAGATCAAATTTAACCGCGACGGCGATCTTCTGTTCTCGGTAGCCAAAGATAAGATTGTGTGCGCCTGGTGGTCAGCCAACGGTGAACGACTGGGTACCTACTCCGGACATCTCGGTGCTATCTGGACCGTCGATGTCAGCCCCAACACCATCCTCCTTGCGACCGGCTCTGCAGACAACTCCGTGCGACTATGGAACATTAAGACGGGCGAGTGTGTGAAGGTGTGGGAGTTCCCCACGGCCGTCAAGCGTGTTGAATTTTCACCGGATGGAAGCAAACTGCTCGCCGTGACGGAAAAGCGTATGGGTTTCCTCGGAACGATCAATGTTTTGGATATCAACTACGACGACGACTTCACGAACCAGGCCGAGGAGCCCAGCCTGAAGATCACCTGCACAGAGAGCAAGGCCACAGTTGCCGGGTGGAGTTACCTGGGCAAGTACATCATCGCTGGTCACGAAGACGGAAGTGTTAGCCAGTACGACGGAAAGGTACGATACGACGTAGCGCTCAATCTAGAAGTGATATGGCATGCTAAGTTGAATGTTATAGACCGGTGAGCAGCTGGAGAACGTCCAGGCCCACGAGTTCGACCACCAGATCAACGATCTTCAATTCTCCCCCGACCGCACCCACTTCCTCACTGCCTCCAAGGACAAGTCTGCTAAGGTACTGCGATTCCCGTGTTTTGCTACTTGGAATAGCACCTAACTTTCCACAGCTCATGTCCGCCCGTAACCTCGCTATCATGAAGACATACGTTGCCGACACACCACTGAACAGCGCCGCCATTACACCCAAGAAAGAGTACGTTATCCTCGGAGGTGGTCAAGCCGCCATGGACGTCACCACAACATCCGCCCGCCAAGGTAAATTCGAGGCTCGCTTCTACCACAAAGTTTTTGAGGATGAGATCGGCCGTGTCAGGGGCCACTTCGGTCCTCTCAACACTATCCACGTCCACCCTGCTGGTACAGCATACGCCTCAGGAGGAGAGGACGGTTACGTTCGCGTGCACCACTTCGACAAGCCCTACTTTGACTTTATGTATGAGGTCGAGAGGGAGCAGCTGAGGCGGTGAAGTGCATAATGTTAGATGATGGTAGAATTCTTTTCCTAGTTTATGCATCTCTTGATGTGTCGTGAAGTGATGGCATATTGTTCACAGCAAAAGCACAGAGAAGAGATGACCACAAGGGGTGGGTACTTACAAGGAGAGTGGGGTGACTGAAGTCATGAGTTACATTTCATCTATTCCATGATAAGACGGAGTTGGTATCATAGTCTATTTCAGGGTCGCTTTCGTGTCCTAATAAAAAAAAACCTTTACTTCACTGGTTTCTACGTCACTGGTATAATGGACTGTAGATGGATGGCTTAAACAAGGTTGAGTAGGGTTTTTTGACCAAAACTATTTATTTAGGTCTAATAATTTCAACGCCAAGTTGACGCTCTTCTAACGCAGACCAGAGTCACGGACGGCAAAAATGTGTCATATCATTCAATGAAGGCGTAACATAACAACCGAAAAAAAGGCCTGGGACATGAAGGCCAAGAAGAAGAAGAGAAAACAGGAGAAATTCATCCTCAAATGTCCCCCGTCCCTATAGAAAAAGTCGCGGGCTCACCCCCGGTCGATTTACTTCTTCTTAGGGAACTTCTCAGCTCCGATGTCATTGCCCCTCAGCTTGACGTTCAGCACACGCTCCATGGCGCTGAGCACCTTCTGGTCTGGCGTGGCTGTTCCCCTCTCGAAGTCCTGGACGACGGTAACGGTGGTGTTGCACTTGGTGGCGAGCTCCTTCTGTGTCATCTTGTATCCCTCATCGGTTCGGCGCTTCTTGATAGCGTCGCCAACTTGCAGACCGACAGTCTTGGGCTTGACAATGTCATCGCTGCGGTCGACCTTGGTCAGGTGTTGGCCTTCAACGGCGCCTGCACGTCCGGCCTGAGACAGGGATTAGTAAGAGTGGCGGTCGAGAAAGATGATGCATCTCAACATGTTAAGAGATACTTACAGCATTGCCAGAGGCGTATTTCTTCTCAGTTCCGATAACCAAGCCGGATCGTTGGGCGGCGTTCAGAGCGCTCTTGCCCTTGATGACGGTCTCGCGGGCAGCGGGGCCAGAACGGTGCTTAGTGCCAATGCGGGTAACAGAATCCCACTCGCTCATGGTTGCGATAGTAGTGTAGAGTCGAATGAAGCAAGGAGATGGTGTATCGGTCTATGATCTATCGCTAAGCGGGAGTGGCGGATGAATGATTCGGTCGCGTGAGGTTTGGAAGAGGGGATGTTCAAGGCGGTCCACCGTATTTATATGGATAACACAGAAGTTTCTCGAGCCTCTGATGGCGGAGTTTGGATGGGGCGGAATGCACTAGTCGCATTCGGTATTAGCGTCGCTGACATCACTTGGCTTTGAGTCAATCTTTCTTGAACAAAACCCTTCAAAGAGGCAAATGTTGGGTTTGTCATGGAGAATCAGAGGGATATCTCGGGGAAGACTATCCATGGTTCATCCCTAAGAGGCGAATAGTGATTGATCAGGATGGCGCTTATCCAGTCGCATGCGATTGGTGCTGAAGTAGTATAACTCTGTAAAGCAGGGAGTGGATTTAATGCGGACATCAAAGATCTGTAAAGGTTACAGAGTACACTCATTTGAAACAAAGCAAACCTGATGTCTTTGATGTCCTTCCCTTTCGAGTCCCCGCCATCTTGCCAACAGAGAGGAGTTGAACTGTTCAGTGTGGCTGAGATTTGGCTGGATTATTCATTGTGATTCATAAATGTTAGTGCCTGAGGAAACGAGACCCGAAATAAGCCATCTCCACCAATCGGAATTGTTCTGCCTGGCAACTGGAGCCTGATGCGGCCTCAGGAACCAACGATTGTGTCGTCCCTGCTCGGCCCCATGAATTAATCCATCAACACCCATCCATCTCATCGTCAACCAACACTTTCCAATAATCTCCTCGTTTGGGATCGTTTTCGTGGCATCGTCCATCTTTACCATACCAATTTCTTTTGCCTGATACCCTGCATTTGTCTTTCCGTCCATTTCCAAGCCTGTCATGGCGTCTCAAGAGACGTTCTACTCGGCCCTGACCAACCGGTCGCTCCGTAATGTCCGATCGGTACGATAGCCCCCTTGAATTGCCGTATGACCGTCAAGCCTTGTGTCGTGTGTTCTAATATTTGTCTGTCTTCCAGGAGTTGGAGTTCCTCGCAGATTCCGCAATCATTACTCCTCAGCAGCTCTCATCCATCCTATCACAGCTACCTAACTCTCCTACCTCAACTGAGAGCCAGCGTCAAGTGTTGGCACCGTCAGACCCATCTCCAGTGCAGCAGCCAGTTCCAACACAGACGCTACCCTCCCCCGTTCCGTACTCGCCCCCTGCCACCCAATTCGCCAACACTACCTTGAACGAAAAGGCGCAATATGAAATAAACCCGACCCCACCTCAGCAGCATTATGCGAGCCCACCTCCTGCTTATCCGCAGGCTCCGACCATCCTCTCCATCGCGTCAGCACTCTACGCATACACTCCCACAGACCCTGGCGACCTTGCCTTGCAGCCGCATGATCGTGTTCAAGTTATTGAACACATGAATGCCGACTGTATGTCTTTTACCCCCAAATCTATTGTTCGCCGGTTATTAATTCATCTTAGGGTGGCGTGGTCGCAACGAGCGTACAAACCTGGAGGGTATCTTCCCCCGTAGCTACGTGAATGTCTTAGACGAAAAGCCCGCTCCCTCGGGCTCCGGCTACGGAAACATGCCACTTGAGGTCAGCCAAAGCGGTTCTCCATCCACACCTGGAAAGTCTAGCAAGTTTGAAGAACACGGCAAGAAGTTCGGCAAAAAGATGGGCAATGCTGGTAAGTCGTTTGCTATGCCCTTTCTCTGCTCTGCAATTTCCGAAAACTGACGAGAATCTCAATACAGCAATCTTTGGTGCCGGTGCTACAATCGGTTCCAACATTGTCAACAGCATTTTCTAATCTAGCACTTCTCTCAAATCATGGCCTGGTTTGCTATGTATCCCCTCAAAGTCGAACGCTAGTTTCGTTCCCTTCTTCAGTTTTCTGTCGCCTCATCGGTCTCATGGGAATGGCGTTGGTGGTTTGAGTTACCCTATTCTTGTTTTATGAAGGCCTCACTGAGAGATTTTGATTACCCCAAAGAGTTAATCGTCTGCTCTTCGCGGTATATTTACGGATCAGTCTCCAAGTGTTAAACTTGGCTCTTTGGTATCTGTCTGCAAAAGGGCGTTTTTTTGGTCCATAATATTACTAGGAAAAAGAAACAAGTAAGTGACGTCTGGATGAAAACTTCTCGATCGATCGGCCTTTGGTGCAATGTTCCCAATCGTTCGTTTTCCAATCGTTCGTGTTTCAGGTTGGCGCCTTCGTTCTATAATAAGGATTCGCTGCGCATAAGCGCCGGCAAACGTGGCGGCACCCACTCGTAGATTTTCATTTCTCAACACGGAGATGCAGAACAACAACAACTCTCCAACGTAAGCTGGGGCCATGCAAATCCATTGGTGTATCTTCGTTTCGTGCCGCAGTCAAGACGCAGAGGGGCCGCGTGCGAGGCGACATGGCACATCCAGCCTCGTTGGAAATATAATGACAGGCTCAGCTCCTGCTCGTGCTCTTCCTTGTTAGGATTATGGAGATTATCTGTGGCACAGTCTGCTCTTGTTTCTGACGCTGGACGTTAGAACCCTCCAAAATGATGCTCTGGCACTGCTTTATCTTTGTATCACTCTTTGGAATGGTGTCAGCTGAGGGTTGGGAGGACTTCGCAAATAACTTCGCTACAGATTTGGTACGTGACTCTACTGCCCTTAGCTGGATAGTCCAGCAGTCCATATATGGCTCACTCACTATCTATCCCCTGGCACCCAAACAACCTAACGTTGCAACTAGGCTCCGCTTGTCGCCCTCTTCGGCGAACGACTTACCAAACAATATCTCTCTGAATCAACCAGTCTTCTGGACAATCTCATATTCGCCCTCTCACCACTCGGCATTCTAACAGCCGTGGTATCAGTCATTCGTATCTGCGGAACCTCCTCCCTTCGGGCGTTCGTGGGTCGCGCCAACGAGGCTCCTGGAGAGGCAGAGAATGAGCTTCTGTCCTGCGTTTCTGATGCCACCGCAGAGCTGTTTAGTGGTGGTGGCATCTCCAGAGTGCTTGGCAGACCCAGACTTCTGGAAGTTGTTGTATGGGAGGAATTGGACCGTTACACGAAGGAGACGACGTACAGACTTGGAACTCTCCGAGAAGCTATTCGGGAGGGCGCTTGGTCCGAGCAAGGAGGGGAGTGGGCCCTTGATGAGAAGAGCCCTGGGATCGACATACCAAATTTGTCGTTGAATAAGGGCATAAAGAGGAGAGCATCAGGTTGGTTTTGGGCTGCGGCTCTGTTAGGTATTGTTTTACAAGGAGGTAAGCGTCCAGATGACAGTTCATGATATTAAAACGTCGAAATTTAGTCACTGACTGATGGCTAGGCACTCTCGCATACGCAGCAACGACAGTATTTTGGTATTCAAGCCTATTCAAACAAAGTGGGAAGACTTCCGATAGTTATGCGTTCCCGCTTTACCTCTACGGATCAATATCACTTAGCATAGGCATGTTTCTCTGTGCCTTTATTATCGAACGCTCTTCGACCCAGTATTACTCGTCTCCAGCAACACCCAGTAAGATTTACTGGCTGCAGCCCGGGCGGCAGACGATTGGAGACCAGGATTTCGGGGCCTTTCTCGCTGTCAACGAAGGCCCGGATGCCCAACTCACGCAAGACCTAACCTATATAAAATCGGTTCGCAGTCCTTCGGCCAAGAGAAGAGGAACATTGCTAGTTTTTACTATATGCGTCACAATGCTTGGTTTTGTTCTGCAATTTGTTGGCCTCCGAGGCCTTCATCCCTCTGTTATAGTTGCGGATATTGGATCTACCCTGCTCATGGCTGTGGTTCGCACATGTTTGAGAACCAAACGAATCGGGTCAGATGGAAATGAATTCGACCCGAAGGATCGGGATTTGTTCTCCCACAATCAGCAAGAGCTAGATTGTTTTGCATTTCGTCTTGAGAAAGTCGAATCGTTTCGCTTGGTGTCGGGCCTTGTGCACCAGACTGCCCGATCCCGCTCTGGGTCATGCTCTACCAGTGACACCTCTATCATCTCCACCCAGCCCTCCGGCCGTGGAGCAAGACTTATAAAGACACGTGCTCGACTAGCAGAGCTTACATCTTGCTCTGGTCTTCACCAAAGCATGAATTGGGACGATCTCCCGATTCGACAGATGGCACGAGATCTAGCAAGGACGATCGAAATGACTATGGAAGTAGTCTCCAGGTGGAGGGAACTGCCTGGTAGCACTTGCAGTTTTGAGCTCTCCTTTGCCTGCCAGACGCGCGATCACAAATCGACTGGTTCTTCATTGGAGACCTTCTCAATTGTCCTCGAAAAATCAAACGATACATTTCAATGGAGAGTCGACACGCACGAGTTGGAGGCCATACTTGGTCTCTGGACCTACTCACTGTTGAAATCTGATCCCAAGTGGTTGCAGAATGGTCTTGGTCGATCAGTAGGATTGACGAAATCCGAGGCCAGCTCAGAAGCTACAGATCTATACTTCCACAAATGGATCTTTCGGCAGAGGGAAGCGCAAATGATGTCGTCTAAGATGATCTCCTTCTCAGAACAGACGTTTGGGTGCTACTCAGACAGCCTTCCTGACAAGAAGGAGATACTTGTTGTAAAGACCGAAAACAGCCTGGAGGTCATGGCTGCCCAAGACATCTACATACAGTTTCTCATGTACATTCTCACGGACGTCAAGACGTCTGATTGGGATGCCGATATTGTCTCAAGGTCGCAGAGCAGTTTCTTTGCTCAGAGTACTCGTATTGACGAGCTCGTGAATTGTTTCGAGACCAGCAATCTAGGCTCGAGGGAAGATGCTCTGCTGTGTATTGTGCCCGTGCTGAGACACCAAAACCTTCTACCAGAACTTGCCGCTGACTCTAAAACGGTAAGGGAACGTCTCGAGAGGCTTACCAGTGGTTCTGTCTCCAGCGAATGGGACATTGCATTCGCTATGCTTCGATGGCTGTGTGAACGATGCGAAGGTCAAGAATTTGAACGTTCCGTGTACGAGCTTGGCCTTCTATGCCAACGGGCAATGGTCAATAAAGATGTTAACGTCCGCGAAAAGAGTTCAAAACTCGTTCGCTCGCTTCTCGAAATGGATATCAGAGCGCAATTTTTCGAGCCCCGGAGGCCGTCCCACTGGATGAACTCTCTGGGCCAACGACTTTGGTGGTCCAATTATGCTAGCCAGCTTGGTTGGGTTACGTGGCATATCGTTGATACCAAAGGCGATCACCAGGGAATTAAAGCCTTCCTAGAAGAATCTAGAGTTTCAGCTAGTCTGGTGCCTCGGTGGAATGAAGGCGCTGGCATCCAAGTTCGAGAGACGCAGCATGGAAGCAATGGGTCTCTAGGAATTTCAGGGCTATCTAGGAGTTCAGCGCCCCAGAGACTCGCAAACGCTTCCTGCGAACATCTTACGGGGGATGACGCACAACTCATATTCTTGAAATGGGTTATCCCCGACTTCGACTCTGGAACTCGTAAACAAGGCCTCAACTTTGACGATCAACAATCTGTGGAAACTTGCCTACAATGGATCACACAAACCGCGCAACACGCGCTTTGCCATTGGATATCTGCCCGCTGGGTAGAAATTAGCCAGCATAATCACTCACCAATCGCGTCGATGGTATTCATGTATGCGGCACGGACAGGCTCGGGCATAATTATCGAATCACTTCGCCGACGGGGAGCAGATATCAACGGGGCGGGCCCTGGGGGTTGTACAGCCCTAATCGAACTTGTTGACAGCGAGAACAAGGAGGCTGCGGAGAGGCTGCTTGCTCACGGAGCTGACGCTAATGTCTGCACGACAGGGAGTATGTTGTCTCCGCTGAGTTTTGCAGCTGGTCAAGGCAATGAGGAAATGTCACTTCTGCTTCTTAATTATGGGGCGGACCTTGAAACGCGAGACGCGGGAGGTTTCACGCCTTTGCATACAGCAAGCCAGGAAGGCCGCTTGAACACTGCTACATTACTCTTGCGACGAGGTGCTGACATCGAGAGCACGGCGCGCAGCGGAAATACGCCTCTTATGTCGGCTGCGGCGAGTTGCTTTCCTGAAATGGTTCAGCTTCTTGCAGAACATGGAGCAAATGTGAATGCCGCAGATCTTGACGGGAGCACTGCATTAATGCAGGCAGTGTACAGGGGCTCTGAAGCGCTTTTGCGCGTTCTCTTAGATCACAACGCAAGCCCGCACAAGCGAGATGACCTCGGGAGGACAGCGCTCGATTTAGCGAAAGAAATAGAGTCTCATATGACAATAATCGAAGCTCTCGAGGCAGTATCGTGACTTTGACTCGCCGTTGAAACACAGTCAAACACAACCTCGTCCAGGTTCCCGTGCGAAGACAAACGGCCAAGTTGCTCCACAGACAACATCACAACGTCATCAAGATGACAACACGGAATTAGATCGTCATGAAATAGCAAGAGCTTCCGGCGTTTCTATTTCGATTGTACCTTAGGGTTAAATACCTGAGATAATGGAACAAGACCTGTGTATAAGCGGCAGTAGAACTGCACCGACATTTGAAGCCTGTGAACAGAGACAACCGAGAATAAGTGCAAGTTAGGACTGGGTCTACGACCAGTGGAATCAATGGCTTTGTGGTGGGAGGCGTGTTTTGTATCCGCATACAACTTTACGGCTTGTCCCTTTCATTACCTATCAATCTATCTAAGTGGTTCCTCTTATGTAAATCGCGTTGCTTAGCTATACATACAACCTTATGGGAAGAACCTCGCTTGTTTTCTATTAGTTCCACTTGTCTGTCCGCGCTTATAGACTGAGATTTAAAGTATCCGCAGGTGAACGGCCCGCCCGCGGAATGAGTAGCGGTTTCCCAATCTGGGGTGATGAAGTATTTGGGTCCATGGCCCGGTCCAAACCTGTATCCCATCTGTTCGCAAAACTGCGTCGCTTAACAGTCTCTCACTTGTCTTGACGATTTATCTTTCTCTCATCCTTATTGATCAGCCTCCAGCTCATGTTAGGCGCTTGGCTTTTGAGTGGGCGTCAAAGTACAAAAGCCAATTGCAGCGCACTCTACCATTCACGAGCAGCCTCTAAGCGCCGACTGGGGGCCACCGTGCAGTAGCTTGCTTGAGATCCTGCCCATTGCATTGCGTATCAATCCGCAACCCCACGGTGAGATTGAGGAGCTTTAAAACGACACATATTCTCTTTGATCATTTCTCAAACTTATACTCCTTTTTTTTTCGGTCCTTGTTCTGAATCTGAGAGGAGGTTAACGCTTCACGTTCGAGGCAACGCAGAATTCCAACGGCCGATAGAACATATTTGGCGTCCGCAGAAGCTCACGCCGCAAGTTGACAATGTCACAACATCACTACCCACCTCCTCCGGGCCAAGGAGCTCCATATGCGCGTATGCTCCTTCGCAGATACCCATATTTTGCAGACTCGCGCTAATCGTTGTGTAGACACCCAAAATGTCGCTTGTGCGTGCTATACATCCAAGCGCCTTCAAAATATAATCTCACAAACTGTATAGCTTTCCCGCCACCGCCTCAACCATCCCCAGGCTTCTCCCAACCCTCGTCTGGTTTCGCTCAACCGTCGCCCGGTTTTCCGCCTCCCAACTTCAGTTATCCTCCCCCTCCGACCCAACAGCCTCCTCCACTAACCGAGTTTCCCCCTCCACCATCTGTAAGCCCTCCCGCAAGTGAAAAAACGTATTCTAGCCACAATGCGGCGACATTTGCTGCCAATACAGCACTTCCGCAGTCACCACCACCTGCCGTGAATGAGAAGATGTATGCATCTTTGCCTCAGTCACCTCCGCCTCAGGCCTCCCAACGGATGTCGCAATCACTCGGCGGTGCAACCTTCACAGGTGCCCAATCCACGGCCGGAGATGATATCGGGACCTTCAATGGCGGGAGTTATCGTATCAGCCACCGGGACACGAACTCTCTTCTCACCCTTCAGTTAGCAGTTGGATGTCCGCTACAAGTGAAACCCGGTCCGTTTCGAGTTTCTGCACCTTTTGTGACAACCAACTAACTGCACACTAGGTGTCATGATTGGAATGTCCCCTTCAATGACCCTCAAGGGCACACTGTCCTTTGGATGGATGAAATTCTTTGCTGGAGGTGAAATGGCTATGTCCACATACACAGGTCCCGGTGAACTGCTGATTGCTCCGACCCTACTTGGTGATATCACTGTTCTCCGGTTAAGTGAGAGCCACGAATGGAAAGTAGGACGGGATGCGTTTCTTGCTGCAACAAGTGGAATTCATCATGAACACAAAACTCAAGGCTTGGCCAAAACTTTCTTCTCTGGCGAGGGTCTTTTTGTGTATAGGTTCTGGGGAAACGGCTTGCTCTGGATCCAAAGTTTTGGGGCTATTTTGAAAAAAGATGTGAGTACCGCTGCCAACCAGATAAGAGATCAGTCTATACTGACGAGAATATGCGAGTAGCTTGCTGACGGAGAGTCGTATTTCGTAAACAATGGCCATCTTGTGGCTTGGAATTGCAAGTACAAGCTCGAGCGCGTGGCGTCCGGTGGAATTATTTCCAACATGAGCGCAGGCGAGGGTCTAGCTTGTAAATTCACTGGTCCCGGTACTGTCTACCTCCAGACTCGAAATGTTGCTGCATTTGCTATGCAAATTGGCGCCGCGAAGCTGCACTAATGGATCATGCCTACTTGTTTCTTTTGTAAAGTACACCAGTTATGAGTTATGTAGCGCTCTTGCTTCTCTCTTCCTTCCGCGCAACCACATATTTATGAGAATACAGTCCTGTGTTGCTACAGTGGTGGACAGTCTACATGTCTACATGGCCCCAAGATCTGTTTTCCCGCCTATTCTCGAGGAAGAAACAAGATTATAGTCACATACCTATCATGCCAATCTAAAGAAATCTTCACGTCATCTCTTGCTTTTGGTATCCATTCATTCATCCGCCGTACCCCTCCCTTTCCTTTCTTAACCCATTGAATCTGGTCCATCTCATTTCACTTCTTGCAACATCCACCATCCATCATCCAATTGAATCAAAAACATAGTAAATGTCTTTACATGGAAGAAAGAAAGAAAAAGTGAGGAGAAGGAAGCGGGAGGAAAGCGTGAGAGGGAGAAAGAGAAAAGAAGAGAGAAGGCGGGGACCATTTTCATTCGCCGAGAGAAAGACAGAGAACGAGCCCTTTCTACCTCCGCCGGCGGACGCGTGTATATCCCCGCTACCGCTAAGCCACGACCACAACCTAGATGTTGTAGAACTACATCTAACCCTGTCTCTTTCTGCGGCCGACTTGTCCACGGAAACCGGTCTTGATGGCGGCGACGGAACGACGGGAGCCGCATGAATTGCAGGTGACGAAGTACAGACGGTTCTCTCCCTTGTTGAGTTCTGTGTCGGGACTGCGGCAGGTCTTGCAGGTAACGTATTCGACTGTTGGGTTACAAATTAGCATATGACTATGAGAAGAAACTGGGAGAAATAGGGACGAATAGGGACGTACCGATATACCGTCTTAGAACGTTCTCAATCTGTTTCTGTTGGAAACGACCCTTGATAACTAGACGCCTGCTTCCGTCAACACTACCGCTAGTACCCAATTCTGCGAAGAGGAACTGCATAACATGGTCATCGGACCGCTTCATGCGCTTGCAGATATCGGCAATATTGGCAAAGATAGTACGTCGGTTACCCTCACGCAGACACTGCGGCGGGGGAATCTTGTAGCTCTTGGTCCCGCTGGACAAGAGATCGGGGTGGTGGCTCTGAATGAGGGAGAAGAATCGCGAAACGAGGAGCGAGTAAGGGATCGCCTGGGTTGCATCGTGAGCCCAGATACCCGTGCCAGCCTCGAGGTCACCCTCGGGCACTTCTGTCTCCTTCTCCTCAGTTTCCTTCTCTGCGATACCGGCCTCGGCAAGCTTGGCTTCGAAGTCGCCGGCGTCGACCTTCTTGGGCTTCTTCTTCTTCTTTTTCAGGGCTGTGGGGTCGAACTCGCCGTCCGCTGCGGCAGGGGCTTCGTCGTCCGCGGCATCCTCCTTGGGCTTCTTGGTCTTCTTCTTTTTCGAAAGACCCTTGAATAGATCGGTTACTTCGTCAACGGCCTTGTCTGCTGTTTTCGCGGGTTGTGTGTTAATATGAATATTTCGAGGCTCGGGGGATGCTGGTGGGTGGGGTGGCTGCTGGCTGGACCGCGTACCTTGCTCCTCAACAGGCTTCTCGAGCTTCTGTGTGACCTCGCCGTTTGTATCCATGATGACGGTTCCCTCACTGAATGCGACGGACTTGCGTTGTTTTTGGATCGTTGGTTCGGCCTTCAGATAACAGGTTAGTGGGGGAAAGGAAAGAATTTATCCTCAAGGGCGCCAAGAAGATTTTAAAGAGAGAGCGGGTAAAGTAGCAGAAAGCGATAAAGAAAAGCTTCCTGAAGAGCAAGCAACAAAGCAGGCGAAAAGGTGTTGAACAGAAAAGGAGCAACGCAATCAGCCACCGACTCGACTGGCTGGAAATGCACAAGAAAATGTGGGCGATCGGTAAAGGTACAATGACCGGACAGGGAAAACAAGGGTGTGACGTACAGTCTCCGCCATATCGGGAGGTGTTGAATATAGAGGTATATTATGTAGCGACTTCGGTGGTGTGTTCAAGAGGAAAATATAATCTTACCGGTAGAGACTCAGATGATACTTGTGCAAACGGATCGAGGGTCGATATCTCACCTTTCCGCCGTTGCTTTGAGTTTGATGGCGAGCCTGTTATCGTAGAGGACCGTCACGTGGGGCAGATGAGTCAACGCTGGTACTGGTATTACCGTACTGCACGTGATTGAGCTACGGATCAGGCAGCAAGGCATAAACACCTTCATTTACAACGGCCGACCAAGCTGTATACCTCCCCGTTTAATTCGCAATCGTTCGTGCGGTAGGCAGGCCACTGCTTGAAGGCTTACTATCTTCTCCTGCTGCTTGGCTCCTGTCTTATTTCATACAACCTCCAACCCGTCGTTCTCTCGTCGTAAGAAACCGAGTCAATCTCCGTAAACCTCCGCATTTCATCACCGACACGACCCCGACAAACCGACCACGTTCCTCAAGTCTCGACCTTCGCCCACACAAGCTTCTGCTCTCAATCCACCATCTACCAAATACCAAATTACCGCCCACCATGTCTTACTCACCATCAACCTCAACGCCCTCCCTCACAACATCCGCCTACATGGTTCCCCGATCCCGCTCCTACACAACCTCAACAGACGACGATGAGATCGCGTCCCTCCCCTCGGAATCAACCTCAGCCTCCGACCTCGACTCGTCGCTCTCAGACTTTAGCTCGGATGCCGAGGCCGAGTGGCAGGAGAGCATTGAGCAACTGGAGCTGCTGCTCACTATGGTGCTTGTGCCGTTTATCGGGAAGTATTTGGGGCGGAGGTGTGCTTACTGGAGTATGTTGTTCCTGGGCCTTTTTTTTTCGTCGCGAAGCCGGTGGATAGATATGGAAATTTCGGTTTGAAAGGGTTGAAGATAATGAGAGACTAACGTTTTGTTCAGGCTGGACGAGATTTATGGAGTGGAAGTATCCGGTTGAGGGGTTTGCGGGGGCTGAAAAAGGGTCCGCGGCAGGGAGGGTGAGGGCATTTGCGTCGCTTTGAGAGAATGAGAAACAGGATGGGATATACTCGCTATACTAGGCCTACATCTAAAGGATAAGGCTCGGTCGTCGAAAGGCTAGACGTCATATTGATGCCTGGGGCAGTAGGGCGAGCAATCATCTTCTGGAGGGCTTTGTATAATATGGCTAGTTGGCTGCTATACCCGGGGTGTCTAGTTTGCGACAGAAGGTCCACCTTTGGCATAGAAAGAACGGCGTTGTCTTGGGATTCGGTCGGTGGAGAGAGACTCCATCACAATTGAGAACAAAGCATGTTCGCTAATTATACCCACTCGAATGCGATATTCAAACCGGTTGCTCTGCGTTCAATCAAATGCACATAACAGATGAACATGATATCAACAGACCTTAGGTGAGGTATGTACATTGCATAGGCACAGAACCGACATTCCTACACAACAGTCACCCTGCTCAAGCTTGTCAAGTCTTAGGCCAGTCCATCTGCTCTGGTTTTCGCAACCGGGAGACTGAGCCGTCCAATCATAGCAAGGCCCGTACTTGGGACATCCCGAGTATTGGCTGCTTCGTGATTATCCGACTCTATGCCATGCCGTTCCCGTTCCACCTTGAAGCCCTTAGCCCACACCGCACGACCCCTGGAGTGTCCTATGTGGTCAGGATTTGGCGCACCAGGTCGCACTATTGATGTCGTTTCATACCTGAAGGTGTTGGTGGCCGCTAGGGGCTTCGTGTCGTCTCTACCCTCCCCATGCCCTTGAGAGATATCATCACCGGGAGAGCTATGCCTGTCTTCCAGCCAGTCTAACCAAGACAGATCTGAAGATCTTTTCTGGCAGTAGGACAAATGCCAGGGTTTGGCTATCTCCGCCCATTCGCGAATGGTCTGGTGGGTGTGTTCTTGCTGGTTCAACATGTTTTGTCAGGACTTTCTCATGTGCGGATATTGAGGACATGATGGCGGGTTAGAGACACTTACTGGCTGAACACGCCTGTTGTGGATAGCGAGGTTAGACTCGGTCAAAGGCATCACAGTGGCTGCACCGGTGGCAAGCTTGCGTTCGGTTGAAGGGATTTGTGTTTTTGTAGTAGCCATTCTGAACCGAAAGGTTGGATATCAGGATATAGTATCTCGGAAGGTACGGTAAAGTTTGCGCTGGCAAACGAAATGAGAGGTAGGAGCTGCGAATATGGTACTGTATGGAAGGTCAGCAGGGCGCTTCTTATACATATTCTGGTTCAAAAGCAACTCACCTAGTAGTAGCAGGGGCCCCAGGTGACTCGCCTTCCGAGCACGTACCAGCAGGATGGTACCTGCAACCTAGCGGAGCCTCGTCGGTGCGTCTGTGCACCACAAGGTTAAGCCCAAGCCCCGGAGCGAAGAGAGGGAAAACCTCAAAACGAAAGTACGACCGGCGCACTGGCAACGCCCTCTGTGAAAGCATCCAATCGCGCCGTCAAGGGGGCATCCTCTGTTCTCAGGCTCAGTTTGCGGTGTTCTCGGCAACAGAAACTGGAGTGGTCTCGAAATAGCGCATGCTCCCATGCATGCTTGGTAAAGTTGGGAAGGAGATGCGGTCTATCCCAAGCCCAACGAAGCAGGACCTGTTTCAGCCAAACTGCAGGAAGGAGTCGGTCAGACGACGGGCCTTTGTTGATAGGCAGAGGCAAGCACCGGTCCCGGATCCCGAGAACCAGGTTCTTGGGCCGGATGCATGGGAGCTACTATAGCGTGCCTTTGAAAGAGGGAAGGAGCAGAAGCAAAACATAAACAAGCCCAGCAAGCAGACCAACGAATTTGTAAAGCATCTGCGGCAGAGAATCTTCTTTAGCGTACTCAGGTAAGACCATATTCTTTCTTTTCCTGTTGTTCCGCAAGGGCTATGTGGCTCTGTTTACCAACATGGAGGGGCTGGGAAATGACACAAAAAAGCAAATATGCAAAGCCAGCAGCATTTGGGCCCATGGGCTGCATTAGTCTACCGTTCGGTTGGGTCGAGGGAATTAACGGACCGCAGTAAGCAGAAGAAAGCAAACTAGCAATCCTCCTGTTCGAGGGTAGGCTTGAGCTGGCCCCTCCTCGATAAGCCGAGTTCTTTTGATTGCCTTCTGCCATCCCCGTCGAAGAGGTTGAAGAAGCAATCAATTCTCGCAATGTAGGTCTCAGTGACGAAGGGCGCTCAGCATGCGTCGTTTGCTGTACATAGCGTCACGGCGCATTGTTCTCAAGAATTGGACCGGACTTCGATGGCTACGCTGGCCTCTGCGGGCCCAACTCGAAAAGAAATGTGCATCAAGCAGATGCCAGCAGAGGTGGTTCAAGTCCTTGGAAGGAGTCACAGCCAGCCTCATTTTCCCAAGTCAGAGAGAAGTTGTCATAGGTAACCCCCCTGGAATTGACGGGCACTGATTTTGCTGCTATCATATGCTTCATATATATTGATGAGCATAATCCGGCTTGATGTCCTCTAAGCCATAGTAACCATTATACAAGGCACATAATATCATCAAGAAAGTAAATACTCTTATACCATACCGCCTAGAGCCTGCCAACCTGGTCTCAGTATAATTTGCTGCTCGACCAAAACTCTCTGAGAGGGCCAATATCAAAATTGTGCTGTTCCGCTTCCAAATTTCGCTGCTCAAAAGATTGCCGCAGTCCGAGGGCGTCTATGGAAAATCGAAGTCCATGGCCTGCATACAAGTCACCGAGGAATAAGGGGTGCTCGCCCATTTTTCGAGTCTGAGTCATCTCAGGGGCCAGCTGCCGCTGTGATCTATAAGGTGGAAGACTTTCTTGGCCCAAATGAGAGGGGTATGATGCTTCTTCGCACCTTAGTTCCCACTTCTGGGGATTCTGCAGGACTGGGCCAATGCCGCCGTCATGATAGCCAAGCGTACTATCTCCTGTAAGCGGAGATTCAGGCGTCGGGTACATGGGGTCCCATTCTGACCGCATAATTGCCTCATATGCGGCATCAAAGGCTCGAGAAAACAGTGTATCCCTGTGCATAAAGGTCGATGCCATGTCCAAGCAAGGGCGCTGAGGCTGAGAAATTGGCCCCTCCATGGCGTGATCAATAGGGTTGTAGTCAAGAGACCCCTCACAAATGGGACCGTTAATTGATCTCGCAAGAAGAGAACACGGACCCAAGAAAGCGTTGTGAGGGCTCGTATTCCCGCCAGACAAGTTACAATATAAGCCCCGGGAAGGTTGAGACACAACTCCCATCTTGGTGGGCAATCCGATAGAGATACTTTCGGCGTCCTCAATTGCGTCATGTTTCCGTTTTTGTGGGAAAAGCTCTGGCTCGGATTTCTGTTTCGATAAGCCGTCTTTGTCTTCCGGTATCCACAAGGAGATTCTCTGTCTCATTAGATATTTGAGCTCCTCTAAAGTCCAATATTTTTTATCTAGGCCTCCTGCAATGCAAGTCCTCGGGGAGCAAACGTGGTTTTCTAATGCGTGCATAAGACTGGAGTTGTACAGAGGATCCATTACTGCTGTTTTCCAATGAGACATAGTTTGTTTCTCTTGCCCAAAGGATTGGATCCCAGGTTGGGTGGAAGGTGCAGGTATACGATCAATAGCCGCTGGATCGCAAGATCCCGATCCTCCATGTAAAGCAGCATCGCCTCGGTTGATTCTCATGTTCGAACTGAGAAGTTGTAGTCGAGGACTCTCTTCTATGCTTTGTCTCAATAAGTCGGCTTGTAACTCAAGATTTCTTTGCCGCAGATATTCAATTCTAGTGTCGTAGTTGAACATCCCTAGCCTGCTGGGTTGTCGCACGATTTGATCTCTGTGCTCAATCATCGACGTTTTATTCGGGAAATCCGTTTCGGAGAAGCCGTTATCGAGCTCTAGACGGCATATATGAGTGAGTACGATTCCGATATCAGCGAATCAGAATCTTACCGCGGGTCTTGACAGGCGACGACCCTTTGCCCTTATTGAAAATTCCCAGGTTTAAGGGAGAACGGAGCTTGATGGGCCGTCAGTATTTGACTTTCCGGCAAAAGTTTGGGTCAGTTTACCGTCAAGCGGTTTGTTGGGACATTAGAAGCTTGAAAGTCTTCATTGATAGTATGTCGCCTTCTCTGTTTTGATCTCGTCTTTTTCTGGGTAGTCTCCCACTCGTGTTTCCCTTGCGCGTTCTTGCCCTTGTATTGGTAGCGGTCCGCCTTTGTTTTCGACCTTGGGATGCGCTCGTAGCCATTTTTCTTTATTCTTAATTGTCGAGAGTCCGTTCTTTTAGATATAGGTTGAGCATTCTTATGTGATTTCTCATCACGTTCAGGCTCTACAAAATCTTGCTGCCAGTTCGCTGCTTGTGGACGTTCTTGAGGATCATTGCGGGCGTCGACAGTCTGCTTCGCCAATGAGATACCTATTTTGCGTAAGCCAGGGATGTCAGTAGACGAATATTGTAAGCATATTTTCAGAAAGTATACCCTCAAAGATGAACTTTGTAGGACCATGGCTGTCTTCATCTCTAACAACCGCTGTCGCCTGGTCCACTTGGGACAGCCAACTGAGAATTCTGCTTCGATAGTCGGCACCCATCTAGCCAGATAGCTCTAACTCGCGCAGTTATGAGGTTTCTCAATTGATAGAAGTATCTTGCATTCCGAATCTGATCCGCGATGAGGGTGCGGAAGTGTGGGTGGTGACCAACATACCCTTTGTTAAGGAAGGAAGCACCAGGCGGGGCAAGTGACATCACAATCAAAGAAATTGAAACTTCAACTTATAGTATTCAAGCTTGCTACTCACCTGTAGCGTGCTAATAGAACAACATGCGCCTGTGATATTACAAATCGGCTGCTTTGCCCGGTAGGTGTTCTTTCTTAAAGCAGCAGAATCGCATACAGTGAATGGCGTAGGTTCCATCATTATAAAAAGATAGTTTCTCGGTCTCAGCTTCAGCCGATTAAGTTTGCAACGTCTGCATGCTCGTAGTTGACAGTTACGGTACTCCAGAATGAAGTCTGGAAGATATTCACCGCACTCCTCACACTGGTCTTCCTCATCAACACAACGCCAACGACCAGGGTCAGTGCAGTGCGGTCCTGCACGGATCCTTGTGGCTACTGCCTGTACATCGCGTGCTGCGGGTGGGCCTTGTATATTCCGAGAAGCAAGCACCTCAGCCCCATCCATCAGTCGGTGCTCTTTCCAGATTGCGCAGCGGAAACTTTTCCATTCGTTCCGGCACACGTAACAAAATTCGTATCCGCAGCGGCAACTAGTCTCGCAAGAGTGATTAGCATCATGGATGTTCCAGTCCTCGGTTCCTTACGTGACATGGTTACAACCAGTGCTCAGCTCATCGAGATGGAAACAATTTGGGCAATGCTGCCATCCTGATTGCTTCGCTAAATTTCATAACCTTATCATGCTCGTCGACACACTTTCCGCCATCTGCAGTACGTTTGCATAAGGTGCAAATTCTCGCCCGACAAGTCTGGCAAGCTCCCACATATCCTTCAACAAAGGGAGGTAGGATGTACTGAGCACATTCTGGAACTGAGCAGTTTGGTTCTGTATGGATCTTTGGGTTCGATATCCTTCTCCTCGAAGCGCCTAGAGAGGTAGGCACCTATGCTCCCTCATGACCGACAATGGAATTGGGATTTGACAGCATCTTGGAGGGGAAAGCGCCAGGTCCACGAGGGCATCCTTAACAAGGCGAGTGATGCACTCGTTGAAATACCAATGAGGGCATTGCGCTTGGAGCAATTCAGCCGCAGGCTTAATTTCAGAACAAGCCACGCTTTCGCGTCGAATTTGGGCATTATGGCGATTCGCAGTAGTCCGTGAGCTCGACCGGGTAGTATCCTTTGTTCGGACCGTTTTGTAGCATAAACTCCTCTAGCTCGTCTTCGAGACGTGGGTGACATATTCATCGGGGGAGACTTGGGAAACTTCAGAGGCCGCTTCTGTGTCGTTGGTGGCTACTGGTCAGCAAGTTGGGAGGCTAGCTTGCGGTCCGCAAGCGCTCTGTTTTCTTCCTGTCCTGCGGTGGCCAGAGCGACCCCATCCTCCAATACAGCTTTGGCTATGCTCATTGCCACCTTATGATCTTAGGCCACAGTGAAAGAGAGATGAACCTGGTCAGACCAATCCTTGAGAGCCAGTTCACCATCTGTCAACATCCCAGCTATCTGCTTTCCTTTCGTGCTGTTCGACGCATCCAGGACATCCTGCTCAAGGAGCTCGAGGATCAGCTTCTTACTCGGCTCGTCGAATGAGTCTAAGAGCAGCATAGTGGCTGGTAAGAGAATTGGTAACACGGATCTCAAGTGGGAAGACGGCAGGGTAGTGGGAAAGCGAGAGGCTTCTTTGTGTGCGAGATGAGAGATCAACACACTCTCGCTTGAGTATTCCTCAGGCCATAAGGCCTCCGGAGAGCGCGTGCTCAACAGAACCATAATAAATAATAAACTGAGATAAGTCACAAGGTTCGATTTATTTTCCCTCAAAACTAAACTCCTGATTGCTCAGCCAAACCCCATCTTCCAGGCACATTTTGTTCACAAACCGTCAGCAGCAGAGCGCCCGATAAAGTTGTAGTGGTCAACTTGGACATAGAAATAATCTGGGAGTCAATGTTAGCTCACTTGGAGAGGGCGGTTCAAGAAAAAATTAGGTTCTGAGGTTGGGAAGGCGCGGCTAGCAGTTTTAGATTTGCGTCATGATATATATCTGCTGTGCCAGAAATCAAGCGTCTGGCTTCGCCTTATGAGTTCTTGGAGAGGTCTAGACATTGAATAATGAACACAAAGTTTGCAGCTTTCAGGAGATAAATCTGACTTCAGCTGCATGTGCAGGCTTAGTCTCAGGTAAAAATGCCGCTAGCACTAACCAAGTAAGGTGATGTCAATCTTGGCCGCAACAGAGAACAAAAGGGGAAAGAGAGGGACAGTGAGTGGAAGTAGTGCAAGAGACAACCACCCCGCCATCTTGTCTCCGGACGTCGCCTTACTACAGGGACATGAGAAATTCCCCTCTCGTCGGCGTCCGATTCGCTGTCAGAGATGTGACGAGATGGAAAGGAGGAGCACCTGGGTAGAACGGATAAAAATCATTGGCAAGAGGTCGACGGCTAGGCCCAAAAGTGCCACCTCTCCGAGGCTGCTTGGTTATCTCTGCAGCTCCATCTCAGAGTTCCCTCCGCCAGCCAGCCCACCTTCACCTGCTGTGCCGCCAATCCCCATCCCCCGCTCTGTCGGCTCCTTTCGTCTTCCGGTCTCTGCCTTTCGCCTCAACCATGGAGGGGGGTCGATTTCTGTGCAGATTGACACTGCAGTCAAATAGTAGTAGCCTTGAGTCTTCTGAAGCTGTCCCCGCCCTCCGTGTTCGGCTTGTTCAGCAGCGTAATTTGCAAAATAGAATTTTCGCTGCATCTGAATCCCTGCCGGCAGTGAATGCTCGAGAGCTTGAGCCGAAGTGAATAATTGAGTAGTGAAGTGTGAAGTGGGCTTCGACCTCTCGAATCAACCTTCACCAGTCTACTAGTGCCCCCCCTCTTACCCAAATTCTTTTTTCTTCCCGGAGTTTCATCTTCCTTCTTCCATCCCCTCGCCACAGCTTTATCTACTGCTCTTGTCTCCCGCCGCCCTGAACTTTGTTGCATCCATCTGGTGATCGCAGCTGTTCCACCTTTCCTCAACCATCGACTCACTGCTCATCTCTCCAGCTCCTTAAAACCTCAGCGGGACATCAAGATGGCCAAACTATTCATTGGGTCTGTCCATCCGTCTCTCATGGTCATCTATCCTCAATGACAATCTTTCCTTTCTCATCGGATCGATGGTGACCCCCCAACTGACACACAACCCCCCACCTTAGCGGCCTCGCATGGCACACTACCGATGAGACTCTTCGCGACGGGTTCTCCCAGTACGGAATCATCGAAGAAGCCGTACGTGCTCCGCTCTAGGCTTCCACCTTAATTTTACCCAAGAAGACAGTTGTTCACAAGTCGCAGGTTGTTGTCAAGGACCACGACACTGCGCGCAGCCGGGGTTTCGGTTTTGTCCGCTTCGCCAGTGAGACTGAGGCAGAGGCTGCCATGAACGCTATGAACAACCAAGAGTATGTACATGACTGGTCTGTGCGCCTTAGTATACTGCTTACCAGGTCAAGGTTTGATGGTCGTATCATCCGTGTCGACAAGGCTTCGGAGAGACCCAATCCCCGCAACGGAGGTGGTTTCCAGGGTCGCGGTGGCTACAACCGGCCGCCGCCCGGGGAAGGACAGGCCTACCGTGGCGGTGGCGCCGGTGGTACGTTCCTCGTTTCTCCCATGTGGCTTTTATTTTTGCTAACGTTGCGAACAGGCTGGCGCCAGAACCAACCCTCTAACCCCTAGGATATTTCAATCGGGCGTTTCTGTGGCTGATGGTTCTGCTTCCTCGTCTTACAGACTGCCGACCATGATATACGATCGATGACCCCAAGTTTGATGGTTGATGACGCTCATGGAAAGATAATGCTGATTCTCATGTTCCCTGGTCGCGATGATTGTCCCCGTTGGTTGATTTTGAATTTCCGTTTGTCTCAGCTAGTGGTTGATATCTAATCTGGCATCCCACATGACGGCGATTTTGCGAGTAGATGAGAGTAGGAACTTACTACCAGGCGATCACCATTTTCTGGACACGACCTGGACAGCACCACCCACACGCGGCCACTTAGAGCGTCGCTCACGGCCCTTTTTTTCATGATGACGCCGCACCCGTAAGGAACAAGATCAGCTTTTGTCGCTGACTCTTCAACGAATGGACTTGTCCGTCTCCAATACCCGAAACTGCGCCCTTCTATTCTAATTTCTGCCTGCAAGGTCGAAGCATCGCTAGACATTCGTCCACTAACCCAATGAACCGATTACCAAGGTCCCAATTCTATGCAGACATTCGCAAACCTGGTAAATGGCTCCGTTCGTAAATCACTCCCGAAGGGTTCCAATATCAAGGAGAGCAACAAGGATATCATATTTATTCTAGACATCTCTATTCTAGCTGGCCATCTATACCCGATCCTTGATTCCCGAATATTACTCGGACAGGTCCGCCTCATCTCCCTTCGCACCCTCAGTCAATGACAACATTACATCCCTCTCCGCCTTCTCCTCCTCCCTTGTCGCCTCCACACCCCCCTCAATGGCACGAACCCTCCTCACCAAATCTGTAACATGCCCATCCGCACTCCCCAGCCCAATACCATCAAGCGCTTTCTCCAACAGATACAGATACTCCGTGTTCTTTCCACTCTGTCCGAAGCCACGACTGATAACCTTCGCCACATCCTGCGGCTCGCGACGCGCCGGGTCACGCAGGAACTGTGGGTTGCTGGGCTGCCCGATGTACACCATACAAGTTATCGGGGCTGCCAGGGACTCAGATGCTGTCTCAGACGCTGACGATGTCGAACCGAATGGGTGGAACGGCGTGTAGTGCACACTGTAGCCGTCTATCTCGCGGACGTCGAGGTAGTCATGGACCTCTTCAGCATGCGAGGACGGAATGTGGTATGCGGCGCCCCAGACTCGGTTTGTAGAGGACGGCTCGAGAGGTGCATGCTGTGAGTTGGCATTAGTACACTGTAGGCCTTGCTTGAACATATGTGGATGTTTGTCTGTTTAACGAAGAGTTTGTACGTACTGGGTCGCCCAATGTCTCCCAAAATCCTCGCTCAATCACGGTTACCACGCGACCGGGCTGCTCCGGGGTGCCTCGATGGTCCGTGCTAGCTTGCCAGAAGCGACGCACATAGCCTTCAATATAGCCCGGTACGCGCTGGTCTGTCATCTCCGTTAGCTGGGTTCCTCATTGAGCACACGGCTTAAACCACCGTTTCTCGACGTACCATGGTGTGGTGGGGGTTTCCAAATCAAACTCCTGTGAGTAGTGAGCTTCCAATCTCAGATTTCTAATCTAACGAGTAACCCACCCATAGCCAAACACCCATAAGTCACCTTTAGGGAAATACTGACGCCACGTTCGACCATTTGCTGGCGTTTGTATCTCTGTCTCTTGGCTTGTAGGACTCATCTTTAAGTCCGTTAGGCTAATTTGAGTCACGGGTCTGTCGGATTGTTGGAATATCCCAAAATCAATTCCGCCAACTGAAGGCTCTCAATATGTATAAAAGGAAACACACGGACTTAAGGAAAGATTTGTGTTATTTCACAACAAACGGAAAATTATTTTGTCTCAAAAGTTAGCCTACACCGTCCGTTAAGTTACCGAAAGCAAACCGTCTTGGTAGAACTTACAATGGAGATTGACTCTGGTATACAATTTCTAAGCCGGAGTTTACTTGGCTGGTGATGAAAGGTGGTACACAAATCACATCATGTTTGTGCTGTTTGTATTTCCTGCCTTAGGAGTCGGGCGTCAACAATGCCGTAGCAAACTTTTTTTTGTTATCGCGTTCTTCACAGGGGACACGTTGCGTAGTCTCTCAAGCTACGGAATAGACTAAGCAGATTTACACCTTTGAGTTACGGAATTGATTTCGTAAGCTACGATATATTGCCATTTTCGCGGACACTTCTTCGCGTCCTAGTCCATCTTGGGTGAGGCCTCAATTCCCAAACACATTATTAGGCAATCCATATAGTGGCGAACACAACCAGGCGAACATCATATCAACGAATTAGACCTTAGCTTCTTACGCAATCGGGCCTGCTTTTCGAGCTCCTTGCGCCGTTGCGGCCGTTAGGTGCCAGGCACAGCGGAGCTGCCCAGACTCTGGAGGCGGGTCTAGCAAGCAACTAAAATCTGCGGGTGGCTATCATCATGAATTATTGACTCCACGTCATGGTTCACTTCCAACATACTTTTCACAAACAAGACATGGTGCAAGACTTCCAGAATCTTGCAGATATCTTCTAAAAAAATTAATTCCACGCCTCCGATTGTCATCCTGCAAGGCCTCTCTGATACTATTCAATTCTACCACGTTACACTGTATCCAACCCTTCAGTGTTGGGTCTATGCAATATGGCGAGCATAATTCGGCTCATTCGGACACAATATACTCCCCCGACAGACCCTACAGTTTCATTCGCGGGCAAGACAGTCGTCTTGACTGGCGCAACGGCCGGGCTTGGGTTTGAAGCTGCTACCAAACTCTTGAATCTGGGGGTGGAGTCCTTGATTATCGGCAGCCGAAGCCTGCAGCGAGGTGAGGCAACCAAGACGGAGCTTGAGAAACGCACAAATAGGCCTGGAGTTGTACAAGTATGGGAGCTGGAGATGAACAATTTCCAGAGCGTCAAGAAATTCGCTAGCCGAGTGAACGAGCTAAAACACTTAGATGTTGCCCTTTTGAATGCGGGCCTCTGGAATCGAGAATACACTGCATCACTGGAAGGGTGGGAAGAAACTTTGCAGGTCAACACTCTATCGACTTCCTTACTGGCGCTTCTGGTACTCCCGAAACTGAGGAGTTGTTCATCTCCTTCCGACCCAACTCATCTAACAGTCGTCTCCAGTCAACAGTTTGTCCGAGCCCAAGCGAAGAATCTCCAGACTGAAGGACCGTTATTAAAACATCTCAACGACGCCTCGAGATTTAGTGGCCCGAAGCAGTATGGCATCTCAAAGCTTCTTCTAGAGTATGTCCTCAAGACGGTAGCTGGTCGCCTGCGTAACGAGAATGGGACAGTCCCAGTGATCATCAATACCGTTAGCCCGGGGCTCTGCGTGTCATCCCTCGGACGCCAATACAAGAGATTTTACCACCGATTGGTGGTCTGGGTCATGTATAAGCTTTTTGCTCGGACAACCGAGCAAGGGAGCCGGTCGCTGATCAGTGCGACATACCAGGGTGTGGAATCGCACGGACGTTGCTGGCGGAGCGATGGGTATCTAGAGTAAGTCTATCCATGCGTTTCGAGGATATGTACTAACTGAAGATAGCGAATCGGCAGCGCTCACAACAGGAGTAGAGGGTAAGCAATTTCAAGCAAAGGCTTGGAAGGAAATTATGGATGTTCTCAAGCAGCAATCGGAGGGTCTCGAAGGCGCATTGAGAGGACCATGACGAAACACCCAATCCAGGTGATGGCCTGAAAGAATCAAAGTCAATGAAGACCCAACGCGTCGTGTATTTGGGCTTGGAATAGGCGGGACATGTGGGCCTCTAGAATTAGATTTAGCCTGATGATTAAACCGTCATCTGGAATAAGCGCCTCCTGCTCTGTTACTATTAATACCCCAAAATAGAAATCGCGGATCGTCGCCTAGCTTTAACCCAGCTATCGGGCGCTTGACGGACAAAGAAAGGACGCCTCAATAATAGTGCAGAGGCCCAGAATGAAAGCAAAGCACCATGCTGGCTCAGCTCTTGAGGGCGCTCTCGTATTTGTTTTGTTTGTACCGACGAGGCTCTCCACGGGTCTCTTGGCAGCTGGTCCATGATCCATCAGACCCACGGCTCCGCCCGCTCATGAAAGCAACAGCCTCGCTCTCTGGAAGAATCGAGCGAGGCTAACTCCTGATCTCCTCTAAAGCTAATTTTTCGTTCTCTCCCCTTCTTTCTCCCCCCTGCTCTGTCGATTAACTATGCTGGCTGCTGCCTCCATATGAAAGGGCCTCTGCTTTGTCCCTCTCAATTTCTACCCCTCCTGATTGCGCCTGCACTACGTCAGTCATTGCGAAATGGCGTACAACAAAGCCTACAACCCAGATGCGCTCCCAGCGTAAGTGGCACTTGAACACAATATCTGGATCGGAAAGGGGCGAATCGCTAATTTGAATGACAATGCACTAGGCATGCGGAACCTGAACAGGTACCCCGACATTGACCACACTTTCCCTCTACCGATCGCTCCGGCTAACGTCTTCTTATCCAGGCAGCACAAATGATCGGTGCCATGCAGATTAAGACTTCGAACCAGCAGCAACGTCCGCACCAACAGAAGATTACCTCGCCCGGCGGCATTCCACCTCATCCTTCCACCTCTTCCCGCCCTTACGGACAACGGCCGCCCACAGGACCCCCGCGGTCATCGTTGGATCGGCCACTTCCCAACGTGCCTCCAAACCAACAACGCCCTGGTCCCGGTGGCCTCCTCCATCCGTCTCCACCCCCTCAGAATTATGGCTTCGGACCTCCGCCGTCGCAGCCATTGCGCAACCGTCCCCCGCCCTCGTCGCGTCCTCCCCAGACCCCGCAGCCTCCTCCTATGCCTGCCAACGACGATCCACAACAGCTGTTTCCATTATTCCGTGCCGCTAACTCCTCGAACTCCGGAGCACTTACAGAGCAGGAGCTGGGCTCTGCTCTGGTAAATGGCGACTATACCTCGTTCCACCCTAAGACCGTGAAGATGATGATAAGTATGTTCGACCGCAACAGGAGCGGATCGATTTCATTCGACGAGTTTGTGTCGCTCTGGCGGTACCTGGCAGCGTGGCGGGAGTTGTTTGACCGGTTTGATGAAGACCGCAGCGGTCGCATTAGCCTATGGGAATTCGAGAAAGCGTTGGTTGCGTTTGGATACCGGCTTAGCCAGCCGTTTGTAACGGTCCTTTTTACCGCATTCGAGAGTAAAGGGCGGGTAGTCAGCGGGACAGGACCACCGCCGACAGGGATGAGTTTCGATTTGTTTGTTCAGGCATGCATCAGCCTCAGGCGAATGACAGATGTTTTCAAGAGGTATGACGACGATCGCGATGGGTATATCACGTTGAGCTTCGAAGAATTCCTTACAGGTAAGTGCTCTGCTGAAGCTCGATGATTTCTGGATCTAATTGCGTTGGGCAGAGATACTTCAATTACAGGATTAGGGGGGTTGGTGCAAGAAAATTGTCGATCCGGAGTTTGCAATTTCCCCCCGTATGATAATTCGAAATTGGCAGCATAGTAATGATTATACCCTTGAAGTTTGAGAAGACGCTTTTATTAGAGATGGATGGAATGTAAGGAAAAGTAAACTATTCCCGAACTATGGCGCATCTGATATGATGTAAATTTCTTTTTCGAGATAATGCTGTGTTTCATGTCGGGCTTTTGTTTCTCTGTGGCGTCGGCATTCCACATCCCGTCGCCGTTATGCACTTCCTCTCGTGTTGACTTGCACATGAGAAAGGTCTTGGATGAGTCAGGAATCGCGGAGACAACAATAAGATTGAGACCCAAATCTCGTATCTCGCCCTCGGATAACACGGCCGACCGGGGGCCCAGGTTTAGAGCGAACATGTCGGAGTCCCCCGCTATCCGATGTCCTTCGAAAGGCTTGCTTTCTTGCCTCATGCAACTTAAACGGCCGACTCGGCCGCTCACAACAGATTTTATTGCCTCGCTTCATTATTGAAATCCTCCGCAGATGCGCTATATATCTATCTGGCCCTCACTTCTCTTGAGGTGATCCTTATTCCCCCTACATGTTTGATTAGTGCTCGATCTAGACCACCCCATCGCCATCGGCTCGACCCGCCGCGGAGTCAAGCAACTTTTTCCTAGCCTACCTTTAGTCCGAGTCCTTTTTTTCCGCACCTCGAGCCTCAAGCCTCGACTTTCTCATCTATCGGGCCTGCATGCGCCATACGTTGGAAAACAAAAGAAGAAATGGCGCTGCATGAGAACCCTACCGCAGAGGAACCTAGACAGCCTCAGGATGGCGTCGAGGACATGGTTGTCACTGAGAAATTCTCCGCACCGGCACAACAACCTTCGTCCGAGGTACAACTCGATGGCTCGTCAGATACCGTGGCAAGGCCTCGATCTTTGTCGGAGAACCAGCCCTCGAGTGATGCGACAGAAACAAATGATGATGCGGCGGCGAAGGAGACGGTAAAGGGTGGTGGTGATGGGAACCCGCTGGATCGGGTCCCCTCACAGGCCCAGAAGCTGGGAGGGAAGAAGATAGCGGTGGTTATGGGCGCGCTTTGTGTATGCTTTTCTTCCTTGCTTGCGCTGAGGCCTGCTCTTGGATGAAACGCTGAAACCTCTCGTTTGACTATAGCTCGTTTTATTCCTTGCGGCGCTGGATATGGTATGGAAGAACCTGATGGTTACGGATTACCGGATGCTTTACTGACAAGGTTTATCTCCAGACGATCATATCTACAGCTCTACCAACAATGGCCGCCGACTTCAACGCTTCGGAAAGTGGATATTCATGGATGGCCTCGTCGTTCTCTCTCACCAACGCAGCCTTTGTCCCGCTCTGGGGCAAAGTGAGTGATATCTGGGGGCGAAAGCCAATTCTTCTGCTCGCCAACCTTGCCTTCCTCATTGGCAGTTTAATTTGCGCACTAGCTAAAAATCTGCCCATGGTTTTGGCTGGCCGATCGATACAAGGCGCTGGTGCTGGTGGGATTATCACGCTGGCAAATATCTGCGTCTCGGATTTATTCAGTGTTCGGTTGGTGCCTCTTCAAGTTCTTGCTTCTGTGTTACGGGAGGGAGACTGACAATATATGCAGGGAACGACCAATGTACTATGCGCTATTTGGAACTACTTGGGCTATTGCGGGCGCTCTGGGTCCGCTCGTCGGAGGAGCGTTTACTACAAGTGTCACATGGCGTTGGTGTTTTTACCTCAACTGTGCGTTTGAATGTGCTGGATGGTGATCATAGGCTAACTTTCGCAGTACCGATCGGCGGCGTCTCTTTTGCTATCCTGTTCTTCTTCCTCACGATTGAGTCCCCCAAGACTCCCTTGTGGGCTGGCATTAGGACCATCGACTGGTCAGGCGTCATCTTAATCGTTGGAGCAACGCTCATGTTCCTTTTCGGCCTCCAATTCGGCGGCGTCAACTACCCCTGGAATTCAGCGACGGTTATCTGCCTTATTGTGTTTGGTCTCTTCACCTACGTTCTCGCGATGCTTAACGAATGGAGGATAGCCCGCTACCCTGTCATCCCACTCCGCCTCTTCACAAACTCGCACAACATCTTCATCCTCCTTATCTGCTTCGTGCACAGCATGGTCTTCATGGGCGGTTCATACTACCTTCCCTTTTACTTCCAAAGCGTGCTCCTGGTCTCCCCAATCCTCAGCGGTGTCTACGTCCTCCCGCAGGTCCTTTCGCTCTCCGTCATGTCCATCGTCACAGGAATCCTCATCCGCAAAACCGGCCGCTACCGCGAACTCATCATCGCCGCCTTCTTCTTCCTGACCCTCGGCTACGGCCTTCTCATCAACCTACAGCCCTACGCCTCTTGGTCCCGTATAATTATCTATCAACTCATTGGCGGCTTCGGCACAGGCCCCCTCTTCCAGGCGCCTCTCGTGGCCCTACAGGCAAACATCCACCCCTCCGACATGGCCGCCGGAACGTCCACATTCTCCTTCCTCCGCCAAGTCTCCGCCTCCATCTCCATCGTTATCGGCACCGTAATATACCAAAACATCCTCGTCTCCAAAAACAGCGCGATCTCCGCAGCCGTCGGCCCTGAAACCGCTGCTGCGCTCAGCAGCTCCTTTGCGGAAAACAGCCACGAGCTTATTCGCTCTTTGCCCAAGTCGGAGAAGGACGCCGTTCTCGACGTATTCAACTTCTCGCTCAGCAGGATCTGGATCTTCTATGCGGCTATGGCTGGTGTTGGGCTGCTTGTCAGTATCTTGGTTAAACCGGTCGAGTTGAGCAAGACGCATACAGTTACGAAGACGGGGCTTGAGGAGCAGGAGCGTGCGCGGAAGGAGATTCTTGCTGCGCAGGCTAAGGCACGGGGGGCGAGAGAGGAGTGGAATGAGAAGGAGACTGTTTAGGTATTAGCATTTGGTTGGGTATGGAATGGTCGTATCATCTCGCAGTATATAGTACCTTGGTTACTCTTCTCGTATATATTAGGACCTACAAAATAATCAAGTACATAATTTTATTCACTGAAAAATTGTGTTCTTCATTATTCTCTTTTCAAACTAAACTATAGCCAAACAACCAAGAGGTGCAATTTGTAGGTTGAAAAGGTTTCCAGATCACGAGGCCCGAGTATTAGACAATTAAGAAAATTAAGAGCAGACTTGCTCTTCCAGTCCATCCTTTGAGCTTGTTATCCGTTGTGGTATTTTTCATTCTTTCACTCTGCAGACAGACTATTTGAAGTTGGAGTTGGTAGGAGCAGAAATAGTACTCGCCATAGACAAGGGGTATAGAGAGATCAGAATATGTAAGTAAAGAAAAAGACAAGAAAGCAATAGGGCAGGTGAGAATAATGAGACAAAAGAAATTAAGAACCCAAGAACGAACACGAACACGAACAACGAAGGTTTTGAATATCAATAATTACATATCCAACCCCACTAGAATTACCAATTTTCCAAAACGCCGCGAGAATGCATAAAAAGCGAGAGACGAGCGGTGGCGCAACAAAAAGTTATATGTCACGGCATTAAAAATATATAGAACGAACGTTATGTTTTGGCTTTCTTCGCAGCGGCTTCTGCGCCGGGCCCACTATCTGGGCTCTTGCGTTTCTTGTCTTGTTCATCCTCTCGTCCGAATCCAGGGCCATTCTGAATTGCAGGCGTAGGGAAAGTGAGAGGACTCGGCAGCATAGCGCTGTCTGGTCCAGATCTGCCAAAGCTCCATGGTTCGGGGAAGAAACTGGATGGTGAGGGAAGGAGCGCATCGGAGACAAATCTGCTGGGTAATGCAGATATGGGTGTCTCTATGTTATTATTGTTATTGTACGCGGTAGTATTGTTTTGCGCTGCGGCGGCGGCCGTGCCTGGGGGTGGCGGCCTGGCGAATGGGTTGGGCGGCCCCTGGGCGCCTGCGCTGAGAATGGGGCCGGCCGAAGGAGAAGGTGGCGGTAATACCACGCCAGTGTGGTTGGCGTCATTAGTGGCTTTTGCTGGAGTCGCTGTCTTATTCCCAGCAGAGGACGAGGACTCCGCTGTTGCACTTGCCCCGTCTGAGTGTTCGCTCGGAATCTGAACTTTCAGCTGGGGTCGCTTGGTCCCTAGCTGGGCACTGTTAGTGCGCGCTGGAGGCTTTATATCCGGAGCAGGTTTGGACATTGGGATATCTGTGGCAGCACGAGGTGGAGGAGATATTTTCTTGAAAGATCTTTTCTCATCAGATTCAAGCTTCGTCGGCTCTATCTTCAGACTCGAATTGCCACTGAATTCGAAATGCCGTGCTAGGACAGATCCATGGTCGTCAATCGGTGTGAATATACTGCGAGACTTGGAGAGGGGCTTTATGTGTGGAGGAGATTGCGTTCCTTCTGTCTTTAATATGGGAATCTGGTCTGTTGATGTCTCAGGTAGAGACGTTGTCCGCGGTGGTTGTTGCTGCTGTTGATCTGCCAAGTACGGCTGAGCAACTTGAGGTACGGGTGGGTGGGGTGGCTGTGGGATCCCAATGGTCGGCGGAGGTTGTGCCATAGGATGCTGCGGGTGCTGGGAGAGGCGCTGTGAGTGTGCGTGGGCGTGTTGTGGTATCGGCTGAGGGGGCATTGACTGAGGAGGCATGGTATGGGCCGGCATCGGCTGATGCTGGGGGGGAGGTTGATGCGGTCCAGGAGGATGGCTCGCGAAGTGCGCATATTGAGCTGGTCGTTGAGGCTGTTGACCCATGTTGTGGGGCGCATTTGGATTGTAAACGGACGGGTTTGGTATGTATGTAAAGGTATTTGGAGGTGGTGGAGGTGGCGGAGGCGTTCCATGGTGGGGTGGTCCCCCAAGGTTGGAGCTAACACGACGTAGGTGATTTCTTGATGAGGGTCTCGAAACCCCTTGCGGTTGTGGTGTTCCGTGGCGCGGATCGAAGGGTATGCCGTTGTGGATGGGTGGCGATGCAGAGGGTGCATGGTTGACATGTTGAAAGTTGTGATGAGGGACGTGGGGCATCATTTGTGGAGGCGGATTTTGAGATACGGCATGCATGTCTTCAGGCGCAGGCGTGGCATCATCTTCGTCATCGTCATCATCATCACGTTTGCCACTGAAGTCTTCTGGACCTTTGTGTTCATGAGGTGGACCAAACTACGCAGTCCTCGAGTTAGATCTCAAATACGACCAGATGCAAGGGGTCAAAAGAGGAGCAACAAACATAGTTGTATCGTGTAAGAGTTTCTCGCATATCACAGGATGAAAATTCATAGAGTTTTTTGTTGTGGCCGAAAATGATCACGGCGACGTCTACCGAGCATAGGACCGCAAGCTCATGTGCCTTCTTGAAAAGACCGCCCTTTCGTTTCAAGAAAGTCCTAGAAAACATGTGGTCAGCATACTTATAGACACAATCCGCGAATAGCTAGGGATGAAGACCTACACCGAGCGGTTGCGGTCATCTTTGATCGCCTTTATCTCAATCTTTCTTCGACCCATGAGGTTAAGGTTGTGCGAACGACGGTGCGCAGCGACGGTCCTGGTACGGCTGTGGGTGCAAACAAAGAAAGCGAAGAGAGTGGTATCGCGTCGCCCTGCTGGGAAATGGATGGCGCGTATAGAGACGACGATAATCGAAAAAAGGGTCGCTCAGCAAAGGGAGTTCTTAAGCACGCGATAGAAAAGGATAGTCCTGGGCATTTGTTAGACCTAATGTTTCTATCAACAGTACTTATAACGACTATCCGGCTAGCTCCGGGCAGTTAGGGCGCATGCAAGAACAAAGGAAGCGGAGGAGAGGGCAATTCAGTATCGGGTGGAGAGAGACAAAGGAAACGAAATGGATATAAAGCGACCACTATGGAGGAGAGGGGGATGAGAGGGCTGGAATGCGTGGTGCCAGCTCGACCGACGGTCGGGGGAGGGGAAGACTCGCACAAGGGGAGCCGATGTCTGGCGCAAACAAAGACGAGAAATGGAGCCTGAGTTTACCAACCTTAGGAGAAAAAGAAGAAGGGAGAGTGAAAGGATCGACAAGAAACAATTCTCGGATGGAACAGATGGGGATAGGTACTGGAAAGGATGGGAGAAGAACGGATGATTCTTGGTCGAGACGCGGGTGGATGAGATGCAGAAGATTCTAAAGATAGCCTTGACTAAACTTGTCTTGAAGGCGGCAATCCGTAACCGCCGCTTAACTGCCCCGTTAGCCGCCATGCTATTTATGGCAACCACGAACCTATAAAATCCCTGATCCTCGATTCCGGGGTTTGTCCTGTGTATCTATATCCCGTTGATTTAAGATTGGATCGTTCATTGAACTTGCGACAACTATGCGATTTTGCCAGCACTGGTCGTGGCACTCTTTCTCGATGCAGACTGGGTATGCGCGCTGACTAAAGATTCGGTCTCACCTAAGAGGCATTTTATTATTATTTTTTTTTCTCATTTCTCGCTCTACTACGATCTCACAAGACTGACTGTCCAGCATCAGAGATCATCCAGTGTCTGTAGGAGTATCTCGGATCTGTGTATCGCCAAGCTAGAGTGCTCTGTGCACTCTGTGCAGTGTGCACGGCCTTACCACTGCTCCACCGGCTAAAATTAAAGGCCAGCACTAATCTGGGAGGCTGATTTGGCTAGACCCTGGGGTCTGGGCTATGCATGGCGGAAATCTACCTTCTTTTCACATCAACTGAACATTATGTGGTACGGAATGAGTGACTGTACAGGTGATCGTACAGATGAAATGCCATCTCATCTGACGAGCCATCGGTGATGACCAGCCAGACCGACGCTGGGGCCAGATCCCGGTGACTTCACCTCACATTTGGCATAGCGTACGGGCCAGCCCCTTTGATTGGGCGGAGCCCCTGATAGGACCAGACTGCGATTTGAGGTCAATTTCCTCCAGCCCTGGAGATGGAAACAGGCAAGAGCCGGCAAAAGCTGAGCAGTTCGAATTTCAAAACGCAAATGGCAAATGATCTCTTGACCGGATGGTAGGTCAGTAATGCCCCGTCCTGTTGTGCCAACTTTGCCAACTGCGCCAATCAGTCCACTGAAGAAAATAGACCCTTGCTTGACAGCGCAGCATTTGACAGCTTGAAACATGGTTGGCTCTCTTGCTTCATTAAGCGTGGGTTGCGGCGACAAATAAGAGCCGAGCTTCAACAACATCCTCCCCGCGTAATGCCAGGACGAGGCCGTTGATTGAAGTCGCTCCAAGCGATCGCAAGTTTTACAATGCCAGCTGTGATATCGACGTATAACAAATTGACAATAAAGTCTGCTGATTTGCCTAGAAGAACTGTCGATTGATTCCTCTGGAGCCTGGTGGGGGGGAGAGAACCACGGCTCCAGAACTCTGTGTATTTCTCGACATACTAAATTTCACCCCTGAAACGAGTAGATCCTCATCATTATCACCACCTCTCTTCTTCCTTTCTCGCTCCTCTCTATCCAATTCATTTCCTCTTCGTCTTCTTCTTCTTCATCCTTTTTTTGTTCCTTTCCCTGCTCACGTACCACGATCTAGCAGTGGCTCCGCTCATTATCCGTTCTTGCTGCACGCTAGACGTGTTGTGCTGCAGGCGATCCTTAGGCACAACTGTTGGTCTTTGCTTTTTCCCGTCATTTTTTCCCATCGTTTAGTATTTGACTTAATTATTTCCCTCCGGCCTCAACTCCCCCCTCTCGCCTCGAAGTGCGTAACCTATACCTCTGCTTTGTGATCGTATATCGTCCCACTTTCCTCGAATACCGCTCCGACTACTTACCCCTGTCCGCGGCTCCGTCATCACGCAACTTTCGACCACTTTTCCGCTTGTTGCTCCGATCTGGAAAATCAATAATTCGGCCGTTGGGCATCATCAACGACCATTCCGCTGTCTTGGTGCTGGCCGCGTCTCTCGGCGGAAGAAAAACCAGAGAGCTCAGAATACAAAATGTCATTCTTTTCTCGCGTTTTCCGGGGCAAAGACTCCAATGCCGCCAAAAAGGGCTCGAAATCCCCTGTAGCAGCTAGCACGGGACCCGCGAAACCAGCGTGGACCGATGCCTGGCAGCGAGCAGAAATCGCTCCAGAAGAAGTTCAACAACTTCTAAGAGCTTGTACTCGGGAGTTTAAAGCACGAGGTTTGTCAATCCCACCCCTCCTCCTTGTAAGGGGCTGAATTCCTTGCGTTCTGTGCTGATCATTTCCTCGTTTTCACTTGACAGCACTCCAAACCCCCTTCATGTTACTTCCATTCCGTCCGAGCTCCGATACTGTCACTGCGCGTACCTTTATTCGTAATTATTTCAGCCAGTCCCTGAAACGGGGTTCGCCTTTTGCTGGAGATGAATTGGCACAAGAATTGCGACTTACGGACCCGATGGTGAGCTCCAATATCCGTATCCCCCATAATTTTGGAGACCACAGTTCTCACTTGGCTTGCGCATTGGACAGGTCTTGTGCAGTGTGATGAAATGGTGCTGGAGCAGACTCCCTGGAGGAGTCGTGACCTGGGAAGCTTACGAATTGTTCAAGGTTGGTGAACAAGGTACGTTGCTACTGTTTTAGACAAAGTGACAGACAACCAACGTCAATACAGACTCGCAATTTGCGCGCGATGCGTTCTCGACATTCATCCCAATTAGTGTGGACTCAGACGCGCGAACCAAAATCATCTTCGACTTTTTCGACCTTCTGATTGCCATTGCAGCGCATGGCAAGTCGAACGGTCTGGGAGGGCGAAAGCTCTCCAGGTACGCTGGATGGTGGGCGTTTGAACACACTGATCTAGGAAACGGGTTCGAAGCGGCTTACAAAAATTGGGCAAGTGCTGCGGACGCGACAAGCCATTTGTTCTTCGCCTATCTACGCTCACTTTCGCCTGACACTCCTCGTGGCCTGAGTGGTATCTCAACCCTTCCTATCGCGTTACAGACCCTAGTTCAAGCCACAGAATATCCACCCGAAATGCCGACGCTTCTCCAAGTATCCACCACGAAAGTCGTCATGATTGTCGATACGGTTTCTCCTACACCGTTTGCCCTGCTACGTCGCGCCAAGAATTTCGAGTATAGGGATAGCGATCACCACCTGCAGGAATTCGCCGGGTACGAAGACCCACTCAAGGCTCTCACAGATGAATGTCTGCGAGTCCTGAGATGTATTTCCTCTACCAACCAGTCTAGTGCCGTTTCTGAACCATCTGCGTCCAATCGCGATGCGTCTTGGTCAAGATTCGAGGATCTTGGGTTCGGGGGCTCGCTAGATGCCACACTTGAAGAAAGTAGCAGTATCTCGACGTCAGCCCCTAAGGACTTTGGCGGTAGTTTGAGGTCAGTCCCTCATTCCGGTGGAGGTGACCTTGGTCGTCCGACAACCCCATCCTGGGCAGACTTCATGTCATCCGGGTTCAGCGGCGATGATAGCGCCTCTTTTAAGGCCCCAGTTGTCCCCCTACTCCTTCCACCTGACAAGGTTTTGCCTCCGATTGCTGCTGCCCGCGGTCAGAGCTCCCAGTCCCACAAACGTGGTCTTAACGGGCTAAACGACGAACCATCCATGGACCCTGGCGAGTTGGCAAGTATCACCACGCTCGAACTAGACGACTCTTTCTGGTGGGTTTGGATCAGCAGTTTGGCGGGCGAGGAGCCTGCTGCCCGTAAAGCTGTCTTTGGGCGATGTGCTTTGCTCGAGACAATCATCAGAAACGCTAAATGGCTGGTCCTCGAAGAACAGGTCAAGGGTGCAGCTCCGGAGCCAGAGCCAGGTGCATATATTGTGGAAAAGAAGAGGTTCTTCAGTTTTTCCACCCGACGGAACAAACTAGGACGTCGCAAGTCTTCGGCAAAGAAGATCAGCTCTGTGGAGGATTCGTATAAGCGACCGAACAACCAAGCACCGCATAGCAAGGCTAGTATTGCTCCGGACCAGCATGCACGTATTCAAGCCGCCGCCGCCGCCTTGCAGAAGAAGCACCGGGAGGAGCAGGAGCTTGCCAACGGCACAAAGTCCACCACGGCACAAGATTCTTCCTACTCAGCAAAGACCAATTCGATAATGACGCTGCAGCCGTCAATCTTAAACGAGGCATCCCATGCAATGAAATGGGCTAGTAATTACGACAAGCACGCTGTCAGAGCTGCCTATTTAAACGACAACCGTGCTGGCACTGGCGCTGTGACTGATGAGCAGAAGGATCAACCAGCACTTTCCATCACGGCCAATTCAAAACAGCTGCCTGCTACTCCGCCAAAGGATGCGGCTCCCGCTGAGACTGCGACGGCGCCAAACACAACGCGGAAACCCACCGACGAAGCGAAAGTCAGTACCAAACCTGCAGCGAAATCGACTGTAGACCCCTCTCCCAAGGAATCCGTGGACGCGGACGTACCTCACAAACTCAAGAAGAAACCAGCTAACACAGGATTCAAGAACATGTTTGGAACCAGCAAAAAGAAGGAGCCAGAAACAAAGCCGCCCACAAAACCGACACCAGCGGAGGGCTCAGCCGTTGCTGCTGCTCGTGCCGCATTAGAGGGTAAAGCAAAGGCGTCGCAAGCTAACGGACCTGCCACTCTGAGGAAGAAACCGGCTCCTGCAGCAGCTCCTGTGAACCCTACCAAGGCAGATGCCAAGGTCGCACCGGAACCACCAGTACCAGTTGTCGTAGCACCACAGCCGCAGCCCAGCGAACCTGAAGCTACGGCACTACCAGCTCCAGCCTCTGAAGTCATGACCGATCATCCCAAGATCCGCCGTGAGGCTGAGTATGACGCACTTTCCCGCGTGGACACCAACGAACAAGTAGCAGCGGACCGCGAATTCTCCAGATTTGACCAGGGACCCCTCTTGGACCAGCCGGCTTTCGCTCCTGAGGATTCACCTACAGAGGAAACGCCCTTGGAGAACGCAAAGTCTGAGCCTGTCTCTCCTCCCAGCTCTCCCCCTCGTGCTACCAACAATGCATCCCACGACCGCTGGGCCCAGATTCGGAAAAACGCAGCGGAAAGGGTAGCGCATGCTGAGGTGCGGACGAGCACCGCTGATGATGATGGCGGCAACACTAGTGAAGAAGAGAGTAAGATTGACGTCCCTATTCCCTCAATTGTAGTTCTGACATCCCGTTCCAGGCTTCGAAACCCGTGCTGCTCGCATCAAGGCGAGAGTGGCCGAATTGACTGGTAACATGCAAGCCGCGAACCGACCTTGAAGCTAGATCCGACTGCTCCCCTACTTGAAAAACCACGAGCGGTCCCCTTGATTATCTCGCTCTTCCTCGATACCTAACACGTCGAGTCTTACACCTGTTTCCCTTCTTGAATAGTTATATTCCCCTCCGATGTCCATTTAATCACTTTTTCTTGAGAGAAACTATCTCATGGCTCAGCCTCCCCTGTCCCGAAGCCACAACACAACGCAAGACAGACGTACGCCGTGACGCCATGTTCTTTATGATTTTTTTTCTAAAGCCTTGTAATCCTTACAACCCTTCTGTCTCCGTGGTGTCTGCTTTTGGTCCCCCGCCCCAGTGCTCTGCCACCGAACCTCCCCTTTGCTTTTCTTCCTTGAAACCGTTATATTCCCCATCTTGTCTTTGTATTTATCGAACCTGGGTTTATTTATATCTGTGGGATTTCCCTACCTGGTTTTCTCTATGTTGTTTACATATATCCCATATTGATATATCTCAGCCTTGGCAGACTCTCGCTATGTATTTATCTATCTCTACCTATTCTACCTTCAGCTGTGTCTTGCCTATCAATCTATCTACCCTAGAGAAACAAAAATCGAATTGAATAGATTATCAGCCAGAATAATTTTTCTGCAGCGACCGCTTCGGAACAAAAAGATATCAGGGAAACGTAACGAAAGCTCGACCCAGCTACCCATATTTTTTAATATACTTCCTTACAAACTTGCTCTAATTTCATATATCGGCCTAAGAATGCCATTACTTCCCTCTAGACTCGGGCTCGAGCCCAGCGAGCACCGCCTGGGTCGGGAGAGTATACTCCCTGTTTCGGTTAGCCCCGCCAAGACCCCAGCTTTATGTAACCGCAATCCCCCCAAAGAACATTCATCCCAAGTTCTCCACATTCTTTGCCGTGAACAACAATCATCATTCGGGATTGCTGGAGAAGCTCAAGGAAGCTTTCGGAGCTTATCACGGCCGTACGCGAACTTGTTTTGCGGCCTCTTGATTAACTGTGGAGGCAATCAGGCTCATTCTGTTCCCAAGTTACTTTGTACAGCATCTCTTTCTAGCTCCTAGCAGCTGCAGCGCTAAATACCTAGCTACCTAGCTTCTCTTCTCCGAACCACAACTTCTTCTGTCGATCCTGACACCTCCATCCTATCTATTATAATAAAAATGGCCACTCGCCGCCCCGGAAAATCCTATGCAGAGGCGGCCGTTGCGCCCTCACCAGGCGAGAAGATCCCAGAGGGGGATTCCGATACGTCGCCTGCTGTTCCTATGTATGTCTTTCGTCATTTGATCCTGCACACCGCACATCACGTCCTCAATATTTTGGTTCCCAATATCTTCTATATTCTGTTGGTTTATTTGAGGCAGCTAACAAAAAGCCAGGCACGTCATCTGGAAACTCGTTGGCTTCACAGCAGCTATGATCACGACGCCGGTGGGGATGTACTTTGCGTCTGTGTCACTTGGTTGTGCGTTTCTTTCCCCTTACGAAATTTTCTTCTCTCTTCCCGTTCACTGCCTTCATGTATCCCGTTTCCTTGGGTGCGAATACGCAGCTAGAAGTCCAGCCTGCGCAAGGGCAAAGCCCGTTGTGTCTGTAAACTGACGTTTCGACAGCAAGTACTACAGTAGCTGCCATCCTGGCAGCGGTTATGGCTAATGTGATCTTGTTCTTGTATATCTATGTTGCTTGGCAGGAGGATAAGGAGGAGAGGGAGGCGGAGGCTGCGAGGAGGAAGGGGAGGAAGGCGCAGTAGGTCTGTGTTTGACAGGGTTTGGTTGTTCCATTGGGTTTATCTTGCACATGATGTATATGACTTGCCAGGGTGCTTCAGCTGTATTCTACGAGGTATCATATTCGAGTACCATTGCACCTAGACGGAAGTATAGTCTAGGTTAAGATTTTGGCCATCTACTTGGCCATTTGTGCAGTATCCAGTTACCCAATGTTGAATGTGTGCGCCCGGAAATGCATCAGGCTTTCAAACGAAGAACTATAACTCAGAATGAGCCGTACGATCATGGTCTTCTTTTGACAAACTCCTCCAAATCTGCCTCCGTCACAACACCTAGCACAAACTTCCTTTCTGAATCAGTCACAACCGCAAACCCATGCTTCTCCCGTGTGTCCCCGTTCGCACCCACCTCACTCTCAAAGAAGTTCTGCAGCTCCTCTAGCGGTGTCTCCATCGTGATAACCTGATATGTGCCGCGCTTGCGGTTGAACCGCTGCATTGCCGCCGAGACTGTGTCTGACTCCTTAACCGTGCCTGCGGCTAGGAGCTCCTTGAGTCGCGGGATGCTGAGGTAACCGAGCAGTGAGCGCTTTGTTGAGCTTGTTACAGTGAGGTGTGTGTAGTCACGTTCAAATGCGGCCAAGAGGGCGGAGGAGATCGGGGTGCTGGGGGAGACGGAGAGGGCAGGGGGTGGGTCAAGGTCTTCGACTGTGGCCTGGATATTTGTCAGTGAATGAAATGTAAAGAGACATAATGAATCATCTGGCAGGATGCCGCCCGAAGCCTCCAAGACAGGGTAGTGCTGCCGGCTGTCTCGGCTTGTAGACTGTTTGGGGGCGGTTCAGTCTGATTTGGCGCGACGGGTAGGGAGACAGCGGGTTGGACAGCGGGAATAGCACTTACTCCACGGTATTTGTCGGCCCATGACGATTGGGGAATTGAGTGGGTTGTGCTTGCATCGAGCTTTTCGCGGGCAAAGGCCTCGCTTGCGTTCATGTAGGAGGCCATCGTGATCGGAGGGGTAAACGACGCCGGGATTGATTGCGCGATCGCAATTGGAGGAATTCGAAATCTCGTTTATCTCGCGAAGCGTCGAACTCAAGGAGGTAAGGGTGACTCAAGTCGATGTCGCAGGCAATATTCCGTATGCGTGTTCAGAGTTGGTGACAGGCAGCTGAATCGATGTCAAATCTTCAAATCCGCTGAAAGTGAAACTTGACCTGCGAACGGTTGATGGACCCACTACCCAATCGGGATGCGACCTCGAGGGTCACATGCCTCTACGTCATCCGCAACCAACACATTGAGTTATTATTGACCGGAGAGGCTTATCTCTGTCTGACACTCGCTGTTGATTTTTCCAGTCGTCAATTTCTTTCTCAGGTAGTCTTTCCTGAGCGTTACAAGTACGCATTTTCGATGTGAATAGGTTCAAGGTAAGTACTTCATCATCGGTGGGTGTGCTCAGCATCAGCCCTGTGGAGACGATTGGCGTGATAGGCGTTTAGTATACCTATCCACGGATCGGTTGCTATTCAACACCAATCGCTTCCACTCGCTGTCGCAGTAATAGGGTCTAATATACAGAGCTGTCTTAGACATGATGTTTCCCTCGGATAAGGTTATTGCCAACGCATTCTCCTCGCAGATCCAATTGAAGGGGGAGCCGCATGCTTCGGGAGCTGCGGAAATGCGGGAGCGGGAGCCATTCCCGGCCTGGAGTGTGATCGAAGATACCAAGAAGAAAGCAGATGCTATCGGTAAAGAAGCTGCGCGGGAGTTCGAAGTTGTTAGCCAGAAGGCACAAGCCAAGACTGGGAAGATCGAGCCATGGAGTGCTAAGTACTATGCCGCTTGTACCTTTGGTGGACTGCTGGCTTGTGTATGGTTAGCTTCTTTGGTTGTTTGAATGAGATGCTCATCGCTGAATAGGGTCTTACCCACACTGCCGTGACCCCTTTGGATCTCATCAAATGCCGACGTCAGGTCGACTCGAAGCTCTACATGAGCAACATGGATGCGTTTCGGAAAATCCGTGCGGCAGAAGGATTTAGAGGAGTGTTTACTGGTTGGAGTCCGACTTTCTTTGGTTACAGTGTAAGACATATGGCCTTGACTAGGTGCAGTGGCTAACTTACAGCAGGCCCAAGGAGCATTCAAGTATGGAGGATACGAGTACTTCAAGAAATTCTACAGCGACCTCGTCGGCGTTGAGAATGCAGCGCACTACAAAACGGCTTTGTACTTGACGGCCAGTGCGTCGGCTGAACTGATTGCTGATGTTGCGCTCTGCCCCTTCGAAGCCGTCAAAGTGCGCACGCAGACAACCATTCCACCTGAGTTCCGTTCTACCTTTGGCGGAATCTCTGCTGTCGTCGCGAAGGAGGGTACAGCTGGGTAAGCGCATTACCAAGGCTATGCGGCTACGACTAATTGCATAGACTGTACAAGGGTTTGTACCCCCTCTGGGGCCGACAGATCCCTTACACGATGATGAAGTTTGCCTCATTCGAAAACATCGTCGAGGCCATCTACCACTATCTTCCAGGCCAGAAGACCGACTATAACAAGGGCGCCCAGACCGCAGTTGCATTTACCGGAGGCTACTTGGCCGGTATCCTCTGCGCCATTGTGTCACATCCCGCAGACGTGATGGTTAGCAAGTTGAACGCGAACCGCCAACCGGGAGAAGCATTCGGCGCCGCCATGGGCCGCATCTACAAGGAGATCGGTTTTAGAGGTCTGTGGAACGGCCTGCCAGTCAGGATTGTCATGATCGGAACCTTGGTGAGCCTTCAGTCCTTCTACGTATAATTATGCTAACCGACGTAATTAGACTGGCCTTCAATGGATGATGTATGTCTTCTTTTGCTTTTTCCAGCCCACTTTGCCCGGAAATATCTTGGAAGTCTTACACTAACTTTAAACAGATACGATTCGTTCAAGATCTTCATGGGCCTTCCAACCACAGGGGGTGGCCCTCAAAAGGAGCAGAAGTAGCCGATGTGTAGGAGGCTCACCAAGAGTAGGACCATGATCAGGCAACTCGAGGATGGGATTGCATCATCTGCGACTTGTGTTTTAACTGTCGGATTCCGCGAACGCGTAGTTGTACCGAGTTGTCGTGCTTGCGATAAATCAATCCGTTGGCTCTCAACGCACTAATGACAAAGAGTAAACCCGCGTCCTTTGCCAAATTGCAGCGATGCGTCGCAGCTCGTGCTAAACGCCAAGCCCTATTGCTCACTATCAACCAAAACCTTAGTCACTACTTTATCTTATCAGCGGCCGCCAGCCTTCACCAATGACACCAAAGTCGCCCGCTATAGATCAGACTCGCGTTTTGCCTATCAGTATCAACGTCATAAGCCTCGTCCCACTAGTTCACATCCCGGCCTTCCTCTTCGTCTGAGTGAGCTGGGCATGAAAGTCTCGGCCCTGACGTCTCTTATTTATCTCTCTCCGCTCTCCCCTTCCGATCCATCCAGGAACCACGTTCTGCTTTTCCGACTGACTGCATCCCGCAACTGAGCGCATACAGACTCCACATCTATCGCTATTTGATTCCACGCAACATGTCTACGCATGAGGCTCCCATCGTTTCGCATGGCCGTGGAGGTATGTGCTCTCTTCTATATATATCTCTCTCTCTCTTTTCTTTTCTTTTTTCCCGCCTAATTCTTTTCGTTTTGCCCCGCCATTTCGTTCTGATGACTCTTACCTATCTACCTACACTTCAAGCTCGCGCTCGACAGAGCAGAATCACAGATAAGCTAACAGTAACTAGGCCAGGGAAATATCGGTCCTGATAGCAATGAGTACGTCTACGGTAGCCAGCTCTACTCACCCTAAAGCCCTCACAATCGCCTCGCCTTATCTCTAAGTCCATGTCTAAATCTTCCATCGCAGATATGTTGACGGCGGTATCGTCCGTGAAGGCGTTTTTGGTGACCAAGGCGATGGCGCTTACTCTGCTGGTGTATGTTTTCCTTTTCCTTTCCCGTTTCCCTTTCCCTCCTCAAGCATCTATCAGATGCATTCCTCCATCCCCACTTCCCTCTCCAACCTCATCCCAACCCCGCGTCAGACATTCTTATACCGGCTCCACCCTCAGAAAATATTCTTGCTAACAATACTCCTTTCCACAGCGCGGCGGCGCCGGCAATATCGGCTCCCCGCACGTAAAGCCCACGGCCAACACCCCCCACGACACAGAGTTCATCCCCGAGATCTCAGTTCGCCAGTCTATCGATGGGGATTATCACACCGGTGTACGTATTCCACCGATCTTTTTGCTCTTCCTCAACTCCCTTGAGGATACATGGACATGAGTCGAGTGTCTAATCATCGAGCAGCGCGGCGGCCAAGGCAACGTCCATCTAGACCCCGAGCACGCTAAGATCAAGGAGGAGAAGAAGGAAGAAAAAAAGGAGAAGAAAGAGGAAAAGAAGGCCGAGAAGGCCGCTGGTGTCGCGCACGAGGGGTTGGCGGACAAGTTGAAGCATAGGATCTTTGGGAGGAAGTAAGCTTCCTTTCCTCCTTTGAATCTTATACTACCCCCCCGTCCCGGTTAGGCTGAGGGTGGTGTGGGGAAAGAAGTCGGTGGCCTAGCCCAGGCTAGGCTTGCCCAGTGGGAGAAGTGGTGATACCGCAGGCTTGTTCTGTGCTTTATTGTGATTCCTGTTGTGATTCCCTCTGCTTGATTAATACCTTGATTCTCTGTTTGTTGGATTTCCTTACCCTTGCAATAGTCGCTACTAGATTTGAATATAGTGCGTGCTGAGTATATAATATAGAAGCAGGAAGTACATATCAGTACCGTGGTACAAGCGCAATAGTTAGTTGTCAATCAACCCAGAGTCCTGTCTTTTTGCTTCCTCGCAGACCAGGCCTTTGAATAAACAATAGTCAGAGATGAAATATGTATCCGCCTGAAACTGAACTTTGTGGTATGATATCCTTGGGATTATACACCTCCTATGGGGGAAAATAAAATAGAGCGGAAAAGAAAAGAGGAAAAGTAACAAACAATCCTATACATATATCGTATCGTAATCTCATCATCCGTCAATAAGCCAGTAGATAACACCTCGTAATATCAAAACTGTTGAATACCCGTAAAAGGAAAGAAATGCCAAATCACGCAATCCCAGTGCTGTAGTCAAGTAACGCCGGAGTAGTACACCTGTAGTATGGGGATAGAATGTAAAGGAATTTTTGATGGTGAGACCAGGCTAGTTCTTGGTGAATGTCCGCTTGAACCAGCTTTTTCGTTTGGTTCCGTTATCATCGGCGTCAGAAGAGATACTCTGTTGCTGTATCGATTTGCGCTGGAGATGGCGTCGGCCGCCCACAAGTTGCTGCGGCGGCTGCTGTTGCTGTTGTGGTCCCCCAACTGGGCCGCCTATATTCGGATTAGGGGTTACCGCATGTGCTGGTGGCGGTGGCGCTTGGCCGTAGGGAGCCTTTCCTGCCGCATTTGGCGTAAATTGGTCACCGACATCCGGCCCGGGCCCGAATCCATTGAATCCATAAGCTTCTGTCATTGCCCTCTCCTGCTGCTGCTGTTGTTGCTGTTGTTGCTGTTGTTGCTGTTGTTGCTGTTGTTGCTGTTGTTGCTGTTGTTGCTGTTGTTGCTGTTGTTGCTGTTGTTGCTGTTGTTGCTGTTGTTGCTGTTGTTGCTGTTGTTGCAGTTGATCGATGGAGCTGTTGATTGAGCTAGGATCGGTTGAGTTGCCCCATTGGTCAGGGTTGCTTCCAGAGCCGGAGGGGGACGCTGCGGTGATATTGTCTGCTGATTTGTAGTAGCCATTCTGGGCATGACCATTCTGGTAACCGCTCCCACTCGCGTACGTCGGTTGGTCAGGATAACCACGAGAAGGGTGTTGCCGCGGCCGAGGCCGACCACCGCTTTGGCTGTATGGGTAGTAGTTCTCTGGAGGTGCGCCACCATTAGAGTAACCGTTGCCGTTATCAATGTAACTGTTCGGTCGCGAATAATTCGGTCGGTTGTTATGGTGGCCTCGGTCGTTGTATTGTCCGTTAGAGGGTCCATTATAGTAACTGTTCCGTCTGCTGAACTCGGCGCTAGGCGATTCATCGGCTGTACGGAGTAGTTCATTAGCGACCGCAAGTATATCGGTGGGAATCCCTTCACCTGTCCTTGCATACGACGCCGGCCGACTATTGCTGTGGCTATATGGACCATAGATAGCAGCTTCGAAAGAGCGGATTGTGTCTAGAGGACGTTCGAAGCGAGGGCGAGTAGGGTTTGAAAGATCGGGTTCGGCTGGGCGAAAGTCAATTGAGGAACAGACATGACACCACGAACAACGTACTAATGGGATTGCCATATTGATCTTTGTGTTGAAGAGCCCTGAGACTGCCTAAATTTGACTTTTCGAGAGCAACCAAATCTAGAAAAATGTCAACAATTGCTCGAAAAGAAAAGAAAAAGGCGGTCACATACTTGGTTGCGCTTCGTTCATAGCAAGCATTGGGTCGGCTTTGGTTTGTAGACTGCGCCTAACTTTTTCTTCGTGAGATTCGGTGAGATCGAGTCTATGGCCTGAACCACTTGATCGATGTGTCTTGTCGGACCTGCCACTGGAGCTGAAACCACGACTGCGCCTGGGAGACGCGGGCTGGGGGGAGGAGGCCATTTTTATGACGAAAGATGGGCCTTAGCGGCCGATAAAGCAGGCTGGGAGTTGGAGCTGCTGGACCCGTCACGATCTCCGTTGTGGATCGCGGCAACAATAGACAAGTACGTGAGTGGACCACTGCCAAGCAACAGTGGGATGAACGGCGACAGCGATTAGCTGGGTTTAATCGACGCTCGAGCACGTTTTGAAGAAGGCAGCCGCAAAAGCAAATCGTGCGGATTCGAAAGCGCGTAGTAGTCGCGGAGCAGCGAATGTTTGGTGCGATTATGACTATCAGGAGACTATACGAGCTGTGTGTATCTTTACAGGGAATGACGTTTTTGAGTATTAAAAATAGGTTGAGCGAGTGAGAGCGCCAAAGAACGAGACTCGATGGAAAGGTGGAGGCAGGAAATTCGGCTCTCCAGTCAGGCGATTAATCTGTGACTGAGAGTCAGCCAACGAGAGCGAGAAAAACGAAGGTTGGGGATCGACAGTGAAACCTGATAGTAGCAATGGCTAGGACGAGAGGGGTTAGTTACCTGATATTTAAGAGGCGGCGTTGAACAGCGTTCTCGGGATAGAAACGAAGGTACAGTGGAGGAAGCTGATGAAAAGATGAGGTGGACGGAAAGTTGTCGATCGAGGGGACGATTGAGGCTTTTGACTGAAAGTTGACGGAACAGCGCCACGCAAGCAACCACATGAAGACAGTCAGAACCCTTGGAACCTCTCCTATCAGCGAACGACCCAAGTTACGTATCCGGATTTTGGATCGATATTCTTTCTCAAGACACGTATGGTCTTTGATGCGGTTTCAAACGCATCCACTCATCTAAAACAGAGTTTATTTTTACAGAAATATCCTTTGTAGAGCCAGAGTCTGCCTCTCTTTTCCTTCCCAGCCACATGCTTCGCTCGCTTCCATGGAACATCCCAGGCACGAAAAATCCTACCCCTAAGCAAACTATTCGTGGTTCGCACTCCAGGCCAGCACTAGCGATTTGCTGGTGAGACAACTGTGCAACCACAACCCAATTATCGACTCTCAAGCCAATTCCCCCGCCAGACCGATTGCAATTCTGCTGATTGCTTTCTGGGTTCTACCGCCAGCACCCAGAAACAGCAAAGAACGACGAGACAGTTGGTCAGAAAAACAGGTCCTTTGCGAGAGACCTAAAGCACGTCTCCCTTGGCTTTTCACATTTTGGCAGCACGACCAGGATCCTTGGTCCGCGACGATCCAATTGGCCATCCGCCACGCAATAACTATTAGATTCTGGCCTAGACTTGCGGTGAATAGCATCGCCACAGTGCTTCAGAGCGGGTCCGTGGTGTGTTTGTCGTCAGTCCATTCGCGAAGCTTAGCGTAGGCTCTATGATCCTCAGCGCATGAACGCAAGCCCAAACTCGCGATGGCTGCCTCGGTCCTTGGTGTCGGCCCAAAAAAAAGTCCCCAAAGGCATGATTCGGATTCTCTGTGCCATCTCCAGGAGATGCAGGTGCGATTGCCTTGAAATCTCATCCGACGGGTTCTGGACTTTTTTTTGCTCTACTCCACCCTTCGACACTCCTCCGCCTGGCCGTTGACGTCCGCGGCGATCCTAATTCCAGAACCCGGTGGGTCGGTATGGTGGGGGGATGGCGTCTACTTTAATCCTCATTAACTCAGCTTTCGCAGAACTTCATGCAAGGAGGTATTCCTCAGCCTTTCCGATAGCTTGCTAATGATTCAACTACGAGGACTGCTACTACGGAATACAACCTCGTCATATTCTATCAACACCGATCTCGCGTCTGCAACCATGTCATCACTGAGCAGTTCCTTGATCAAGAGATTTCCAAGGGTCTTCTCACTTGATACAGATAACTTGCCCTTACTTCTGTCCTCAAGTCGCTATTATAGATTGGATAATGTTTTGAACGCATTTGCTGCGGATACCCGGATATCGCTCTAAATATGGTTATCCCACGAGTTATATATTTCCGCACTCTCTAAGCATCCCCTCCAAGTTGGTCAAACCATATCTGCTGTCACAGTCATATATACACTGGATACACTTAGAATGCCATAAAAAAATACTAGAAATATGTTATGCCCTGCGTCGATGCGTAGGTATCCGATAATATCCAGCGCCTCTAACCACGATCCCAGTTTCATCTATAGGAGGACTGGACCGCGAAAATTCTACCACAATATATAGACAGCCCCACAAATATGCCCAGATCACCTCAAATCATCGGTAACGGCAAAAGGGAGGATTGAAGTATCCCGGTTATACGTTTAGGGAGCAAATCGCCTGCTCTTCCGGGATTGAGCTTCACATACGTACTCTGTTAAACCGCGGCAAAGAGGAGAAAAAAAAAAAAAATGCAGAAAGGGTCTCTGGAATACTATTACAATGACACAGCAAATGCTGCCCATAACGAAGAGGTGCACAATTAGAAGCGCTGTATGTATAGCGGAAATGGCGGGTAGAGTTGTCTTCGGGGCCGGCTATCCACAGAATAAACCGAGGTTTGCGGTACGAAGATATCTAGATTGAAACCGAAGTGGTGAGATTTAGTTCAAGCTCTCCTTACCTAAGTTAAGAGTACCTCGGTCAGAGAAGTTAAGAAAACGCGAGACCTGACGAACTACCATCTCACTATTATTCTCCCAAGTCTTGGTGTATGCATTAATATATGTGGCCCTGAAGATACCGCACAACACCGCGCAGAGAGTGATTCTCATCTAGCTAGATATCATGATGTTAACGGCGCTATGGCTACTATCTATACGATATCAAGGCACAGTTGTTGTGGATAGGATTATGCCATATAATTGCCCGCATTGCGGCTATAGGAACCGCTACAGCTCCAGCTAGAAGTTGTTCAAGCCTGTCCGGTGTTGGAAACAGAGCACATGCTACATTTATGGGTCTAGTTTCAGGCACCCTTGAGTAGGCCCTACGTACAAGTTTGTCTGGTCTAGTTTGTGCATACAGGGTAGGGCTTTGGGTCGAGTCTAGCATGTCCGAGCGGGTGCTGTTTTGGGTCTCCAACGCATCGCATGGATGACGTAGGAAATGGCTTGGAATGGGATTCCCTGGGTATCGAATATCGACAAAGATGGAGGCGGTTGGTGCATTGGGAAGCGCGAGATACAGGTATCAAGGAGCCAGTATTCTCGGACAGAGTGAGTTTGCAGGAGAATCCAAGGCGAACTGAACTCGACTTGAAGCGCTTGGCTGAAATGGTGTCTGGATTGGGTTGTTCATGAGCATCAAATACAGAGGGGTTATAGCCAAGCCCGTCAAGACAAAATATCACGGTCAGAATAACAAGGGCATGCCGTTTAGAAATTGTCTATCAGAGAAAAATGGACCAGAAACCATGATTGGAAGGTAGACAAGGAATCCCATTTTATCTTTTTATTTTTGATTCGTAGGGCTGATCGGCCCTGCCTCTCCCACGATCATTATCAACCTGTTAACTCCATCTCAACCTTCGGCTCATCCCGTATACGCCTTTGCCTGTTCGTCTGCGCAAGGGGTTCCGGTATTGTGCTGCGAATGTGCGAAGAAACAACAAACAAACGAGTCGTTTAGATGTTGGAGGGGTAGAGCATGACGCGGACTGTGGCACCGAAAGACTTGGGAGGGAGGTTGTGGCGGAACTGAGCACGGACAACGCCGGAGTTACCTATGTCATCTTGTTAGTCTGAAACGCCCGTCTTTTGTCCACGCTGCAAGCGCTGGGTATCCGATTCCATCGAACGACCGAGATAGACATACCGTGAGGGCGGGTGACCTTGCCCCAGATGACCCGGATGTTGGAACCGCGGACTTCACGCTTAGCCCGGTAGACGAAAGCGACCTTCTTTCCGAGGTAGAAGTTGGCGGCCTCAGTGTTTTCAACACCGTCGATCTTGATCAGACTATTATGACTTCGTCAGAAACCCTTATTCTTTCCCACATATTCGACTTGCCAAGGATTCGGATCGGTACCTTGTGTTGGGGTTGACAGCACGCTTTGAGCGCTGGTAGCTCAGGTGGCGACCCCTAAAAAACACTCATATTAACATTCCTGTCCCATTCTGACGATATATCCAACGCTTTGTCTGCGGGTTCGACTCGAAAGTGATTTCCGTAGCCAGATCTCGATTTCGGTAGAGGCGCGGCGACACGATGAAGAGAGCGTAACTTACTTAACGTAGACTATATTGCGAAATAATTTCATGTTAGCATCTCGTTCCTCAAATCCAACTTCATGCGCCCGCCTTCAATCCTTGTCGCTTCAGATCTCGCCTTATCCCCGGCAGTATCCTCCAACTCAAAAGGGCGTACTCACGTCTGTGACCGTGTTCGGAAGGCATTGTGAGGGTATTCTGAGCCGAAACACAAGCAAGTCGAAGGTTGTCAAGATGACCCGCAAAAGTCGTCGGGTTTGTCGTGGTTGTCGTCGCTTCGGTTGGAGTTCTGAGACGCACAATGGCCACCAATTTGCGGTGCGTTCGGAGCGGCTGGCGCTATTCCGGAATGGGACGCTTAGCGAGTTGCCCCAGGGCTGTCCTGAGTCCCGTGACTTTTATGGCACATGACTGCGCTAAGCCGTTTCCGAGCTATCCCGGAAAATAATCTTTTCCTCGATCCGAGATAATCAAGGGTTTCTTTGATTAATGTTCTGGAATTGTAGCTTCAACCCCACCATGTCACCATTTTGCCGTCGGGCTACTGTAGTCCGAGGAGCTCCCAGGCTCCTCAGCTGACGAAACAGGACACTTTCTCAACCGGGGAGCGAAGGCTCCATTCCCATGCAGCTTGCTCAGGATCTCCCAGCTGCTTGGAAGATCCTCTTTTGTGCGCACTGAAAACAATTGATCTGTGTACCTGGATGGCAGGAGTTCAATTTACAGATGACTGACTGCGACGGCGGAAACTTTACCGCTATCGCGGCTCCTGTGGAGCAAGCAATCGCACTCTCTAACTGCTCCCTGTTCTTCGTTCTGGAAAAACTGCGAGCAATGAGCGCAGACATGCTCAAAGGATCAGACCGAAGCACTTATTTGGAAAAGTCTCGCCCCACATGGATTCAGCAACCGACCCTGAATGCTTTACTCTCTCCCCATGAAGCATGCACTGTAGTATTTCCGCATAGATCTACTGTTGTAGAGTTAGGCTTATCGTGTGCGACAGAGGAAAGCGTTCAAAGTGCCGATTTACGGAGGCTCAGATTCTTTGTGTAACCTCATCAGCGCAACATCAAACACGGAGCACGACTTATAATCGACCCTGGAGTTCTGGATCTTAAGTCCGGAGTCAGCTGGGCCGAAGTGATAGAGCTGCCCCGGTCTGGTCAGTGATCACACGGATAAGTCCACGGGAAAATAGAATCCGTATCGTTCTATCAGTCTATATGACAAATCTGCTGATCAATCTCCACGCAGAAGCAGATCCGTATGCATCCTGCAGTTAGTGGTTCCTTGAAAGTCTCTTTCGATATTGAAAATCACTATACTTGGGCGCTAGTCCGTCATGTTGAGCTTCCTCATCAGCGCCCAGGCTCCATACATTTGCAATGCCGAAGGTCAAACGTTTGGATGTCAGCTCCCGTTGGGGGTGCGTAAGTTCAGATGCTATTTGACTATAAGAGGTAACTGCTGCCACCATCAAGATGTACGCGACATGCTTACACGTGGTTCCGCCAATGGTAAGAGTGGTACAAGTTCGGGAACACGAGCGATAACTGGCGGTATCGCAATAATACAGTGCATCAAACTGCAAAGAAGCTCCGTGGAGACATTCTGATTTCTCAATGTATTTCATAAGAACCAGCGAACGGGGCCCGTGCCGCGGACATACAACGTTGTCGCCCTGGCGTGGACTGGGAGTTTGATATTGACAGGTGGGAAAGAGGGGAAGATGGCGCTCGCTCCGGGGTGGTGAGTTGTAGTTTCTTTTCCTCGGGCGTATAAAAGTCATCCTGTTAGATCAAAGTTCAGAAGTAAGACGACCGAAAGAGCTCGCGCGGGGTCAATTATTAGTTAGATTGCTATATGGATGTAACGGAGTTGATGCGAAAGGGGATGAGGGTCATCCGCCCATGGTTGATGGTTGCGGTGGAGCTATGCAACTTGAGATTTCAGACAACTTGGCTTTCTGGGCTCGGATAAATCGATTTGTAAGGCAGAATAATCAGGGAGGATACCGAATACCGAATCAGTACGACTCCGGATGATACCACTACTGCTTCCCCTAGCTGCGAGGGTGGCAGTCAATCTGTAGATGAGTTGTGGAAATGGAGTTGATGGGGTAATGATATAAACCCAGTGTCATTGCCGCAAACAGTGAGCAAAGGTCCGCGCAAGCAACCCGGGCCTGCTGCGACTCGTTGGAAGATCTCAGTCATGGTATGATAATCAATTAGATAATGGGCAATCAGCTTCACAATTGTCCAGAGACAGAACTAATGGAAGGATTACCGTTTCTTAACCTTTCCTTCCACGGGAGCTTCGGCATCACCTCGATGCGATGTCAAACAGCATTCATCATCAGGGTGGAAGACACCAGCCCGGCCACTGAGCGCCCCACCTCTAGAGTCATAAAAAGCCCATAAATTCTAGCAAGCAGGCAATCAAGTAGTCGCCGCAACTCCGTAGTTCCCAGAAGCCCTCGCGGCGTTTTAAAAGGTACTCTGCTCCGCCGGGCTTGACGGTTGGGGAATTTTCCAACAAACATTCTCCCTCCCCTCTTCGAGCTCCTTCCCAACCCCCGACACCATAAAACCCGCCCCTCCCTCACCTGAACACTCCTTTTCTTCATTGATCAGTGTCTACCCGGACCTATTCTCGCCGACAAAATGTCCTCCACGATAGCCCGTCCTGAGGAACCCTCCAACGGGTGAGTACTTAGTCTGCGCGGTAGTATCTCTGACATCACCGCCGCCCCTCTCCGTCCCTCCTAGCCCGCCGCCCGCCCTCACCAAAAAGCCAAAAAGAGCCGTTCCTCATTTCTTCGTGGAGTTACACGCGCTTCCACTCATTTTTTTGCACCTGGAAGGGCATCACGGAGTTAATTGACTGCATCTGGCCTTTTTGTCTATCGCGACGTTGCTTCCAATCATACCCCAAGCTCCTTTGGATCGACAACACACACCCTGGTCATTTTATCCCTGCCATTTCGTCGCTAATATGGATCCACCGCGCAGCACAGTCGAACTGAAAGATGACACCGTCATTGTCGTACTAGGTGCCTCTGGAGATCTCGCAAAGAAGAAGACTGTTCGTATTTCTAACAGATTACTTTGGAAATCGTGGACGTGCAAAACTAACTTTGACGATAGTTCCCCGCTCTCTTTGGCCTCGTACGTTTTTGCCGATCTGATCTACCCCTTCCGCCTCTTTCAACAGCACTTTGATTAACCATTCCCGCAGTTCCGCAACAAGTTCCTTCCCAAGGGAATCAAGATCGTCGGATATGCCCGGACACAGATGGATCACAATGAATACCTGCGACGAGTGCGATCATACATCAAGACCCCAACCAAGGAGGTCGAGGAACAGCTGAACAGCTTCTGCGAGCTTTGCACATATGTCAGTGGACAATATGATCAGGACGAGTCCTTCGTCAACCTCACAAAGCACCTGGAGGAAATCGAGAAGGGTCACAAGGAACAGAACAGAATATTCTACATGGCGCTTCCCCCCAGCGTCTTCATCACAGTGTCAGACCAATTAAAGCGCAACTGCTACCCCAAGAACGGCATCGCTCGTATTATTGTGAGTCGAGTCTTTTCCTCTTGAGGAGAGGAGGTGCTAATTGTTCCTCCGTAAATAGGTCGAGAAGCCTTTCGGAAAGGACCTTCAGAGCTCCCGTGACCTCCAGAAGGCTTTGGAGCCTAACTGGAAAGAGGACGAGATTTTCCGTATCGATCACTACTTGGGCAAGGAGATGGTTAAGAACATTCTGATTATGCGCTTTGGCAACGAGTTCTTCAATGCTACCTGGAACCGTCACCACATTGACAACGTTCAGGTACGTCTAGATACACGTTGTTTGTTTCCATGAAGAGTGTCTTACTGGGAATTCAATTAGATCACATTCAAGGAGCCCTTCGGCACGGAAGGTCGTGGAGGTTACTTTGACGAATTCGGCATCATCCGTGACGTGATGCAAAACCGTACGTATAGCAACCGAGGCCAATCGAGCTATACGCTGATTTATAAATCTAGATCTTCTGCAGGTTCTGACATTACTTGCTATGGAACGCCCCATCTCTTTTTCCGCCGAAGATATCCGTGATGAGAAGGTGCGAGTTCTCCGTGCTATGGACCCTATCCAGCCGAAGGATGTCATCATCGGTCAATACGGCAGATCCTTGGATGGCAGCAAGCCTGCATACAAGGAGGACGATACTGTCCCTCAGGACTCTCGCTGCCCTACATTCTGTGCCATGGTTGCTTTCATCAAGAACGAGCGATGGGATGGCGTTCCTTTCATCATGAAGGCCGGTAAAGGTATGAAGACCTTGACTACCTCAAAGGATATAATGCTAACTAGCAGCAGCCCTGAACGAGCAGAAGACCGAAATCCGTATCCAATTCCGTGATGTTACCTCCGGTATCTTCAAGGACATTCCTCGCAACGAGCTGGTTATCCGAGTGCAGCCCAACGAGTCAGTTTATATCAAGATGAACTCGAAGCTCCCTGGACTCTCCATGCAGACTGTTGTCACTGAGCTGGATCTCACCTACCGTCGCCGATTCTCTGACCTCAAGATTCCCGAGGCCTACGAGTCCCTGATCCTGGATGCTCTGAAAGGTGACCACTCCAACTTCGTTCGTGACGATGAGCTCGACGCTAGCTGGAAGATGTTCACCCCCCTGCTCCACTACCTCGACGATAACAAGGATATCATTCCAATGGAGTACCCTTACGGTAAGCATGAACATAATCTTATTTCCTCATCTGTCATGGCTAACGAGATCCGTAGGCTCCCGGGGACCTAGCGTTCTCGATGACTTCACCTCGTCGTACGGCTACAAATTCAGTGATGCTGCAGGCTACCAGTGGCCCCTGACGCACACCGCGCCTAACCGGCTGTAGGTGCTTTAGATATAAAAGGTTAACGGATTAACAAGGACAAGAGCGTCTGGGATTTACGGCGTCTGTATCTTTTACATGGAAAATGAGTGCTTAATGTGGACATGAATGGTACTATATGGAGATATGGCATGATCAGGAATCTAGCCAGCTTTGCGTGATGGAATTGAGCGGCAGTCGGGAATAGTTCTGCTATATACTACGCATATCTTAAAACAATCTGAGCAAGATGAAACAAAGCTGTCACGTACTCTGCCGAGGGATGATAGAGATCGAGATCGGGCTATGGTGAGGTTCGGGCTTGCTGTTTTATTGCGGTGGGTCTGCGATAAGCCCAGGACTCGAAAAATACTAACTCGGCCCGCATGCAGCCAACAACTCAGCTGAGGACGGGCCAAGATTATTCGACGTATGCTTTCTTCTTGCAAGCGTTTCTCTTATCAAGGCCTTCTCCTTCCATCATTTCTTCTCCTCGATACCTTCCGCTCCTCCTTTCGCTGTACAGTAGTCAACGAGTTGATTGTTCTAGAATTCCACCCCCCTGGATTCGCAATTTCCCCGAAACGCCCGTGCGCGCCTTGAACCCAACCCACATTCTTGTCGCTATTTTTATCCCCTTTAAAGCTCTCCAAACGTGCAACAACCGTTCAGATTGCACTTCCCCAGAGTCTCAATCTATAACCATTGTCCCAGTAGCGCGTTGGCGCCCGCCAATTGATAGCCGAGCGACAACGGATCTGGATTGCCCCGGATTTCTTGCCTGATTGCAGGCACGCGACCAGTGCGCCGTGCCAGCTCATGGAAGGGTGTGATTTGCGATAAGGTCTCGGTACATGCAGAGTGCAACGCTTAGGAATGCCACACGCCGCAAGATGGGTGGGCTCACCCTCGATCAAGGGCCGCACCGAGTCGATGCGGATGGCCCTGTTGACGTTTAGTTTGCTGGGACTACAGTATGTACTATGTACTCACCTTGGTACCCACCGGGATTGTTTCTCCATTGGACTAAATGATTAACTAACTTACCTGCTGTTTGAAATAGATTTACCTGGGGCATTGAGATGACCTGTAAGATACAAGAACTTATACAACGGACCCTCATACGAATCGACCCTCTAATAACCTTCTTTTCACCACAATAGACTGCACACCATATCTGTTGCAATTGGGACTCACGAAATCGCGAACATCGCTCGTCTGGATTGCTGGGCCCCTCTCCGGCCTGATAATACAACCCCTCATCGGTGTCATCGCCGATCGCTCACGGTCGAAATGGGGACGACGACGGCCGTTCATGATCGCGGGTTCGTTTGTGGTCACGCTGTGTCTTATACTATTGGGGTGGACGGCGGAGATTGTCAATATGTTTGTCACGGATACGGAGAAGGTATTGCTGACCAGCTGAGGTATATTTTTGAGCTGTGACTGAATTGCGCTTTCTGATCTAGGCTGCGAGGGCGACGATTGCTCTCGCTGTACTCAGCATCTATGCTGTGGATTTCGCTATTAACGTCGGTGGGTGCGGTCATACTCCGGGACACCGTATGTGATCTTGGGCTGACTCTAGACTAGTACAGGCGTGTGCGCGCAGCTTGATCGTTGACACATTGCCAATTCCTTCGCAACAAGCCGGGTCAGCCTGGGGTAAGTCACACAACAAGTGTTACGCATTGGGGGACTAACTAACAACATAAAGCTACCAGGATGTCCGCGGTTGGCCAGCTGATTGGTTATGTGATTGGATCTATTGACACTGTCAGTGTCTTCGGCACCTCCATCGGCGACACTCAATTCAAGCAAATGACGGTAATTGCCGCGCTAGCTTTACTGGTGGCTGTGACTGTTACGTCCTACTCTGTGAAAGAGAGAGTACTGATTACAGCAAGGTGAGAAGATGTTGTGTGCCTTTCTGCAAGGATTCGGTTGACTTGGCCGCAGAGATTCCGACGGAAAGGCTGGAGCTTTTCAAGTCCTCTCACAGTTGCTCAAAACGACGATGGACTTGCCTCCGCGCATCCAAGCCATTTGTTGGGCACAATTCTGGGCCTGGATTGGTACGCTGTGTGGTCTTCAGTTCCGGAGCTGAAGTTGCTAATGATCGCTAGGCTGGTTTCCATTTCTCTTCTACAGCACAACATGGGTTGGAGAGACCTACTTTCGATACGAAGTCCCCAAAGACGCAAATCGTCCTGCAGATATGCTCGGAGAAGTCGGGCGTGTCGGCAGTCTTTCGCTAGTTGTCTTCTCGTCCATCACCTTCATCAGCTCTGTCCTTTTGCCGTTTTGCGTTCAACCACCAGATTCCAAACGCCCTCGATTCACCCCTCGACCTCCTCCCGGACTAGCAGCATTGCTCAGCAAAATCACAAAGATACGCCCGGATCTCCAAACGACCTGGATGATCTCTCACATTGTTTTCGCTGCTACAATGGTATTCGCGCCTCTCGCCCGCTCTCGCGCCTTCGCTACCTTCCTCGTCGCGATCTGCGGCATCCCTTGGGCCGTCAGCTGTTGGGCTCCCTTTGCCTTTATGGGCGTTGAAATCAACCGCCTCGCCATGAATCCAGCACAAGCATCCCGCCTCTCTGGTGTAACAATGATAACTTCCACGTCTATCCGCTCAAACGCCTACAATAACGACCTTAACGCCACAGACTCCGAAATGGATGTCCTCCGACTAAACCACCACGATCCGGACAGCGACAGCGACGCCGAGGACGGGTTCTCGAATATTCCCTCGACGGGCGAGCTAGCGGGAATTTACCTGGGTGTCCTGAACGTCTACACAACCCTTCCCCAGTTTGTAGGCACATTCATTAGCTGGATCATTTTCAGTATTCTCGAGCCCGGGAGCACGAAACGCGACGATTCAGCATCGGATTCGACATTTCTGGATCTTGATAAGAGCACACCGAACGCGATCTCGATATGTCTGTTTATTGGAGCCATCAGCGCCCTTGCTGCTGTCGAGGCTACGCGGAGGTTGCGCTTCGTGTTATGATTGTCTTAGATTTCGTTTTCTTCCCACCTCACCCTAAGCTTTTGCTTTCTGCCGTCTCCTTCTAGACTAGACTAGAACAAAGAACGGGTGAGCGGTGCTACACATATATACGCTGGTCCGCTTGAGGGACCTGACGGACGACGTCGTTTATATTTCGATACCCTGGATATGATTTCCCCATACTTAGAGCATGTCTACATTAACATTCACATATGCATACCTTCCAGACATCCATCTATTACATGGAGTTCTTGACAGCGCTACAGTCTTGTTCCTGCGTACACCTCGCCATGTTTGTATGTCGCCCGCAGGCAGCGATACGATGTGGTTATTCTAATTACTTAGCTAAGCTAGATCTAATGTCTTAATTTAATGAAACGTGCATATTATACTGAAAATATTCCTATCTACGTGAACATGTACATCTTGCAAGGTTTGTGTGGACTTGAAGGTATAAATGACGAACATCCATGTTTGAGCAAAGACGCGAAGCTATCATAGCTGATAAGTTTGTCTGACCGCTGACCAACCACACTTCGCTCGCGACAATGATATTAACAACTCATTTCCATTTCTAGAGGGCACAACTGCTAGGCAACATGGACTGAAAGAGCGATGGACTGGGGCCCCGACCTTCCTTCCCAAGGTCAACCTATTAACGAAGAGGGGGAAAAAAAAGAAGGAAGACGCGATGGACTAGGGCACTAAGGTCGTCTGTCACACCTGCATGCCGGGGTTGGGGGGGGGAGGGGGAGGTGGAGCAAACCATGCCTACTGCTGTTATCCAGGGAAAGGAGCATTGTGCATTTATGGATGGACATGGAAGCCATGGTCGCACGTACCTTGCCTCGCAGATTGCGTGAATTCACCCGTCCGCAAATCGGGAAGGAAAAAGCGACGGGAAACTAAGTTCCATTGCATTCGGAGTTTAGCAACATGTATAGAAGGTGTGGTAGATATGCCCTGGGTCAAGGTGTTTTGTTGCACCTTGCCCTTCGAGGTTGAGTTTATATCTAGACTGGGAGAATGCATCATGATGCCTGCAAAGCATAGGCGATGCAAGCCGCCTCGGGGGAACGAAGTTCACCCAGTGAAGCATACTACTTGTATTAGGTTCATGGATAGATGAATAAATCCAAAAGCGGAGTTATATATATATATATATATATATATATATACTGAATTCGAGGCACTTATACCAGAGTCAACCACCTAGGTACATCACCTTTGACCTCTCTTCGATCAGACCGGCAACCAAGACAACGTCTAAGCAGTCTTCTCAGGCACTTCTGCTACACTCGCGAGCGCAACCTCCATAGTATCATAGTTAATATGCTTACTATGAGCCCTGACCTTATCAATATGCGCATCGGGCTTCGTGCCACCCGGCGCAAAGAGCTCCTCAATCTCCTTGAGCGTCTTACCGCAGGTCTCCGGGTACGTGAAGAGGAAATGGATAGCGGCGAGAACACACATGATGTCGAAGACGATGAACATCTTCCATGTGATATTCTGGAGACTAGGTAGGATGTAGAGGCTGGGAGTACTTGCATATGAATAACTCGTTGGCGAAATCCATGTTAGTTAACATTGTGAGGCACCATCAGACCACGGTTAAAAAGATCCTTCGCGCTTCATAGTGCCACCTGGACACCAATACCTTGATGTGCACGAAGGTTAGGTATCGGATGGAGGAAGCCTGACCTTGGGGAAGTCGGAGCGAGAGTTCAAAGCGGCCCCTCCAACGGACCTGACAGCTAGGAGCGACAACGGATCTGGAATTCATATCTAGGGAAAATCAATCTCGGAAATGAGTAAAATTAATGATGCAGAGGAAGTGGGAAGACCCTTGCTTTAGACATCGTAGATGATATATCAAATCAGCTGGTGGTTAAATATCGACTCAGGCACTTGCTATGTAACACTCTCCCCTGACTTCACCTGCTGAAATAACATCCATTATTATGTCTGTTTTTACTCCCATCTATAAGTACGGTGTTTTACGGTCTCCACCAATATGGGACGTAATGGACCTTCTGTAATAGGGCTCTAGCTTTCGAGAGTTTGTCTTCAGGCTCGTATGTAAATGGCTAAGGGCGATGGCATCTAAGTAAGCAGAGATAATACAGCAATTGGTGAGATTTTAAAACTTACCGTCCCAGAAGAAATAGTAGGAGAGTTTCTTTCTTCCAAAATCCCAATCTCTTTAGCGATCGTATTCAATTGATCAAGTATGACGAGCCAATTTGGATCGGTCTCCGTAAATTGGCAGATACTTTTGAGATCCGCCTCTAGGCCTATAATGTGCTCTGCAGTATGATATTCAGAATCCGCTGATTCTAGCGAGGAAGCCTAGGAGGAACTATTTATCAGTAACAAGCGATAAATGAAGAGGGGCGGAAGGATAATATATTCGAAAAGGCATTGAGCATACCGCTGGGGTGTTCTGAAGGATCGTCGTGATGTGGAAGAGCGGTGCGATTCGTACGAACATGGCTCGGAAAGTATCTAAGTTCTCGAAATCGCCTTGACTGAAATTTTCTAGAGTGGTTTGCCACGAGGGCTTGTATGCGCCCCGAAGTGGATTCTCGAAAAATACAATGGCTTCGGTGGAATTCAGAATGTTGCCCGCTTTGGGATCTATAAGAGCAGCTTCGATTATTGCTCCCCCAAGTGAGTGCCCGACAAAGATGATCGGGCGCTTTGTGCTCCCCATACCCTTCTCCTCAAGGGCTTCTATGAAGGGTCCTGTGAAGCTATGGGGATCATTGAATGACGTAAAATGGGTGGTGGAATAGCCGAAAGTGAATATGCGCGCATGTTGGTAGGCGGGAACTTTAGGTAGAAGGTCTCGCGGCCAGAAGACCGTTTCCTTGGTCCAAGTGGAAGTTGGGTTGCTAAACTCCCCGTGGACAAAGACAATACTAGACAAGAGGTTGGAAATTAGTGAGACTATATCAAAGACGGCTATAGAGTATCTAGAAACAAGAGAGCCCACTCAACGCTGAACCTTCCTGCGTCGGTTTCCGCAGGGTATACTTGAAAGAGACCTTCTTGGGTGAGCTAAAGAAGTTAGTTTATACAATAATCGGAGGGAGATAGCATGGTAGACTCATGGTCTCCGACCTTGAACTGTATAAAGTGATTAATTAAGGGGTCATCATTGGGGTCATAGTCGCAATTATGCCCGAAGGTCCACCCCGTCAGAATCTCGGACCAGGTTTTTAAGACCGGGGGCAAGTCTTCCAAGGACCCCGACATGCTCTCTGGAGAATCGTCGAATGATAAAGGGGCTACCGTGAGCTCCTCATCGTCCCCTTCTTCCACGGTTAGGTGGGAAATCCTTTTGGCAGAACTCTCAGCCTCCACATCCTCCCTCTCAGGCAGTGACAGAAGGGCGAGTCTTTCCATATGGGACGCTACATGATCCCGAATTTCCGTGTACACATCTCCGGGAAAACGCATGACTGCAAGCTTGCTAGCGGGAACGTTGATGCCGTCCTCTATTGCTGACAAGGAAAAATCACACAGTGGGCAGAGTAAGACGTCTGACTCCTTCTCAAATTCACGATTGAGGAAGCTGCTCAAATGAGCGAAAACGTCCGGAGATGGTCGGCAGCCCTGTTTCACCAAGTCTTGTAGTTCATAGTGCGGAATAGCTTCCCTGTGCTCCTCCATTAAGTGTTGTTCGAGTTCGATGGCCGTCCCGAAGAAGATATCTTCATGACCCACAATCTGACAGGAGTAGCATGTCGTATGAGCCCACCTCATGTGATGAAGCCACTCTTCAGTTGTTTTGAAACAGGGATAAGCTAAAGAGCAGTCGTTGAATAAACACACATAGGGATCCAGGTCTTTCATAACGTGTCGTCGCCACTGATGTTCCCTAGTACTGCTTCTGCCCTTCAATTCATCTTCAATTACATGACAACAAAACGGGCATTGAGTCTCAGTTTGGTTTTCATCAGCTATCTTGGGAGCCGGGGGAATATCTAGCGCGCCTCGACGCCCTGCCGCTGATGCAGTTATCCCGGATATGACGGCAGATTTTGCATATGTGGATGGAGAGACCTTGTCCACGGCCGTAGCCTCTGTTCCGACAAGTGTCTCTGCAGGACCGTGTCTTGCATCAGTTATGGGATTTGCCACAGCCTCGCCGTCTGCAGTTGTTGTGGTAACAATTGCTCCTAGGGCTTCGCCGCTCACAACATGCTGCTGTTGAGGAGTCGCAAAAATATCATCGATACCCCGTTGTAGTTTGTCTTGATGACTCTGACAGTACAGTAGTCTTTGCCTTCTATATAAAGCAGCACTGATGAATCTATCATGTAGTTTTGAGCCTGGCACTAGCCCGTGGTGTTTGGGATTATCCCGTAGACGGCTCAGCTGCCATTCGAGGTGCGACTTGAGCTCGGACAAGTCCAACGGTGGATCTTGGTTTTGTACATAACGAAGAACGCGTTCTCGCTCATTCTTTGGGCCCACACCTGGCCGTCGAACGATTGAGGTAATCCGGTATAAGCGTGAGATGATTTCTTGTATGTCACGCAGCACGTCGTGGTACCTTGGTGTCTGGTTGTCTGCTTCTTCGCTCTCAACTTCTGAGTCTATCTCTTCATCTATAACCAGAGACGCAACGGAAGAGTCGGAGTCTGAATCAGGGATTTCTGGGTCAGACCCAGGTAGTAGATAGCCTGTTCTCGCCTGAGAGCCATTAGGGGGCAACCGCAACTTGTTCGCTAGCTGGGTAAGTAAGCTTGTTAGTAATCCTCTAGCATTGGGATCATTTCGGAGACGGAAGTCGGCTGAGGCTCGCTCGCTGGCAAAGACTCCCAGATTACCTGCCCAGACTTTGAAACGGCTCTTCTGAGTTTCGAAGGCGGCTATCGAGACCTTGTCGTCTAGTCGAGGTTGTTCTGGAAATAAGAACAGTTGTGCACATTCTCGTGCATGCTGTTGTATGGACATGACACCGATGAGAGGGGATGTAGTCGGATGGATAGTGGGGTGAAGGAAGTCGCTTCCAACAAAGTCCCGTCGAAGGTGCTGGCTGGTGTCATGGATTGCCAATCAGGTTGCCGCTGAGATGCATCCTGAAGAGGGGTCGGCAAAAAGCACTCATCCTCAGCCTCACTTTCCCCAAACCTCATCACCCCGCCTTCCTAGTTTGCTATTATTGCTCTGTTTTCCGGTGGAGATAGGGTGACTGACATAGCTCCAGTTTCTGTTCTTGAAGTGGTTGCCAGCCATGGTGACTGGCGTTGAATGTGCGGGCTTGGTGCTTGCGGTCCTTCCTCTCTTCATAAGCACAGCAGAGGCTTATTCAAAAGGAGCGGAAACGCTCTGGGGCGTGATTCTCCGATCCAGAGCAGATGACGCTTTGCAAGATTTTTATTGCGAATTTCATTGGCAAATTGGCCTGCTCCATGAACAGCTGAAGAGCATTTCAAATGCTTTAGCTGACCAGGGACATATCGGTAACAATGACGATAATATTGCGTCGCAGCTCAAAACTTGGAAAAACAATGCTGGTATCAAGAAGTCTCTTATAGTGCTGTTAGGCTCTGAGGCATCGTTTCGGAGATTTGAAACCGCCACAATGAGCATTGTCAAATTGCTTGGCCAGCTTCTCCGTGAGCGCAAGACTATCTCCAGGCCGTCCCAAAAGGTAGACCCAACTTGTTATCAGAGATGCTACAACATACTGATAGCTTCAGGGCTCGATTACAGATAATGAGCAAACCATGTACGACAGGCTCCAAGAATTCGCCGTCAACAAAGAGCTGGGAAAGACGAAAACTAGCTTTGCTGAGAGGTTCCGGTTCTTCAGAGACAAGACACACCGCGATATCTCGGTGAAAAATTTGGGAATCTGGAACAAGCGTCTGGGAAAGCTAATCTCAGAAGCCGAAAGTCGCAATAAATTGACAAATCCCCGCACTGTATCGCCGCCGGCCGACATCCTACAAACAAGTCCGTTTCTTCGCAGCCTAATCGGCTCCCCTGCAATAGTCCGTGAAGTGACCCGCGATCTATATGCTGCACTAGCCGGCTGCTGGGCCTGTAGCTGCCCTGGGGGTCACGAAGCCAGGGTTTGCTTGAATATGGAGGATGCATTGGAACACGTGGGCGCGGACATCCCCATAACGTTTGACATGTTGGTCAACGTCGCGGACGGAAAGAATCTCGTAATGTGGAAGGAGGGAACAGTTCTTATTAAACTTGCTAGGCGAGTTTTGACAATCATTTTTCCATACTGGAATCGCCCTAACCATCTTTCTCCTACAGTTCCACTCGTCAGGATGATGACTTTAGATTACAAAACATCTGTGAATCTCTCGGCATTTGTCTCGCCAGTTTCAGACTACGTATCCTCATGGAACATATGAGTGGGCAACATTCTCTATGGAAGCTGGACACTAAGCCTAGACGACTGTGCTTTTCCCCTGAAGACCCCGTGCCCCTGAAAGATCTCCTCGATAACTTCTATATCATGACGCGAGCTCAAAAGTGTGAACTTGGCCTTATAGTTACCTATGCATTGCTATTGTTTCACGACAGCCCTTGGAATGCAATTCCCTGGGACAAGAACAAGCTATCATTCTTCTATAGAGCAGTCGACGAGCCAGACTACCTTCGGCCCTTCATCACCACGCGCTTCGAGAAAGGCAATACCGAGGTTGGGACCAGAGGAGAAAACGTGTTCCATCGAAACTACAATATTCTCAGACTTGGTATTCTTCTTATCGAGATCTTCACGCAGTCGAGGATTGAGCGGTTTCGGACAGCTCAAGAGAGAAGGGAGGTACGACCGGAGACAGAGGCCAACACTGACCTTCGAGTTGCGTATCGCGTGGTAGAGAAGTTGGACGACGTGCCATACCGCGCTGCGATCAAATCCTGTCTGGAGCTCGATTGGTTTCCTGAGGGCCAAAGAGTCCTACTTGAAGATCTAACGGTGAGGAAGGGTATATACGAGAATGTGATAGAGCCCCTGAAACGAGAACAGGGCTTTGCATCCTAATTTATGAATACCATTTTTCCTACGGGCATTTTTGAATCGTGTCCTGTGTATATAAAATTGCAAGAAAGGTGGTTCTCTCTTAGAAATTGACTTCCGATCCATTGGTATGAAGGTTGTTTGCGTGCCTTTATTATATTTTTGCGATGGTCTAATAGCCGACGGGTATGAGGTTCAGAGGATCAGTAAGAGGATGGCGAGGACGATGTCTTTTGCTATTTTGAGGACTTTCTAGGAGAATAGCTGGAGCAATCATGAAATGAGTAAGACTTATAATGGATATCCAGATGATACCTTGTTATTGCGGCAGCACGTTACTGGCCTGTCCCCGCGATGGATCTGCACGGCGCTGCCGGTTGTTAGGGCTTGTTGCAGAAAGAAAAATTCGGAACTCCCACTAGACCAGGAGGTAACCAGCCATAAACATATGGCCATCATAATACTTACTGGTTAGATCAGATGGAGGCAAAAGTTCCGGTTAGTTCGGCTCCTACTAATCATTACAGGTGCTGTGGTGGGGGAATTCGAAGCGGGGCCAGACTCTGGTGCGAGAAAGAAACCTGTCCACACTACAGCGGCAATCGCAGTCGCGCCAAAGGCTGGAATCGAGACTATACCCGTAAGAAGACCTCGAGGCATGCACCTAGCCACGCTATCTTCTGCAGAGGGCTCCGTGTTCGGCTTTTCGCTCTTTTTTGTAACCTATAAGCTTGTAGTTGTGAAAGAGGGGTAAGTTGGGACACTGTACAGTAAGACTTTTTCTTATCAGAGCAATTACTATAAGGTTGCGATAGTGGGAGATTAGATCATTCCTTTGCTGATATATAATCGATCGGTTCTCCGACATAGTTCCAATTCTTTCCAAACCATCTTCAATTGATCACAATTGCAGGAGTAGGATTGCAATGGCAACCGAGATTCAAATTACGCAGCAGCTGAAGAAGGGGGAGGTTGATGCCCTAGAGAAGATCCTAAGACGCACAGCGTCCTCGGTATGTTTTTCTCTTTCTCTGAATCTAGTCCAGCAAGCAGCTTATCATATTTTTTAGCCTGCCATAAAAGCATCCATCAGCCCCATCCGGCGACGTGGAAGCCATGGTACTACAATCCATCTCATTTTTCGTCCACCCCAATCCACATACACAAGCTAATCCCAGACTGCAGATGAAGAAACGCTCCTGCCAGTGACATTCAAGATTCACGTCTCTTCCACCCTTCAACGTCTCCTTGACCAAGAAGACACAGACCACAACATCCAAATCACGACTGCCGACAAAGGCCCCAAAGTGATAACGCTAGGAACTACAAACTCTGACTCGTCGCGCACCCGACAGCTGCGTGGCACGTACCAGCTGGCTAACCTACTCGAGACGCTGTACCTCGCGCGTGAAAAGAAGCGTGGACTCGAGTTTATCGCATGGAGCGACATCACAGAGAACCCCGTTGATCGGGTCGAACGCAAGATCCGCGAGCAGTACTGGGATACGCTGACCAGAAGGCTGGATGCGAGCCTTATCGAGGTTGCAGCGGTCGATCCAAAGGACTGGACGGGGTCCGCCAGGCCGCGAATCTATATCCCAGCTAGCGAGAACCAGCAGTTCGAGTACTATTCGCGGATTGCAGCAGAGAGGCCGGAGCTTGATCTTGATGTGCAGTATCTCCCTGCTGGGGAGATCACCAAGGAATTCGAGTACAGCCTGCGTGACAAGCCGGGTCTTCTCGCACTCGAGATGGAAGTCCCCGAGGGTGCAGATCCAAATGATATCACGTCTATGCGCGGGCTGGAATTCCTCGTCCCTGGTGGGCGCTTCAACGAATCCTACTACTGGGACAGCCACTTTATCGCGCTAGGTCTGCTGGAGATTGGCCGGACCGAAACGGTCAAACACATCATGCGCAACTTCATCTTCCAGATCGAACACTACGGTAAAGTCCTCAATGCAAATCGCTCGTACTACCTCACCCGCTCGCAGCCGCCGTTCCTGACTGATCTCGCCTTGCGGCTGTATAACGCGACCAAGGATCAGCCTGACGCAGTCAGTTTCTTGCGTATATCGATTCGCGCCGCGGTCAAGGAGTATACGCAGGTTTGGATGGCGGAGCCGCGGTATGACCCCGTCTCTGGTCTAAGTCGTTTCGGGCCGCCGGCCATGGGGATCCCCCCGGAAGTTGAAGAAGGGCATTTCGATTGGGTGCTAAAGCCGTACGTGGAGAGGTATGGGGTCACGGCTGAGGAGTTTGTCAAGCGGTATAATGAGGGAATTATCAAGGAGCCCGAACTGGATGAGTTCTTCCGGCATGATCGTGCAGTTCGTGAGTCTGGGCATGATACCTCGTGCGTCTCCCTCCCCTAACTCCTATAGAGACAGCTACAGTTCTAATCCAGAATATAGCAACCGCTTCGCATCCGGCGCCGCAAATTTCGCAACTGTCGACTTGAACTGCCTACTATACAAATACGAAACTGACATCGCGCACGCCCTCGAGCACATCCTCAACAGCACCCTCTCAACCCCCAACGACTCTCCATCCAAGCCCTGGACGCAGCGCGCAGCCCTCCGCCGTAATCGGATGATGCAGTACCTCTGGTCCGAAGAGCACTCCATGTTCCTCGACTACAACACCGCGACCCAGTCACAGTCTTCCTATGAATACGTCACGACGCTATACACGCTCTGGAGCGGCGTCGCAACTCCGACTCAGGCCGCCCTCCTCGTGAAACATGCCCTTCCCAAATTCGAACACGTCGGCGGCCTCGCATGCTGCACCTTGGCTTCGCGCGGCCCTGTATCGCGCTCGCGCCCGCAGCGGCAATGGGATTATCCCTACGGTTGGGCACCGCACCAGATGCTAACCTGGGAGGGACTTAGGAGATACGGGTACATTGACGAGATGGAAAGACTCGCGTACCGCTGGCTGCAGATTGTGACACAGGTCGCGATGGACTACAACGCGGCTGTCACAGAGAAGTATGATGTGACGCAGTTGGAGAATCCGGCGCGCGCCGAGAGTGAGTATGGGAATCAGGGGCTGCTCTTCAAGGGGGCGAATCTGGAGGGGTACGTTTACTTTCCCCTGTCTTGTCCTTCTTACTTCTATATCCTACATAGAAGGCTTCGAGTGTGAGTACGTGAATCGCTAATGTTTCTGCCCAATAGGTTCGGCTGGACGAATGCGAGTTTCTCGTACGGCTTGAAGCTGCTGAGGCATAATCGGGTGATGATCAATGGATTGAATCTACGGGTTCCGTACGATAAGTTGAAGTTGAAGAAGTGATTGTGTCGTAGCTGGGATCTGGTTGGATTTGGTATGTGAAGTTTTATCTAGAGTTGGATATTGTTCTATAGGCATCTAAGTTTTATATATACAAGCCAGGCCGCTTGTTCATGTCTATCCGGGCATATGTAGAAGATTCTAGTCATAAATGTAGTAAAAAGCTCTTTTCTAAACGCAAGTCGCTTCGGTACTATATACTTGTTTTCGTTTTTATCATGTCTCCTCGGCTCATTAAATCGTCAATCCGAAAACATCGATCAATCTATCCAAGAGTAGCGAAGCCTGCCAGAACCACATTGCAATCAGGCATGAGCAGTCGCTGGGTTCCTCAACATCAAACAAACATACAACGCAAGCATCTTACTCGCGCCCGTGACAATCGACGGAACCACCACCCAAACAAACAGCTCCAGCGGCGTAATCGCCATAATCGACGTAAACACCAACGTCCCCACGATAAGCTCAACGAGCGGCGGGAGCTGCGAGGAGATGAGCACGACGCGGCGCTCGGGCCAGGCAATGTCACGCAGGATGATGGGCAGGATGCCCATGACGAGCGCGGTTGAATGGGCTGTAGACGATCTCGCTGGGGTCCGGGCAGGTTTGTTGCGCGGTTGCCAAGGGGGCTACAAAGGCGAGGAGGAAAAGGAGTTGTTGGGAGACAGACATCTTGGAAGGCTGATTGCGAATGCGTGTCCACTTCTGTCTTTTCGATATATCCTCAAGCGGGTATAATGGTCAAGCAGGAGGCGATGGTAGTCTTCATAGAGTTCCTTGAATTAGAGGGCTGTCCCAAGTGGAAGAAGGGCGATTTATATGCTGCACATCGCAGATACTTTAGCGCGTGGGGCCAGACAGAGCACCTGCTCTCACTCAGCCCAACGTTATACATCTTAAACTGTGAGCAGCCTCATTCAATTTGCAAGAATCCGGCGCTAAGCCCTCAGGCGTCGTTGGCGCTGAGACTTGAGATGCCAAGTTTCGCAAATATCTCGAAGAGCTTGATCAGTCTGTGCTTGTGTTAGCAGGATCAAGTATCAAGGTGATGCCGAGAGCAGTCTACTTCGTAAGAAGCAAAAATGCAATGCCGCACACCCTTTCTCATCCTTTGCTTCAAATACTGCCGAGATTTCATAGCCGCAAGTGCTCGAATATTTTGTATGTCGTATACGGAGTAGGTGGCCATGTATTTACAGACGTTCCACTTATTATCAAGCTCTGCCAGCCCTCAAATCAGTACTTGTACGTCGATATATAGCGCAGTACGTTGTGTAACACCAGATAACCAGGGACATACGGAGCAGTGGCTAAGCCTCTACTTTTCGATTGCTTGAGCGTCCAAGCTCAAAGTCCTTTTCTGGTTGGCCAAGGCACGGCCCGCACTCTGCCCTGATTGCGCGGCTTGTTTCCATGTGGGACCCAAGCGGCGTGAACCTTGTTCCTGAGGGAAACTTTCACAGTTGTGAATGTGTGATTTGGTGTTCCTGACGGCAGAGAACTCTCCCACCTCGACTCCTGCCAGTCCTGGCTACCACATTATAAGGTTTAGTTTGCCCAACGGTCTGGCGGCAAAAGAGATCCTCTGCCCAGTTCGCAGGGAGCTGCTCTGGTCAAGTCGTAGACGAACCGATCAAGAGGCTAGCTAATAGTCCGAGGACTATTCATTGTTTGGTGGGATACGTCCTTCCTATTCTTCGTATCATCACGATATTGCAATCACCTGGATGGGAAGGTGTAAGGGAAACTCGCGGAGTAAGGGCACATAAGTCGTAGTCTGTCTGCTGTCGAGCCAGATCTGTGGTGCTCCCAACATTTTGGTCCAGCTGGAGAGGAAGCAATTTCCAGTGTTCCTCAGCAGTAGGTTGAACGATGGGGTAATGGTTAAGGCTGAGTCTGCGTCACTTAAAAAACCATTTGCTTGCTCTTGTACGACGCATAGAGTGAAACCAAGAACTCTAGCAACAGATGGCTGCTGTGTTGCAGAGTACAGGTAAGAATACAGATCCCTGATTTCAAATTCCAGAACTAGTTATTTGGGTTGAACCACTTCAAACAGGCTCTTGTTTATTGTATGTTAGCCTCTTAGGGCTAGGAAGGATGCGGAGATTAGTGCCTGGGTGCCTTAGACGCGACCTTGAGTGGTGTCTTACCAAGAAACAAAGCTTCAATGCTCAGACCACAGCAAAAGTATATCTCTTTCCAACTTGACACCAAGGTATGTCCTGAGTACTTTACAGAACCGTTCTTGGTGGATTTTCGTGTTCACCAGCAAAACTTGCGCTGCCCTGATTGGCGGAATCCTTAATTGATACGCGCTCACGTGATGTCGACGCGGGCGGCGGCGCGTCTCGAACTGCGGAGAAGCAGAAAAAGTCGCCTTTGGAGATTCCAGATTCTGCAACGGTGTTGAAGAACGTCGGGCTGGATTCACTCCCACCAACCCGCCACAATGGATGACACTGTCCCTGATACCCCTATCAACAACAAGAAGATCGTCCACAGCACTCCTCCGGGCAGTGTTGTGGACGACGGGGAGTATGAGACGATCGCCACCCTCCCTGCGAACCCTCCCCAACACCTGCTGGCAACACAAGCTCTGTCCCCTTCCCAGCGCCTTACCCAGCCGACGCAGCTCGTGGACCAGCCGTACTCAGCGAAGAGCAATTCCGTCGTTCAAGTTGCAGCTTCATCTCCTCTCCGCGCTGCCTCGTCTCCCTCCCGTCCTTCGCCCGTCGCTGGTCGCCTTTCGAACCTGATGGCGCCGAGCGGTACGCGTTTTTGTCCTCCAGCGAAGCGTGTCCCGGTAATCAATCTAGATGACGAGCCAACATACCGCGGAGGTTCCTCAGACGATGACATTCAAATGAGCACGGATATCAAGCCGGCGATGTTCGTCAAGTCTTCCAAGAGCCCAGAGAAGAGCTCACCGTTTGATCGGTTCAAAGAGATCACTTCCTCCGCAGTCTACGATCCTTCAAATGTGCATGGGAAACGACCCGCTGCAGACCCTGCCGTGAAGGGGGTCGCAGTGAAAAAAGTTCGCCAGGGCGGCCCTTCACGCGCTCAGCCGGTGGAGGAGCAACCGCTCACGCTGAATGACATTGAGGATTACCAATTGCGAGTGAAGGTTGAAAGGATATTGAAGGTCTTACCTCAGAAGTCGGTGAATGACTGTGCGCAGGCTCTGTTGGCAAAACGAGGTAACTATGAAGATGCGCTGGACTATCTTGCTAGCATCGAGGACCATAAAGCGGTCACATCTGAGGATGAACTGCGCATGGACCACAAGTCTCTCCCAGTGTCGCACGCAAAGCAGAACATCAAAGCTCGAGGAAGGATCCAGGATAAGTGGGCAGCAATGAATTTACCCAAGTCACAAAAGCCCCAAGAGGAGGAAGAATCAAAGCCGCGGAAGCGTTTGATACGAGGACCACGCACTCAATCACCAGGATTATCGTCTAGCCCGCCACAAAACACAACTCCTCCTAAGAAAGCTTTTGGTCGGCTAGTGCAAGGACGTAGGCGTCCATCTCCGGCACGATCAGAGTCACCCGAGGCACCTCAGGAGTTTTCTGACGATTCAGACTCGGCATTTGATGGCCCAGACGGCTCAGGCGTCGACTTGAAAGTGCTTGGATTTTTCAACAAGTGCAATGCTCCAGACCTTGCGGATATCGCCGCTATCACGGAAGATCTCGCTGAATATATAATCAGCCAGCGGCCATTTGCTTCCTTAGACGAAGTTCGGGTCATTCCATCTCCACCCTCTGACCAGCCATTGACTAAGACCGGAAAGCGGCGCAAGGCCCCTAAGCCGGTTGGCGACCGCATCGTGGACAAATGTCTCGACATGTGGGTGGGTTACGAGGCTGTTGATTCGCTTGTCGAGCAGTGTGAAAAACTGGGACAGCCGATTGCAACGGAGATGAAGCGATGGGGTGTTGATATTTTCGGGAAACGCGAGGGCGAGCTTGAACTGGTATCTCTGGAGCCGCCGGGATCCCACGACTCTGGCATCGGCACACCCGCTAGCCAACGATCAGATGATGATAGTGACGGTCCCGAGTCAAGGTCTCGGAAGAAATCTCGATTCATTTCACAACCAGGGATCATGGCGGAGGATTTGAAGATGAAGAACTATCAGGTTGTCGGCATAAACTGGCTGTCGCTTCTATTCGAGAAAGAACTCAGTTGCATCCTAGCAGATGATATGGGCCTAGGAAAGACGTGCCAGGTCATTGCCTTTCTGGCGCATTTGTACGAGAAAGGCATCAAAGGCCCGCATCTTGTTGTCGTCCCGTCGTCCACCATCGAGAACTGGCTTCGAGAGTTCCAAAAATTTTGTCCTACTCTCTCAGTCATGCCATACTACGCTGACCAGGCGAATCGAGCAATTATTCGCGAGCAGATAGAGGAGAACCGAGACAGCATCAACGTTGTCATAACCACCTACACAATCGCGAAGGCCAAGGTGGACGCGCACTTCCTGCGGAACATGGATTTCTGCGTGTGTGTCTATGATGAGGGGCACATGCTCAAGAGCAGTACCTCCGTTCTTTACGAGAAATTGATCCGGATTCGTGCTCGCTTCCGGCTGCTTTTGACGGGTACGCCGCTCCAGAATAATCTGCAGGAGCTGGCTTCGCTGCTAGGGTTCATCCTTCCAAAGGTGTTCCAGGAGCGGAAAGAAGATTTGCAGTACATCTTCGCCAACAAGGCGAAGACCGTTGATGAATCTCATTCCGCCCTTCTTTCAGCACAGCGCATTGAACGCGCCAAGTCAATGCTCAAGCCATTCGTCTTGCGGCGGAAGAAGCACCAGGTCATTGACCTACCAGCAAAGACATCTCATGTCGGATACTGCAAGATGAACGCCGCTCAACGCGAGATCTACGAACACGAGCAGAACGAAGTGAAGAAGCTCCTCGCAGATCGCGCAGCCGGAAAGAAGACCGGCAACAAATCCGCCAACATCCTCATGAAACTCCGACAAGCAGCCATCCACCCTCTCCTCCACCGTCGCCACTACACCGACAAGATTCTCTCCCAAATGTCCAAGGCCTGCCTCAAGGAAGATCACTGGTCTCTTTCCGACCCAAACACCATCTTCGAAGAACTCCAAGCTTACAACGACTTTGAATGCCACCAACTTTGCCTCTCAAATAAGAACTCACTCGGCAAATTCGCCCTGAAGAATAACGAATGGATGGACTCAGGCAAGGTCGAAAAACTCTGCGAACTTCTCCAGCGCTTCAAGGAGAACGGCGACCGCGCCCTAGTCTTCTCGCAATTCACCATGGTCATGGATATCCTCGAGGACGTCCTCGAGAACCAAAACCTCTTATTCGTCCGCCTGGACGGCCGCACCTCCGTTGACGATCGCCAGTCGATCATGGACGAGTTCCACGAGCGAACTGACATCCCCGTTTTTCTCCTCTCGACGAAAGCCGGCGGCGCAGGTATTAACCTCGCGTGCGCGAACAAGGTCATCATCTTCGACTCGAGCTTCAACCCGCAGGAGGACGTGCAGGCCGAGAACCGCGCACACCGAGTCGGGCAGACTCGCGAGGTCGAGGTGATCCGCCTCGTGACGAAGGATACAATCGAGGAGCAGATCTACGCTCTGGGGCAGACGAAACTCGCCCTTGACCAAGCCGTTGCGGGCGACGACGCTGCCGAGAGCAAGAAGTCCGAGGAAGCTGGTATAAAGGCCGTCGAGGAGATGGTTCTTGCTGATATGACGCAGAAGGAGGTCAAAGCCGAAGTTTCCTGAAGATGACTCGGGGTTCTTTTCTTTTCTTCTTTTTTTCTTGTGACCTGTTGTCAGTTAGGTTAGATGAAGTACTTGTTTATTAGCGGTGGTTGGCACGATATACTTGCATAATGGGCCATGCGGCTTGGGCAGTGCAGCTCAGCTTGGCTCAGTTACTTGGGTGATATACTTTGTTGGACAATGCGTTTCTTTGGCTTATATGCTGGTCCTCTTAATCTAATTTTCTGGCGCGTCCTTTCCGGTATACTTTGAGGCGTTTGGGCAATTTTTCCCCAGACATGTTGGTCTGATGATAGACAGCAGCCAATACAGGGCGATGAGCAGTGAGAGCCTTGTCATACATACTAATATTACATTTTCACATCCGAGATATTGGGTATTAACACCTTCCATCCTTTCCTCAAGACATCAGGGGAGCAACAGCTCGTCGCCTAAAATCATTCCTTCTTCCCCTCCTTAACCCTCCTATCCAACACCTCATCCACAATTCCCAAGTCCAGCGCCTCCTTTGCCCCCATAAAATAATCGCGCTCCATCAACTTCTCAATATCATCCAGCGTCATCTCCTTCTTCCCATTCATGTGCCTCTTATAGATCTGGTTTAGCTGATGCCTCACTCTGAGGATCTCCTTCGCATGGATCGCAATATCCGTCGCCTGCCCAAAGTATCCCCCAGAGGGCTGATGAATCATGATCGAGGAGTGCGGTAAGCAGTATCGCTGTCCCGGCGCCCCGCCGCAGAGGAGCAGCGAGCCCATGGAGGCGGCCTGTCCGACGCAGATTGTGGAAACGGGCGACGCGATGTAGGTCATTGTGTCGTAGATTGCGAGACCGGCGGTTACGGAGCCGCCGGGGGAGTTTATGTATAGGTGGATGGGCTTTTGTGGGTTGTCGGCTTCGAGGAAGAGGAGCTGGGCGACGATCGATGCGGACATGGTTTCGGTTACTTCGCCGTTGAGGCAGATTATTCGTTCCTTTTGGATTTCTTTCCTTAGTAATGGTTATAGAAGATAGAGACGGGATCAGGAAAGATGTACCTTAAGCAGCTTGGAGAAGATGTCGTCTGCCGGTCTGGTTAGTGGTGATGGTCGCGTGCATGCTAAGGATGGTTACGTACAGGTGTGCCAGCCACCTCCCTGCAATAATATATTATTGTATGCTCTTTCCATATGACTGCTCAATTATAAAAGAGAGACTTACCACCGTCTCCGTCACAAAGGGTGTCGGCGTCCATGCCCGCGGAGATTGCGATTGTGACAGGGCTGGAATGGCGCTGGAGAAACTCCGGGTTAATGAGGCGCGAGATGCAGGGCGACAAAGTCGCAATAATGACCGGCTTGCATTCATGGTGAGGTGAAGATAGGAAGAAAAGAGGAGGAAGATGCGGAGATGTAGGTGGAGGGAATGGAGGTGTTGCAGTTCGGAGCTACTGACTTTGAGCCGCGCGGAAGCTTCAAAACGTCAGTTTCCGCTCGGGGAAATTTCTCCCTCTTGCTCTCCTCAACAATGGAACGACTACACAGCCGGATCCCATACGCGCAATGGCGTCTCAAAGTATTCCGTCAGCTATTTTTGTCTTCGAATGCGTCGAATTCAAGCTTCCAGTCTCGTCGCACCTACTCTACTACCAAAGATGACCAAGAGACAACCTCACCCAACAGCCAGCAGCACGTCGATCACAACAGTCGCAACAATAACAGACCAGGAAACTCAAAGCCCCCTTCCGAACTCCTCCCTCAATCGCCTCTCATAACACATCCGCGCCCTGGCCCCGCCATCCGTAACCACAAAAAGCGTCTCCCGACGGCTGTGGATCGCAGCAGGCTCGAGCAAAATCCCTGGGCCATGGCCCTTGCATCGCCCAGTCGATATTGTGTGCTAAGTGGCTCTCGAATTCCAAAGGAATTCTTGATAGACTGGAGTGCAGTCGTAGAAGATGATCCATCAAGGCCGGCGGCGCCAGAGCCAGAATCGGTAACAGACACCAGGCGTGAGAAGAGGAAAGTTCGAGACGACTCGAACATCTGGCTTCTCCCAGTCAGCCTCTTAGAGGACAAGTTGGCAGGACTTCAATCAAGTGGGCCGCAACCCCTCAAAGTTCGCATGCTCAGCCGGATGTCGATATTAGAAAAGATGACGTCGAATATCCTCCTCCATTCTAAACGAAAGACCTTGCCAATTACTAGCCTCATCCCATCCCGTTGGAAAGTTGCACTTGGCGGTACGTGGACATCGGTCAATGACCAGAGACTTTGCTGGCGCCCTGATATGGCCGAGTTTGTACGTTGGGCGCACCGCGCCCATGCGATGAAGAGCTTAAAGCGTGCGACGGGTAACCGCAGGCAACATGACCCCAGATATGGCGCTTGGAAGTCGATAAACATCCAGACCCCGTACTCGGAAGAGGCACTGATCGAAGGGTTGAAACGGGTAACGCCGTTTGAGCGGATGGGCGATGGCGCTGTTTTGGTGCTGGGAGACGGCCACTCAACAACTGATCTGCCGGAACTCATCACCATTCCAGCGCTTGGAAGCAAGGTACCCGTCTTCGATTTCACTCGGTTGTTCTCAGAAACTGAGCTTGAAGAAATCCGAGGGTATGATTCTCGGCTCCAGCAGTTCGCGGTGTTCTTCAGGCCGAGCAATCGTTGGACGGTTGAGGCTGTCCTTGCGCTTTGGAAGCTGCAGGGATATATTAGGGAACCGCCAACTTGGCCAAATAAAGAGAGCGAGGTCGCTAACTAGCAGGATTCGAGTGTACTCTATTTCATCCATATACCCTGTTTATGTATCTATATCTAACTACCTCTGAGCACTTCTTATATCTATTGCACTCATTGCCCCGCAAGAAGATCAGACAGCTTATCCAAATACACCATCGGTCTTACATCCCCCTCTACAAAATCCTCCTTACTACTAACCCCCGTGAGTACCCCCAAGGTCCCGCCAAGCTTTCCCTCAAGCCCGAATCGGATATCGGTATTCGCGCGGTCACCCACCATGCACGCGCGCGCACGATCAAACTGGAACTTGCCCTCAATCGCATCCATCATTGCCTGATTAGGCTTCCCCAGCGAAACAGGCTCCTTGCCCCCGAGCATGAAAATCAGCGGCGCACTCACCGACCCCGCACCGGGGAATAGCGTCCCCGAGTTTGGCAGCGTCGAGTCGATGTTCGTCGCGAGGAACACCGCGCCGCGCCGGATGTAGTGGTATGCGAGCGCGAGCTTGAGGTAGTTTAGGTGGAAGTCGAGGCCGACCAGGACGACGCCAACTTCTGGGTCGAGCAGGGACTCGTCACCGGCGGCGATGAGCTTGTAATCTTCCGGTTTTATGTCGCGGCGGTACGTAGGGTCAGTTCCGCCGATGAAGGGGACGTTCTCCGAGCGCAATTCTTGTTCTATGCCGCTTTCGCCGAGCACGAAGACTTTGCGTTTTGTGGGTGGGAGGTTGAGGATTCGCGAGATGTAGATTGAGGCGCTGTAGGAGGAGGAGAAGATTTCTTCCTGTTCGCGTATTAATGATTCTCTTCTACTTGACAAACCCGGGGGCTTTGACTAGGGCAGGGGTATCTACCGTTGTAGCAGGAATCCCGAGTGCCTCTAGCTTCTTCTTGTAATCTGCTCGTGACTTGGTGCTATTATTTGTGACGAAGACCACCCGTTTGCCTGCATCGCAAAGGTGTTAGTCGGTATTCGGGTTGTCAAATCGTAGCAAGGCCATACCGTTTGATCTAAGGAGATCCAAAGTCTCAACTGTCCCTGGAAAGAGGTGATCTCCGGACCATAAGACACCTAGTATATAATCTCAGTCCGATTGCTTTGATATCCCGGTGCCGTGGGACTGGTTTCGCAAGGCTTCGTTGAGTCAAAAGCACGTACCGTCGCAGTCAAACAGGAAGACCTACGACCACTCTTGTCAGATTGGGCTCACTAGTGGTAACATCAATCTCCGAATCCGTAGACTCACATCAAACTTATCCAAGAATTCCTTGATTCCCGCGGCGTTGCCGGTCAAGTAGCGGGGTACGGCCATTGCGGGGTACGGCGCGAAGGACGAAATAGAGAGATCAGTGGGCGGGTCTGAGGGTTCACGGATATATAAAGGAGATTCTAAGTTCGTAGGTAAGTTTGCAAGCGGCAATTCAATGGAATAAAAGGAGTCAGAGGGTGTTCATGAGGTTCGGAGAGCTTGCCGTCATCCCTCGGGGAAAAAGCGGGCGCCCAATCTACACCGGACTACGGAAGTGTATGGCTCGGTTTATATTGGCGCCAGGAATCCAATCCTACTTGCACGACATCCGTAGGAGATCAATATAACTATTACAGACCATATGGTCTTTAAATCCAGTTCATACAATCATTAAGATGTTTCGGGCTATACCCTGGCGGCCAGCAAGTGGCTGAGGTCCGTATTGATTCCATGCCGTCTCGTTAGGGTCGCGGTTACGTCCCGAATATATGTATGGCACCCGGGGAGGTGAGGTCAGGGTTTCTCTCGGGGTACAAGTTCGTAGAATTGTTTATTCATGACGAAACTTGTCTATGATCCACCCAAGATTCCAGAAATCTTCAGAGCCACGTCGAGTATAGATAAATGTTCATCAGCGCCGTCGACTAACCGCTTGTCCATATCCGAGAACACCATAACGATTTTGTTCTTTTGAATGTCGGGAATAGCGTCATTGTAGACCATCCGTCGGTACAGCTGGAACTGTTAGTGTCAAGTGTGCATAGGGGAATGAATAAGTAAATACCTGTACGAGTAGTTGTGTCGCACTCCAACCGTCCGCTACAATATCCGTAACCACCTTCGATACGGCCTCATATGAAGAACCGAGCTTCTTGGGCTGCATAGCCTGGATCAATTGATCCAAAATGCTCTCAGGAATCACACCAGCGATCTCTTCAATGGTCTTAACGGTGACGGTCTCTGACCCCTGGTCTTTCATCTCTTCATCGTCATCTCCATCCTTCGCTCCAGACTTTGCGGCCCCGACTAGCCGAGCAGCACTCTGCATATATGTGATAGCACGTCGCAGATCGCCATCACTGCACGAAATCAACTTATCAACAACACCATCCTCGAGCGACAGATTTTCCATTTGCGCGATTTGTGCCAGCCTATCCCCAGCAGCTGAGTTGTCCAGTGGCTTGAAGCGGAACTTGCTGCATCGACTGGCGAGCGGTTCAATGATTCGCGTGACATAATTACAGACGAGACAAAAACGGGTGATGCGACTGTACTGCTCCATCGTGCGGCGGAGGGCAGATTGCGCATCCTGTGTCATGCTGTCGGCTTCATCGAGGATGATAATCTTGAACGGAGGGCAGGGGTATTTTTCGAAGTATGAGGCATCTAAGCCAGTTGGGTGACTGAGCTGAACACGCGCGAAACCTTTGACCTTTTCACGGACAATTCCAATACCACGTTCGTCTGAGGCGTTCAGTTCGAGGATGCGGGAGCGGTAGAGCGCAGGGCCAAAGAGGGACTTGGCAAGGGCGAGGATTGTTGATGTTTTTCCGGTGCCTGGAGGGCCATAGAAGAGCATGTGAGGCAGCTGTATAGCAGGATTAGCCTCGGGCACGTTCGTTGACATCCCCAAATAGAATCACATACATTTGAAGCTTGCAGTGTTCGTTGGAGCACTTTCGTCGTGTGATCTTGAGCAGCGACGTCGTCTAGTGTTCTAGGGCGGCTAGAGGTTGTCAATTCAAACAAGATTCATGCTGTCGTAAGGCTCTGCGACATACTATTTCTCTACCCATGGTTGCTGTCTCGGCTGCTCTTCTTTTCCTTCTGTTGGCTTCGGTTTTGAGCTTCCGGCCGCAGCTGCAGCCGCGCGAGCTTTATTATTGAAGAAATTGGCTGCCATATTGGCCCTTCCAGTTCAAGGCAATGCAGAGATATGCTGAAGGGCGGTTTGGAGGGTACTAGCAGCAGAATTGGTAAAGCTCGACTCCTCCACAAGCTCGAGGAAGCTCAAGCCGCAAGACCGTGTCGAGGCGCGTCACGCGTTGAGGTATCACGTGTTTAGTAAATCCATTAAGTTTAAGAGATCAGCCAGCGTCAGAACCCGTTCGAAAGTCGGCATTCATACTCCGTAGTGTGTTTCCTATTATCCCTAGCAAATATCTTTGAAGGTTAGTGCTACATTCTTGAGAAAAGAAACCAAACGTTGCGCTCCTGTAGTGTGTCCTCATTCAGTCATATCAATGCATTATCTATAGTTCATCCCTCCGGTTCTGCAAGACTTCAGTTGCCTCATACATCCTCTTCTTCGTGTTGGGAGGGATTTCCGCCTGGCGTTGCAATTCCTCAGGGGAGAAATCATCAAGGTTTGTTCCTGAATCGTCACTATTTTCCTCCACAATTTCGCCAATCTTATCAATTATCCAGTCGCGGTTCGCTGAATCCGTACCTGGAACTTGCTCAGGTATAGCATCCGCTCTAACCCCGGGGACCTTGGCTTGTGGTACGTGATCCAAAACCGGTGTCTCCTGCGCTGGGATTTCGGGCATCGCTGTAGCAGCGGAAGACTGAACAGCATTGCTGGCAACTCCTACCGCGGCCGAAACTCCAAAGACGGATCGTAGGATAAGTTTGAATGGCAGCCATACAATCCACCAGAGGGGGCCATATAGTAGCCGTCGAAATACCAGCCACGAGATCGTGCCGATCAGGATATAGAACGCTGTCTCTAGGTACCATGTATCTGATTTCTGTGAACGAAGAAGAGATCCGACGAGATTCCGTGAGGATGTGAGTAATGTGTCAAGACCACTATATGATTCTCCGAGAGTCGATAGCGCGGCGCTCGATTCTTCTGTAGGACGCATTAGACCATCAAAACGCAAGCCCGGCAAGTTGAGACCATACCCAGAGTCTGGTGAGCAAATTGACTGCGCGACAACTCTGCCTGCATAAGCTGATGTGTCCGTCTCAATGCCGCCGTAACATCCATCGAGGCATTCTTGACTATGTCATCTTGGGTCAAATTTTCCTTCGCCTGATTCCGTTTCTCAACAGCACTCTCTGTTCCAGAGAAGACTAGCTCTCTTTCCTTCCGCCGTGCAGTCTCCGCATTGCGCTTGGCTTGCAACTGTGCGTTGCGGAAGTCTCCTCGCGTCCTAGAATACACAGTGCACGTTAGCCTCATGTCAAACTTAGTCCAAGGGACACCAAGAACTCAGCCCACCTTTTCAAATCACCGCTCAAGCGTCGTGTCAGCGCAATGACTCGCTCTTTCTCCGTTTCCTTTTCCAAATCTTGTCCCTTCCGCCTGCTATCTGCGGAGTTTTCTAAAGCGTCCACATCGACCTTTAATAGCTCCAAATCACCCTCGGTCTCTTTTAGTCGAGAATGGATTTCCGCGCCAAGTTCAATGCGAGATTCATCTCCCTGTCCAACTGCCGTAGTGAAATGGTGTAGTCGGGAAATGAGTGGATGAATCTGAGAGAGAGCACTCGATAGCTCTTTGAGGCGGGATTGAAGTGCGGAGATTGTTGACATCGTGGAGAAAATATTGATTGCCGGAGTTTTGTTTAAGATTGCAGAGTCCGCTAACTTAGCTAACTTTGCTTCATGACAGTAAAAAGAGATTTGCCAATATCGCAAGGAATTTCGAAGCGAGAGCTTCCCCGACAAGTGTCCAGTCAATATGCCACCGACATCGTCATCGGTTCCTGGAGCCGGAGGATGTTTGCACCGTTTGCAGCCGATCATCCAACGCTCTCCAGTAATTTGTCCGGGATTTTCCCGCAGGACGACAGAGACAAGCAATTGAGAATCATTGATCTTCACACGTTCGGTCCTAGACCCCTCGAGCTTCAAGACTCCCACTCCGTGAGTTACTCAATCTGTCAATACCCGTACATTTTCCCATCTCTGATTCTGCGAAGCCGAACCGCTAACAAACCCTCTCAGGAACAAGTCAATCGCAAACCAAACCGCGTATAGAACGTCCGACGAGGGAATAAAAACACATCCAAAATGACGATCCCGCTCCAAACGATAACTTCTTTCCGCACAACCTTCAACCCCTTCTCCGCGGCCTCGCGCCCCTGCCGCCTCCTCCTCTCCCTCCTCCGCAATCCCTCCACAGTCCCCATGGCCAGCGCAACACACATCGACATCCAAGTCAAGCAGTTGCCGCGCACATCGACGCAGGCGCCCGAGCTCGCGGTCGGCTTCAAGGGCGGGAAGGAAGTCAAAATCAATTTTGGCGAGCGGCCGATGAAGATCGGGGAGGTTGTTGAGGAGATTTCTCGCGTTGGGAGAGTTATTGAACGGGAGCAGAGTCTGAAAGGTTAATTTATGGACTTTGTCTGGTGTGAGGACAGAAATACTGGCGGGATCTGGAGATTTTTTTCTGTATTTTTATCTCATTGCATATTTGTATATTTATGACCTCTTTGGTTAGGGTCTGGGATGCGATAAACGATTCCATATTTCATTTGCCCTTTGGTGTGTGTTTTGAGTTTATCTGAATATATTTGCTGGTAAAAAGGGTGTCTCGAAAGTACTATCATAAGCGCAAGGATGCCTGCGCTGGGGACAAATTTCCGCGGGGATAAGTGCTAAACCCTGCTGCATACTATTATGAACCGTTGTCGCAGGCCAGATCCCTGAAGCTTCCTCCCGCTTTTCCGTAACCGTACTACAATTAGACTTCAAACGATACATTGATTTACAGGGCAATGAAAAAGGCCAGTGCGGTGTATTTCTAGGCTAATAGGCAATTTTTAGACTCACTCACTAGGCGTTTCAAAAATAGCATTTTGTAGTTTTTGCTTGATTTAAACAGCAGCTCCGGAAATGAAGAACCACTTGTCAATGCTGCCATCGATAGGAGCGGGAGGAAGGTTCTCGCCCCTGGGGATGGCAGCGAGCTGAGAGGCGTCAGCGCGGTTATGAGAATCGGGGGAGGAGCCGGCACTAATACATGTTAGCATGGGACAAGCGACTATTTAGAAGGGTAGAGAGCTTACAGGCTGATCTCGCCACGGGGAGCGGCGCCAGTGACAAGCTTCTGCCAGGCCTCGGAGCACTCGTGGATGACCTCCTCAGCGTACCTTAAAAAGTTAAAAACCGCTTCAACGGCGACATAACTAAGAATACTCACTTCTTGTTCTTGGCCTCACCAGAGAAGGCGAACTGATTCTCAGGCTTGCCGTCGGGGATCTTGTAGATGCGGAACCACTCATTGGTGGCACGGAGAAGGCCAGGGAGGTGGCGCTCAACGTCCTCAATGTCATGGAGCTTAGCAGCAAGAGGATCGTTGACGTCGATGACAATGACCTTCCAGTCGGTCTCCTCCTCGTCGAGCAGAGCCATCACACCGAGGACCTTGACCTGCTTGACCTGACCGGGGTAACCAACGAGCTCACCAATCTCGCAGACGTCGAGCGGGTCGTTGTCACCCTTGGCCTTGGTCTCGGGGTGAACGGTGTTGGGGTCTTCCCAGGTCTGCAACTATTAGCTACGTAACGCATACACCTTATATGTAGGGTTGACGAACCTGAGGGAAGGCGCCGTAGTTCCAGAGGTAACCCTTGTGGGGGAAGCAGTTGCGGACGAAACGGAGCTTGCCCTTCTTGACGTCCTGCTTGATGGGGTTGAGGAACTCCTCCTTGGAGATCTATGATATTCCAATCAGTGAGCGGGTGTTTCGCCACAGCGACAATATCTGCCCTGCCGGGATCGTTCGTACCTCCTGCTTAGCGTTGGTCCAGCGGGGGATCTCAACGACCATGTTCAGAATTGTTTGCTCGGCGTTGGCGTAGAGAGGGATGTCGTGGAAGGGGGAAACGGGGACGCCATCCTTTTCGATGTACACCCGGTGCTCTAGGGTGTAGGGCTGGCCGACCTTGCGAACGGTGTAGGACATTGTGGAAGTAGGAGGGGTAGCGGAAGTAGCAAAATGTCTGGAAACTAGAGCAGCTCGGTTTGTCACAGAAGCAATCGAACGATCAATTCGAGAGGACGGTGAGGTACGTGATGTGAGGGAGGGAGTAGAGGAGGAAGGAAAAGAGAGAGAAGAGGGGGAGGGGGGAGGGGCTTGTTTAGTGGGGGGAGCCAGCGTTGCTGATGTGCGACGAGGCGCCGAGCAGCGAGTGAGCGCGATGATCGGACAGGCGGTGGGCAGCAGTCGCCGGGTCAATGGAGCTGCAGTACGTATTCGGTGTGCAAGAATGCTTTTTCCCGGAAGCATCGAAGGGGAGGTCCAGGCCAACGAAGCAGAGACCTTGCCGATCGGTCAATTAATGTTAATCAGGGCGAATTGGGGAAGCTTACCATAGGATCGGAGTTGCTGCGTCGTTCAGGTTTATAAAGGAGTGGGAATTGTCGGGAAGGGAAAATTCGGTCGCAACCTCCGAGGTAAGTTGTTGTCGGTAGGACACAATGTGATTGTTCCGAGGATGGGCTACTGGGCTATCGGTGATAATACAAAAGGGTCCAACTCGACTCTCGTTCTGTAGCAGTGCTCCTGATCCTTGAGCTTGATCAATACCTGACAATATCCTGCGCAGCTTTGAGGATGTTGAACTGGAGTAAATTAGGTGTATGGGCGGTTACAATACACAAGTATACCGCGCCGAGATTCTCGTCATTAGCGCCACAATTGACTCAATATTGTTCGCGTGACCAGCTCAAGCACAAGCGATCAATTTCTATTTGGAGCTTATCTAGACAGATTTCAATTGAACCTGATTAATTGAAAAAGCAGTGAATCCTCGAGCCGCCTGGTCGATATTGAAATCTGTATCACGTGGTGTCTTGGCAGGTACCGCTCCGCGATCGGGTGGTGGTGGTGCAAGATGGAAATTCACAACCAGGGCAGCTCTTATCATCACGTGATAAGAATTTTATTTCCATCTCCACGCTCCTCCACTTTGAGTCGCCATCGAGGATCCGATATCTACCGTTGGATCAGGACTGCCTCGTCTCTTGACTCGTCTATAACATCCCATAACCTCTCGATCCCTCTTTCCATACCGAAGCATGACATGCTGAAATTCCTCCGCGCTATCATGTCTTCCCCTCCGAAACAAGTCCCTATCCCCGCCAAAGGCGTCGACTACCGTGGCAAGGTTGTTCTTGCACCGATGGTACGCTCTGGGGAGCTGCCATCCCGTCTCCTCGCCTTGAAGTACGGCGCAGACCTTGTCTGGGGTCCGGAAACGATCGACAAATCGATGATCGGTGCCGTCCGTCGTGTCAACCCCCGCAACGGAACAATTGAATTCACCAGGATTCCATCCAACAGCGCAAAGAAGGATGGACCCCCGCAAGAATCGGTTATATATCGCCTCGACCCTGTACGCGAGCAAGGGAAACTCATATTTCAGATGGGAACGGCAAACCCGGACCTTGCCGTGCAGGCGGCTAAGATGGTCGCGGGCGATGTAGCCGGTATTGATGTGAACTCTGGCTGTCCGAAGCCGTTTAGCACCAGCGGTGGAATGGGAGCTGCGTTGCTGCGAACCCCAGACAAACTAGTCTCGATTCTGGAGGCCCTGGTCAAGGAAGTCGGAGAACCCTACGAGATCGGTATCTCAGTCAAGATTCGCCTCCTCGAAACGCCCGAACTTACAGAAGCCCTTGTCTCCAGACTCGTCAAAACAGGAATCACTGGCCTCACAATTCACTGCCGCACAACGCCCATGCGCCCCCGCGAACGCGCAATCCGCGACCAGCTCCGCATGATCGTCGAAACCTGCCACAACGCCGGGGTCGCCTGCGTCATGAACGGAGATGTCACATCCCGGGATCAAGCCCTAGCCCTCATGGCTGAGTACGGCGCTGACGGTGCCATGATTGCAACAGCCGCCGAGTCCAACTCCTCCTGTTTCCGCTCCGAGGCTGAAGGCGGGCTCCTTCCCTGGAGGGATGTGGCGCACGCCTACCTGAAGTTCTGCATCGAGTCCGAGAACCGTTTTGGGAACACAAAGTTCCTCATGAACATCATCGTACCAGGCAAAAACAAGGATACTAGGGAGGCACACCATGCTCGATGCTACTACGACTACTGTCATATTCTGAAATTCGACGATCTCAAGGATGATTCTGTCAAACTCGACGAGATCTTGAACCTCGCCCACAAGTCGCATGTCAGGAACATCGAGAATACACGCCCCAAGGCTGTTGAAAACGCCAAGAACAACAACGAAACCGCCAGGGCCGCAGGTGGTGCACCACGGTCCAAAGCTGCTTCGCCTGCTACAGGTGGACCGGGACCCGTTCGCACAAGTTCCTTCCCCAAGCCTACCAAGTCCGAAGAGAAGACAGCGGAGGTTGGTATTCCCCCTCCCGCTCCGGCTTCCCAGGGCCAACAGCTCACTGCTTAGCGTTTCGTTTTTCTCTTCAACTCACTCTTCTGTCTGTTCAAAAGGAGCATGTTCGGCGTTTCATGCACATAGATGCTCTTTTTAGCCTTGTTTATCTGCATTCCCCGGGGTGGTCCTTTGAATTCAAATTAATGGCGCTTTTTGGACTACCGATAGATTCCCACAGTTTCACGATATAAATAATACAAATATACTTGCTACAAAGACATCCCTCGCTATATGGACATCATTTATTCATTTCCATCAAAGATAACCAGCTATATCGTATGTACACTCAACCTTGGCCGTGATTAGAATACAAGAAGCGGCAACCAGACCCAGCTAGCCTGACCCTTGGAGCCACGCACCATTAAAGCTCACGTCGGAATCCTCTCCAGCCTCCCGTCCGCCCCGACCTGCAGCCCAAATCTCTCTCTCAACAAGGCCGCCGTCCGTTCTGAAGGCGCAGACGACCACCGTGTCGTAGAGGGCTGATACCGCCACTGGTCGCAGATGACATTAAGTATCCCCATGCGCACGATCACTGCCTCGCCGGAGGAAAAAGCGTCGAGGGCATGTTGGTGGGTGGTGTGGTTGCCATTTTCAGCGGGGTCGGCGAGGAGGCGCGTGCGTTCAAGGTCTTCTTCTGTTGGTGTATGTGCGTGTGTGTATGTGTCTGGGTTTGGAGCTGGGGGGGTTGACTGGGACGGCGAGGCCTGCTCTGGGTCTATCTCTTGTTCTGGTTCTTGTTCTTGTTCTTGTGTTCTTGTTCTGCTTTCAGTCGGTGGCGTTGATGAGGTTTCAGGGCTCTCGTGGCGCTGGATACCTCGTTCTTCGTGGTCGTGGTCTTGTGTTTGGGTTTGTTCGTTTTGTGTGGTCGTGTTGGTTGTCGCGGTAGTAGTTGCAGGGTTGGCAGCAGGTTGATTCAATTCAGCGACCTTTACTCGCTCGACGATAAGGCCCAGCATGATGATGTTAAGGATCATAACGAGCAAATCGAGACAGAGGAGTCGCGTGACCGGCACGGGGGCCTTCTGCCCGATAAAGTCGATGAGGATACCGCCATGTAGATAGCCTCTTGTCGCCTCTCCAGCCTCGGGTTGACCAAAGAACTTGTGAAAGATCATGCAAAAGAGGTTACTCGCAAAGATGGCTCCGACGAACGGTTGATTACGATTCGGGTCAAATGGGGGCGCTTTGGGTGTGAAGAAGATTAGTTGTACAATGGCGCGGACGGCGAAGAGGACTATCGAACAACTATAGGAATCAAAGGGTTAGCCAAGGTTATTACGACGGCGCGGCAGTGTTCAAGGTCATGCCGATAAGCCCACGTACTCTAGGTAATAGAGGGCCGATAGCTCGCAATAGATAAGGATATCGAGATCGCGGAGCAACCGATCAATGAAGGCCAGTTTCGCGGCGGACTGTAGCTTCTTCTTTAGACGCTCGTCTTGCAGCGTCGGTGATATGTCTGTGATGCTGCCATATTGGATGCCGGACACGTCAGCGATGTATTCCGCATCTCGAAAGACATCCGGTGTGGTCATAGAGGGTCATGTCATCAGAGCATTGACGGCATGGGATATTGTGTCTGGCGTGGTGAGGGCGTTGTTTGCGAGTCTGGAGTCTGTATTATGTGCCGGTTACTACAGTCCGTAAGCTGTGTTACTTTGGACAGACTGAGGAGAGAGCTGGCGGATGAGGTCAATGTCGGATGGAGGCCCCAGCGGGCGGAGATGAGGAGACGCCGGATTCGGAAATTTCTCGGCCCGAACTGGCCCCTAGATACACCGCGAGAGCTCAACTATAGCCTACTAGGGATTAAATCGGAATAATGGAGCGTTCACTTCGTTGGATTTTATGTTCAGTTTATTGCAGATATGCTTTGCTTGTCTGAGGACCGCCCTTAATCCACAAAAATGGTCTGCGCAGTGCTACCGTAGTGCTTGAAGAAACTCTTGAACAGGCGAATGCTGTGTCCCACGTCATACGTTCCACCAGTCTCGCGGATACTGTGCATACTCAGCTGGGGGTTGCCCAAGTCCAGGGTTCGAGCACCGAGGGCAGCAGAAAGCATCGGTCCTATTGTGCTTCCACAGCTAGAATCGTTGCGGACAACAAAGAGCTGCAGAGGAACGCCCTCACCACCATCGTCCGCAGCCTTGCGTGCCACTTCCTGAAGAAGAACAATACCGGGGGAGTTGGTAGCATAACGGGCGTTGGCGTTGATCTTGATGACCGGTCCCTTGTTGATCTCGGGGCGGTGGTCGCTCTCGTACTTGGCTGACCAGTTGGGATGGACACCGTGGGCCATATCGGCCGAGATAAGGAACGAAGTAGACAGAGTCTGCTCATAGGCGGTCGATGTATCGGCATCGCCTGATTTAGATGGAAGAACGGACAGACGGCGAATGATCGCAGGGAGAATGTTCGAGTCGGCGCCTTGAGCAGTGCAGCTTCCAATCTCCTCGTGGTCGAATAGAGCGATAAGGCGAATAGTGGTCTCGTTCTCCAGCGCAGACTTATCAGCGACGGATTCTATCAGTCCAGCTGTAGCGCAGTAAGAGCTGTTCAGGTTGTCTAGACGAGGAGAGAATATGAACTCCTCCAGTAGACCACCCAGGCAGGACTTTTGGGTGTCAAACAAAATCATCTCGAAATCAAGCACGTCGTTAGGCTTCACGCCAGCCTCGGCTGCAATAAGCTCCACGATGTGGGGATGATGGCGCTCCGTGATAGCCTTCAGAGGCGAGAATTCGGCGTTTTCGCCCTCGGCACCACTCTTTTCACCCTCCTTGGGCTGACCGGTACGGTTGAGTTCGGCAGCGATCATACCAGCAATAGGGAACAACTGTGTTTCCTTGTTGAAGCTAAAGGTTTCCTGGCGTTCCAAATGAATAGCCAATGTGGGAATACGGAGAACTGCATCGACGTTAGAAGCTAAGTGCGAAACCTTGGGAGCAGACATACTTGGGCGATCAATCTTGATTATCTTCTGAACAATCGAGCCATCTTCGGCGCGCACCATCGCCCGGCCTGCAACACCCAGGTCACGGTCAAACCCTGAATATTGTTCAGTAACAGTAGCCGAAAAGTCGACTCGATACTTACATGTATGCCAGATACCGCCGCCATAAGTCTCGACGCCCACTTGGATGTAACCCTCACCGCGTTTGTTGCTGACGGGTTTGATCCTTAGAACAGGCGAGTCGGTATGGGCTCCGATCATAGCAATGGGGTTTCCAGGCTATCACGGTAAGCAGCTTCATCGTATACAGGGGATTTGGCGCATACCTTCCATTTCTTGCCCACTGCAAAAGCTACAATGGTCGAGCTGTTGCGGGTCAGGTAGTACTTTCCACCGGGACGGCAAGTAGAAGCCCATGAGTCTTTCTCCTGTCAAATTTGTCAGTATATTTGGTTTCTTGGAAAAAGTAACATTTCGATTACCTTGATCTCCTGGAATCCCGCCTTAGCAAGCAGGTGCTTGGCCGAGAGAACGGCGTGGAAAGCTGGATGGCTTCACGTGAGTGGCTGTATCTAATCGATAATCGGGGGCAGGGGCAGTTACGGGTTGGAGAAGCATTAACAAAGGACAGGAAGTCCAGAGCCGGCTGCTTGAGGTTCTTGGTTAGGTTAGAAGTCATGTTGAGTACCCTGGGATAGTTGCAAAGGCGCCGGGGAGCTCAATGAGGAGGGACAAGTGGAGTCGAGGTCGAGGATTATTGTGGAACAAAGAGAGCAATGATCGGTCTCAAAGTCTTGGCTCGCTGATTCTCAAACGCTCGATTGACATCACGCACAGACCAATATAGTTTTGAATTAATCAAGCAGATATCGATACTATCATATAATAATAAGTTAAGAGCAAGCTAAATCACCATTATGCAGTGTTATTTGATTAGGAAATCCAGTGTCTTCTACTAGTCATCCTGCCCCAATTAGTTCTAGCCCATCATGTGATTGAGCACGGCGAAGACGACACTGCAAGATAGGCTCAGCTGTGCATGAGGTCAACAACTCCTTGCACAAGATCAAGAAAGGAGCAACATGGACTCGTGGATATCTCTGGAGCTTAAGCTATGGAACGACGCGTGATTTTGGGGGAGCACGTGGAGCGCGCTCGAGGCTAACCGAAATGCAAAAGACAATCAAAAAAGAGCAAGTCTTATCCAGACTGTTTGGAAAGCCGAGAATTGAATGGAAGAGAGGCGTGGGACAAGGTGATCATCCGGAGATTTTCAGGTCCAGGCATCTTTCTCTCAAGAGGGTCAGACATGGTCCGAGCTTTTTTCGCGTCCTAGGGCGCGTGGAATGCGAGACAGTCGCGAAACCTATAACAAGCCCCCGTAAGGAAACCACAACAATGGCCATCCCTATCAATAATAACATTAGCCTCGAGGAGCGCGCTGATCCAATCGCCTGGTGGGCGCTTCGCATCAATAATCCTGGAACACCGTGTCTAGTCTGACACGAGGAACGACGTGTGAGATCATCGAATCACTCGAGTCAGCACAGAGGTCTTGACTTTGCCCCCGATTGATTGTCTTGGTCCATCTCATAGTTCCCGAATGTTGTTATTCTGTTGATGGGGAGATAATCGCGTTGAGGCCTGAGGAACCGATGAAAACACAACTACCACAACCGCAGCATCATCCCGGTACAGAACAGAATATCAAGTAGACACTGTCGGAGTGATGCCTTAGACGACAATCTGTTGTCTAAATATAAATATTCCAAGTTTATCAAAGAACTCTTCAAAGGAATAATCAAAACAATCACTTGCCAGTCCAGCCTCCCTAGCTCCAAGTTGGGTTTAGCGCACCCGACGCGTGACCGCAAGTAGGAAATCCCCTTCAACGGTCACCACCCCGGCGGACGGAGCCAGCATCCTTGAAGTCCATCCATCATCCTCGCCAGACGGTGGTCAGGTCAGTCTCCAATGACCTCCATGACCCGTCCGCCTCGATCGATTCACCTCTGCGTCTGGTGAGAGAACTGCAATCGCCATCAGCATCCTTATCGTCCATCTTACCGCTCTCAGTCGCTCCCTCTATCCACACTCCCGCCTGGATTCCAACCACTCCATTTGATTATTGTCCGGAGCGGAGCTGAAGGACCCAACTGCTGCATCCGCCAACTGCACGACCAACTCACGCCTCATTGAATGTCAACAACCTTTTATATCTATCCTCCATCCTTACGTCTGGCCGGAGACGCCGTCACTGGCGTTTGATTCGCCCGTTGGCGCCCACTTCGTTGCGGTTCGACTTTCAGACCTGTCGCATTTGTTAGCTCGGCTCCGATCCACGTTGTGTTCGACCGCCATTTGAAGCGATTCCTTGTGTTCTCCCGACGCCATGGCCGACACCCACAGAGACTCGGGCAATCCTGTTACCCGGGGCGCAGCGAAGGGCGTGAGGTCAACCGCTGCACATATCGTATCCCCTCCTGGCTCCAGAACGCCCCCAAGCATGCCAGCAAAGACCACATTATTCTTTCCCGACTCAATGGCAGGGCGACAAAGCAACCGAATCCCTTCCGAGCCGATTGACCCGAATGCTCTAACCAAGGCGCTGAAAGAGTACGAAGATGCCGGACGCTCCCGTGAAAGGACGCCAGGGACTAGTCCGAGTCGAAAACGTCAAAGGGTTTACGGTGACAGGTTTGTGACTGATGTGGTGGTTATGGAACTTCGTTAATCTGATGTCCATTCTAGGTTTATCCCAAATCGAGAGGGGCAAGACCTCCAGGCGACTTACAGTCTGCTGCACGAGGATGGGTGTCCCTCAACTCCGTCAAAAACCAAAAAGCGAACCCCTCACTCCGAGCTCCATTTCCAAAAGAGTATGTTCAATCCAGTCACAGGTGACGGCATATGCTGACAAGCAATTTAGCTGAAGAAGCGAACAGGATGTACTCGAGAGTCCTGCGCAGCGAACTTTTTGGAAGTACAGTTCCTCAGGCCGACCTGGATTCACTATCTCCCGATCCCTTGCGCGGACTTACGTCCGGAATCAACGACAAAACTCGCTCTCACACTCCACCTGCACATGTAGTATCTGCCCTACCACCAGCTAGCATCACTCCATCGACTCCTCACAAAAACCTCTTCAACTACGCGTCACCACGCGCCGGCTCAAGTCATCCCACACCATCGAAAACGCCCCGAAGCCATGGACCCAATCTCAATGTCCGCTCAGAATTATACAGCCTTTCCCCCATCCGCTACGACAGCCAGCGGATACTTGAAACGCCTCGCAAACAACCACGTTATGTGAACAAAGTACCGTACAAAGTTCTCGATGCGCCTGACTTGCAAGACGACTTCTATCTCAATCTAGTCGACTGGGGGAGCAGCAATGTATTGGGTGTTGGTTTGGGGAACTCGGTTTACATGTGGAATTCGCAAACGGGCCGAGTCACAAAACTTTGTGAGCTTAAAGATGACACTGTTACCAGTGTCAGCTGGATTCAAAGGGTAAGTTTTCCTCATTTCATTACAAATCTCCCAATGACCAATCCTCTTACTAATTGGCAAATAGGGAACTCATCTTTCAATTGGCACTGGGAAGGGTCTGGTACAAATCTGGGATGCAGAGCGCTGCCGGCGCTTGCGGACGATGATTGGGCATACCAATCGTGTAGGCGCACTAGCGTGGAACGACCACATCCTCACATCTGGCTCTCGAGATCGACTCATTTATCACCGTGACGTCCGGTCCCCTGATCAATTTCTTCGTCGACTTTCTGGGCATAAACAGGAAGTTTGCGGCCTGAGGTGGAACACAGAGGACGGGCAGCTTGCATCCGGCGGTAACGACAACAAGCTCATGGTCTGGGACAAGTTGAACGAGACGCCTCTTTATCGCTTCTCCGATCACACTGCGGCTGTCAAAGCGATCGCATGGTCTCCTCATCAACATCATCTCCTTGCCTCCGGAGGAGGTACAGCCGATCGAACAATAAAATTTTGGAACACAGCAACAGGGTCTCTCATCAAGGAGGTCGACACAGGTAGCCAGGTCTGTAACTTGGCGTGGTCGAAGAACTCCGATGAAATTATCAGTACCCACGGTTACAGTCAGCACCAGATCGTCCTCTGGAAGTATCCCCGTATGGAGCAGATTGTGTCACTCACAGGTCACACGTTCCGTGTGCTTTACTTGGCAATGAGCCCCGATGGCCAAACTGTGGTGACTGGTGCAGGTGATGAGACCCTAAGGTTCTGGAAAATATTCAACAGACGACCTGGTCGAGAGCACGGACGTGAAGGCAGCCGACTGTCGGAATGGGGTACGATCCGGTAACAACTTGATATAACATGGCGCTATGTGCCATTGACGACTTCCCCTTGGAGTTTACACATCATGCATTAGACGCGGCGTTCGGCTTTGGCGTTGGAGTTTCCTTTCTCGATGGCTGGACAAGGGTACTCGGACAGGCGGGCCTCACAGGTCTAATATGGCATTTGTCGCATTTTTGTCGCCTTACAGCATTGTTTTTCGCGGGCGACGACTGGCGGATTGTTGCAGCTTTGATATCATCGGATCTTCGTCTCATGTACCGTTGGCCTTGCTTGCTTTTTTGCCGCATCCGCATAACCTACCTCGTCCACTCACCCAAAAACTTCCCCTCTTATCTTGCTATTGAACACCTTATATCGATATGCCAGATCCCCACAATCTTCTCGCGTGCAAACCCAACCCCTTTTTCTCCTCATTTTCCGCTCTTCAACCATGGGACTGGATGTAAGCGATGGCGCTGATGGTGTTGGCCGCGGCCGGTGGACAGAAACATGGCGTTGCTTTTTTTGTTTCCTAGGCGGTTTTGATGACCCCTGCAATTGTTTTGTTTGTTTCCGCTTCACTTCGTGCCTGTTCTTCTTGAGCTTGATTTTCACTCTTTCTGTTACAGCATTGATGTTGGCATTTGATGACGAAATGACATGGAAAGTCCTCGGTCTGTTTTACAGGATTATTCTAGACGAATTGCATTGCTAGGACGGTTCAAGAATCATTCAATCACGTTGCGAATTCACCTACAGTAGTGATAACCTTAACATGTTCTAGACCGTTTCTCATGTTGGAAGGGGAAAGGCCCTGTTCGTGTTGCTCGTCTCGGCAGAATATATTTCTGTCCTCTAAATGCTACAAACGTATATATCTTCTCAACGCTATTTCATTGTTACAAATAGAAAAGATTATGGAAACAAAAAAAGGGAATAGAGAGATAAGTGATCTATATAACTAGCCTTGCCGGTTCAACGGTCAAAAGCGTCTTGATCCGCTCTAAGAAGGTCCGCGCCCTCTTCTCCTCGCCAGCAGGGACAGTCAAGCTGAACACATTGAGCGCGCCGTCCGACGAGTGCGAGTCGACTTGCTGCTGCTGCACGGCTTGTGGGGTCTTCTTGGTAGCACCGCTGAGGAAGTCGATGATGTCCTCCTTGACTGTCTGCACGGGACCCACTTCGGCGGCCGAGGGCTCGAGAACGTTCAGCTCGGGAATGTATTCGCCACGCGAGGAGCGGACAGGCTGCGCGCCGAGGAGCTCGTCGAAGATTTCGGAGGTGGAGGGCTTTGCGTTCGTCGACCGGGGCAGGTCATCGTTTGCCAGGTCCGTCGCGCGGGCGAGGAAAGTGGAGAGCGGGACGGTAACACCGACGGAGTCCTTGAGCTTCTTCTGCACGGAGAGCACTGTGGCCAGCGAAATCGAGACCGCAACGTCTATTGTGGGGATCTGCTTGGGCAGGACGGGCTCTTCAACAGCTGCGGGGGCTGGAGGCGCGGGAGGCGGCGCGATCTTAATGTTGCTTAGGTCGAGGTGGGCGAGCTTCTCAAGGCGAGATGCTTGCGTGGCGGGGTAGTCTGAGGCGATGAGGCCGAGGTAGGCGAGGACATCACCCTTGAGGAGGCGACCCTTGGGGCCGGAGGCGGGGATCTTGGAGATTTCGGAGTCGGGGATGCCCTTTTCGTGGAGGAGTTGGGTGACGGAGGGGTAGAGAGGGTAGGCGGGGTTCTGAGTCTGAGGAGAAGAGGTTGAGGCGAGGCCTGTAGTAGCTAGATTAGTCTTTTGTCTGGAGAATTGGGAGGGTTGGGTTCGCGACGGCGTTGCAGTGAGCGGAAGCTCATCGCTCGGACTTTGGGATACTGACGTCGAGAAGTGATGACGCGCGGCTGGCGTCTAGCTAGCACAGCCGGAATTTGACGAACAGTGAAGCTAGATGCCATTGCTAATTACAGACTGATCGTCTTGTACGATCTGTCGCTGTGGTCCGCGTTCGGGATGCTCTTCGGGATGGTGCAGAGTTCGAGATCGGCAACTCCGAAAGTCAAGCTCCGGATTGGCAAAGTATCCAGGAAGCAAAGCACCCGCGATAGTTTGGACACAGCCTGAACGGACGTGCGATCAGCTATTCCAAGTGAATTGCTTGCGCGGTCGTCTTGTCGGAGATGTTGAGGTTGAGCACCGGATTCGATTCTCACCGGCGGCCGGGGCCGGAACATTTTTTCTGCCGATGCAGAGGCCGATTCAACAACACCGGAAAAACAGGTCGTTGAGCTTTTCCCCAGCTTGATTTATTCATTCCACAGGTTAGTCCTTCTTTTCGTCGTATCACCGCCTCGCTGGATCGATGATATGAATCGTCGCAGGATACAGCGCTCCTGGATTGAGCTGAGGCGTTCCAATTGGGACCATAAGATCGTTGGCTAATCACTAAACAGAGGTGCTCGGAGCAGAATGTTCGCCAGGCCATTCGCCTTGAGGGCGCTCGAGCGGTCGTGTCCGAACGTCGCACCTCCGTCCGGCTTTTACACGTCCACTCCGACATGGAGATTCTTTTCTTCTAGCATCGCCCGAACAAAAGCGGCCACCAAGGTCAAGCAACCGCAAAATCAAATACCATCCCAAACGCCGAAGTCTAGCCCAACGACGCAACCTGAAATCGCCCCTCAGGCGGAGGAGACCCTCAAGTTTGCTGGAAGACGGCCACAAGGGTTCGCAAAGCTGGAACGCAAAGTTGCCAAGGAGGGAGAGCTAGTTCTGTTCAAGGCACCATCTCAACGCAGCTATTTACTGGGCGCCTACGGACTGACAGCGTTCTGCTTTGCATACTCGATATACAACTCCAATCTTGTTTTCCGAGATCCGGTGATTGTCATGCCCATGTGGCAGCAGGGTTTGGCTGGTGGCATTTGTGTCATGATGAGCGTTATGGGCACGGTTTTCCTCAGCAAGACTTTGAGACTCATCAAAACTGTCAAGGGCGTTACCTTGAATGGCCAGACGTATATTCGCTTCTCAATTCGACGCATGATTCCATTCCAAAAGCCGTATGAGGTCGATGTGCTGCCTGGCCAGATTGCTTTCACGCGTCGCTTGGTGGTCTCGCCGGAGGCTATGCGGGGCGAGCGTGTATCTTTGCACATGGAATCCCCTGGGCCGTCTTCGATGAGTATCATGAAAGCCCCTTTGAAGGCGATGAGCAAACTTCTGTGGAGGTTCTTTAGGGCCATTCGGCAAATATTCACGTCCGAGGATTTTATCCTTCTCGAGATCCAAGGCCAGAAGGGTACCTTTCGGCTGGACTCGGGAGGTTACGTCTCACAAGATTTTTTGGTCATTGGGAATCCCTTGGCCGTGAAGCGATAGTCTCCTGCATATCTAGATGTTTTCACCAACATGTATTACAATTTGGCGCATTACCTGTACATATTCCACGCAGCGCTTATGTTTTGTACAATAATTTCAGCATTTTCAATGAAAAAAAAAAAACGTATTGCTCCTAAGCCTCTTGTAATTGTCCCGCATCTATTCAATTCACGTGACTGGCCGACGCGCCTGAACGCGAGAGCGCGGCCCCTCCACAACATCGCAGCTCCGCATCACCGCCTTGCCTTTCCTTGAAGACTTGCTCGTCGTGCTTTCACCGTCGCTGGGAAAAGCGACTGCGCAGTCGCAATGGGGAAGCTAATCCGGCTCGAGCTTTACAGTACGTGATATCATTAGCAGTTCTAACGGCGAAGCTGATCCATCCGCAGATTTCAAGTCCTACAAGGGCCATCATGTGTTACTTTTCGGCGATGCCTATTTCACTTCTATTATCGGACCCAACGGGTCTGGAAAGTCCAATTCGTGAGTTATGTGGATCTTGGGAATGTTCAATTTATCGCTAATAGTTTCAGAATGGATGCGATTTCATTCGTTCTAGGAATCAAATCATCGCACCTTCGATCGACGAACTTGCGCGACCTTATTTATCGAGGCCGTGTCCTACGCACGTCCAAACTCGATGCCGACGGCAACGTTATCAATGGAGAGACAAACGGCGCAGAACCGACCCAGGATGAAAACGAGGTCGATCAGTCGCAGGATGCGAGCGGAAACGACCCCCGAACCGCATGGGTCATGGCCGTTTACGAAGACGATGCAGGCGAAGAGCAGCAGTGGCGACGATCTATCACCAGCCAAGGAGTAAGCGAGTACCGAATCAATAACCGGACTGTCACCGCGCAGCAGTACAATGAGGCGCTCGAGGCGGAGAACATTCTCATTAAGGCCCGCAATTTCCTCGTCTTCCAGGGCGATGTGGAAGCAATAGCGTCACAGTCCCCAAAGGAACTCACGCGCTTGATTGAGCAGATTTCTGGAAGCCTGGAATACAAGGCCGAGTATGAGCGGCTCAAGGCGGAGGCAGAGGAAGCCGCGGAGCAACAGACAATTCAGCTTAACCGCCGCCGAGCCATCAACTCCGAGATCAAGCAGTATCAAGAGCAGAAGCGGGAGGCTGAGAACTACGCGCGCAAGGCTGAGGAACGTGATCAGGCCATTATTACTCACATCCTGTGGAAGCTCTTCCACTTTCAGCGCATGATTGACGACTCTAGCGCCGAGATTCAGAAGTACCAGGACGAACTGAAGGAGTACCGGCGAGGCGTGGAAAAGTTCGACCGCAACGTCGAGGACGCGAAGAAATCCCACGCTAGGGTCGGGCGCGATGTGGCAACCGTTGAGAAGAACATTGTCAAGAAGGAAAAGGAGATTGAAGAGTCGACAACTGCACTTGTTCCGATTGATGAGAAGGTCGATATCACGAAGAAGAAGGTGGAGAGGTACAACTCTCGCATCGCAGAAATCGGCAAGGAGCGTGAGTCGCAGTCTGCTAGCGTCAAGCAGCTACAGAAGGACCTCAAGGTTGTCGAGAAAGCCCAAGCTCAGTGGGAAGCAGAGTGGCAGAAGTCTCTGAGCAAGCAGGGTGGACAGCTCAGCCAAGCTGACCAGCAGGAGTACAATAAGCTCAAGGAAGAAGTCAATAAGCGATCTTCTGCTGAGCAGCTGAAGCTTGACAACCTCAGACGTCAGCGAAAGACCGACGGCGAAGCGTACAACAGCCTGAAGGGCAAATTCGACAGCACACAGTGGCAGCTCCAGACATTGGAAACCGAAACAAAGTCTCTAGGAGAGCGCAAGACCACCGCCAATGAGACCGTCAAGACTACCTCCAAGGAAATTGACCAGAAGAAAAAAGAACTCAACGCCATTACCTCAGAACGGCTGCGCGTGTCGCAGATGAGGACCGAGCTGGAGGAGAAGCTCCAAGCTGTTTTGAAGAAGCTTCTTGAAGCAGACGACGGAAAGAAGCAGTCAGAGCGAGAAATTCGAGCGAAGGAACTTATCTTGACCCTGAAGAGGATCTTTCCGGGTGTTAAAGGTCGCGTTAGTGATCTGTGCAAGCCCAAGCAGAAGAAGTACGCCGATGCAGTCAGCACAGTACTAGGCCGTCATTTCGATGCTATTGTCGTGGACAACGAGAAGACTGCGAAGGAGTGCATCCAGCACCTGCGCGATCAGCGGGCTGGTCAGGCCACTTTTATTCCTCTAGAGACCATTCAGGTGAAGGCTCTTAATTCGAACTGGAAGGGTATGCACCGTAGTATGCGCCCTGCCATCGAGACAGTTGATTACGATGATTCCGTCGCAAGAGCCATCACTTATGCCTGCGGAAACGCAATTGTATGTGATGACCTTCAAACCGCCAAGTACCTCTGCTATGAAAGACATGTGGATGCAAAGGCTGTTACCCTAGACGGCACTGTCATTCACAAGGGTGGTTTGATGACTGGCGGCCGCGGTCCTCAACAGAACTCGAAACGCTGGGAAGACTCTGAAGTCGAGAACCTGTTCAAGTTGAAGGATAAGCTGATGGCCGACCTCGCCAACCTGCCCAAAGGCCATCGCCGGGGAACCGAGGAAGAGACTCTTCAAGGTGAATTGGTCGGGCTGGAGCAACGCCTTGCCTACGCTCGTGAAGAACTCAAGGCTCTTGAGAGGAACGTAAAGAGCAAGCGAACTGAGCTTGACTTTTCCAAACGTCAGCTCGAGGATCTGCGACCTAAATATACCGAGAAGCAAGAAGTCCTGGATGAACTCGACGAGGCCATCGCCGCATCCCAGGACTCGGTCAGCAATGTCGAGGATGAGATCTACCGCAAGTTCTGCAAGCGTCTCGGCTATAGTAACATTCGCGAGTACGAGGTACAACAAGGTTCTCTTCATGAAGAAGCAGCGCAGAAGAAGCTCGAGTTCACGACGCAGAAGAGCAGGATCGAGAACCAACTTAGTTTCGAGCAACAGCGGCTGCAGGCCACCACCGACCGCATTGCCAGCTTACAAACGCAGCACCAGCGCGATGCCGACTTGATTCAGGAGCTCGAAGCTGAACAAGAGGAGGTCCGCAACAAGCTCGACGAGCTTGAGGCTGAACTCGAGATTCTTCGGGAGAAACTGGATGAGCAGAAGGAGAAGTACGCACAGTCTGCTGAGAATCTTGCACAGCACCGACGAGAGCTCCAGAAACGCAGCCGAGATGTGGAATCAACACTGAAATCCATCAACGGTCTGGAGACTGAGATTCAGCGTAACTCGTCTAGCCGATACGCCCTTCTCCGACGTTGCAAGCTTGAAGACATTGACATTCCATTGACTGACGATTCAAACCCGTTGGACCAGCTTCCTATTGATGAACTTGTCCAAGGAGTTGATCCCAACGCTATGGATGTGGATGGCACACAAGGAGATGGCGGCGACTTTGCCGTGCAGGACTATGGCATTGAAGTAGACTTTGATTCTCTAGGCGATACTCTCAAGGATGTGAGTTTTGCGACCCTGGTTGTTGGCTATGCTAACGGATTAGGATTCGGATGAGAAACTTGAAGAAGAGCTGCTGGAGAAGGTCCGAAACCTCGGCAACGAACTCGACAAGATGGCACCGAATACTCGCGCCATGGAGCGTCTGGAGAGCGTCGAGAACAAGCTTCGAGGTACAGAAAAGGACTTTGAGTCGGCACGGAAGCAGGCCCGCAAGTCGAAAGAGGATTTCGAAGAGGCGATGCGTCGTCGGTCCGAACTCTTCAACAAAGCCTTTTCCCACATTTCTGAGCAAATCGGCCCCATCTATCGCGAGCTGACCAAGAGTACCAACTACCCCTTAGGAGGACAAGCGTACGTGCTCAGTTTCCCACCTCTGTTCTTAAGGCTAACCCGAATAGATATCTCGACATTGAGGACTCCGATGAACCGTACCTCGACGGCATCAAATACCACGCCATGCCTCCGCTTAAGCGATTCCGCGACATGGAACATCTGTCTGGTGGTGAGAAGACCATGGCTGCCCTCGCTCTACTTTTCGCTATCCATTCATACCAGCCGTCGCCCTTCTTCGTCTTGGACGAGGTCGATGCTGCGCTTGACAATACCAATGTCGCGCGTATTGCGAACTACATCTACGATCATGCTGCTCCTGGAATGCAATTTATCGTCATTAGTCTGAAGAACGGTCTGTTCCAGAACAGTGAGGCATTGGTTGGTATCTACAGAGACCAGGTAGAGAACAGCAGTAAATCATTGACGCTTGATGTAAGTCCCCTCAACTTTCTGTTCCCTGATCTTGAGGAGCAAACACTAATTTGCCTTGCAGCTGCGGAAGTACAACTAGTGCGGCTAGTCCCTTCCTTGAGGGTGTCATGGAGTTCGTTTGCTCTTTCCTTACTTAATGACGTGTAAAGTAGCTTTTTTTCAATGCGAATACCTCTTCGATCTTGAATCCACGAGCTGTTTCTTTCGTTCTTCATAGGGACTGTGGTTAGGTGTTTATTTACGCTCGGCCAAGGGTCTGCTGTTTGTAAACTGCTCATTTGGCTTCTTTTCGTTTGCGGGTTTGACACGACGTCGCCCTCTCCCGCAACTTCCCTTGACTCCTCATCCGCTCTTCTTCTCACTCTCGTCCCGCCAGGCTTCTTATCTTTTCCTTGCCCCTTGCCAGATAATACTCGCTGATCGTGGTTCGAGTTTTTTAACCTCTTGAGCATCTCGATACGTCGGACTTCTTCTCAACCCTCGCAATGGTAGGCTGCTCTCCGTGGTCCTGATCGAGACGCTACAACACAGATGTTTCGCTCGGCTAAACTCCCCTAGAAAATAACTGCTCTATTGTGGGTGTGAAGGCTAAAACGTGACAGGAAGGCAACAATTGCTGGAATTGCGGCGTTCCAGGTCACTTCGCGCGAGACTGCGACCTGGAGGTATGTCAGCGGTTACCGTGCGCTGTGACTTGCATCGTGGAGAGACTTGTTCTAACTCAAGGTCTCGAGTAGGATCAGCGGGAGTGTTGGCATTGTCACAACTTCGGCCACATAAGGAAGAATTGCCCCGAGAACCCTCATGTTCTTTGGCGGGAGGGCATACTCGAGCTTGGACGGATTGTGTGTACGATCAAACCACCTAAGCCTTACTTTGGAGCTAATGGACTAGGAGGCTCTTGAGCGCAAGCGCCGGGCACGTCAGGCAGACCGGTACCGTCCTCACCATTACCCATCTTCCATTCCGTCTCTTTTATTGGCGCTTCGCATTTCTCGTCCCCTCACGCATCGCGATACACGCCCACCCGGTCGCGGAGTTGGCCCCCGTGGCCCTATTAGAGCGCGACGGCCATCCCCGCCACGTCGCTATCGTATGCCAGCTCGGCGGCCTAGTCCTCGTTATCGATCTCGTTCGCCCTCTCCTTTCAAAGAACCCCATCCTGAGCCTCGCGCCTCTCGCGAACCTACTGGACCTCCCAACGGCCATGCTTCTCCGCACGCGAACGGGAACGGCACCGTTAAGCCATTATGGCAGATGGGAGAAACCCAAGGTCAAGAGGATTGGATCCATGTTGAGTCGCTTGATGTTCAATAACGTGGAGTATATGAGCAAGACGGAAGATGAGTTGATACTATAGCTGCCCCTGAATGTTGAACATGTTCGGGCTCGTTTTCGTGTGTGTGAGAGTTGTTTCACTACCACCTCTGTTAAGGACACGATGTCCAAAGTTGTTCATGTTGTTAGATTTATCAGTGTAACTGGGAAAAGCGTTCCGCATGAAGCCGTGTGATCGAGCGGTTGCTTTTACATGTTTCCTCTTACCCCTGAGGGAGTGCCTTTGCATCTTGTACGCCTACTTCTCTGCCCTAATATGTGTACAGGGCCAGGTTAAGCATATGAATATCTGTGGGCATTATAATAACTATCCCAAATGACCCCTCTTATCTGCTAAAGCCCAAAGATGCGTTGCCAATTTCAACGTCCTTGTCTATGCGTTCGCCCCCTCCATCCGCAATGTGTCCATACTCCGCCAAACCGACTGATCCTCTCATCATTTCCAAGTTGGGGCATCATTGTTCACTGGATTGTGGTGCCCGCTGTGCCGTTTAACCCACAGGAGCTTTAGCCGAACCTGACTCGGCAATTCGATCCGCACTCCGTCAATAATCTGTTCTGCAGCCGACGTAGCGCCTTAGTAACCGATAAAGCCACAATTTATGATACTGTGGGATGACGCTTCTGAATAATAATCAGTATCAACGATCGACCCTTTATATGACTCCGTACGGGCATAATCGACTATCCTTTGCTTCGAGGCACCCGATGCGCTCACCATGAAACAGCAGTCTATTCTCTATACTTTTCTCACTATTTCTTTACGGCCGAGTTGATGATCGTCGAGGTAAACGAGATCTTGCGTTCGTTGTCTCTCGGTGGTTGGCTTGAATGATGGGCGCGGAGAGGTATTACGTGCCGGTCGCAAGCAGCATCGCAGCGTTATTATGTGAATCAATATGTCTCGAGCGGATGCTGTCCATGTATAGACTAGTAGGGAGTATACGTACGATTTACTGGCAGATCCGCATCTTCTTTTCACCTAGTTCGGATGGTTCCTGATCCAAACAGTTCTCTATGTGCATATATCCCGAAAGGAAAGCCGGCAGAGCCTAGCGCCTGTCTTGCTCTCCATATAGGGTGTGCCCTAGACCACTGCGTAAATATTCAAGAGCGAGAGACAGATAATCAGTTGCCAGTGTGGGTGAAGTTGAAACCTCGTTTACATCTACTCCAACGGCGCGCTTCTTGTTGAAGGGGAGCTGCTTCTTCTTCTTCTTCTTCTTCTATTGGTAGATGGAGATTTTACGTTTGATAATCCCAATTTATTTATATCTCTAGATCCCTGACATATTTCTTTGTTGTGGTGAGTGGTTGGACAGTAAAGGCTGACAAACTATGCATCGTGTGGGCAAGCGCCTCGAGGCAGGACTAATTAGGGCTACTGTAGGTGTCAGGTGACGGGGTTGTACATCGATTGAAGTGGAGAGCGGGCTAGCGGCACAAATTCTTAGCCCTAATCCAATCACCCCGTGGGTGCTCAACACTAGCGGGTGCGGCCGCAGGCTCTTATTTCATTACATATGGACGACTCATCGTGGTTTCGGCGAGCTCGGCGAGTAATTGTCAGCATTCTGTTCTTTTGGACGCCTATCGTGTCTTGGTCTGACATCAGACAAGACTTATGAGCGAGGTGCTGGCAGAATTCAATAATATAGACGCTCGGCCGTGTATATAAACCAGTTGGAGACCAACTTTCTGCAGCTCGTAGGAAGTCGAGTTGAGTATATACTTACCATTTTTATCTTGCAGCCGCTCCCTGCCTGGTCACCTAGTACCCATATCCACCGACCAAACTACAGCGTTTCGAAGCCAAAAGCATTAATTGTAGGCTTGCCCCAATCTCCACAATGACCTCGAAAGAATCGAAACAATGGACCCCCGGCCCACACACCTTTACAGCGCCCAACGGACTAACCTTCCACTACCTCATCTGTGGCCATGGCCCGCTCCTCGTGGTCCAAAGCGTCGGCTGGGGTCCTTCAATGCACCTCTACTCAAACAGCCTCAACCAACTCGAAGAAAGATTCACAGTCCTCTACTTCGAATCGCGCGGAAGCGGCAAATCCACGCGCCCAGCGTCAGCCGATGAAATGAGCACACGCACGCTGGCCTCAGACCTCGAGTATCTCCGGCTCCACCTAGGCCAGGAGAAACTATGGCTATGGGGCCACTCGAACGGCGGCGCGATCGTCCTAGCGTACGCGGAGGTTTTCCCAGAGCGGGTCGAGAAGCTCGTCCTCGTCAACCATGAGCTGCAGGGGTTTAGCTCAGATAATTTCCAGACGTTCGCTGCGGCGCGCAAGGATCACCCGGTCTATGGACCGGCGCTGGCAACGATAGTCGGGCTCATGCAGAGTCCGCCCGCAACGGATGATGAGTTTCGAGATAGGCTGCTCAAAGCGTTTCCGTACTACATGCATGATACCGAGAAGACGCACCTGTTGGAAGAGGCTATGGAAGGCGGGTCCCTGTCCGTGTGGAACTTTCTGAACCAGAGCCGGTGCGATGCGCAGGAGAAGTTTTCGGCCGTTGATGGGCTTGATAATGTTCGGGCGAGGACTCTTGTCGTGAATGGGAGGTCGGATGGGATTTGTTCCGAGGCTGCTGCGAGGAAGGTTGTTGACGTGCTGGGTGACAGGGCTGAGCTTGTGCTTGTTGAAGAGGCGGGGCATCTTCCTTGGATTGAGCAGCCGCATATTTTCTTTCCTGCAGTTGAGAGGTTTCTCCTGTCTAGTGAGTAAGGTATGGTGAAAATTCGGCGTTGACTCTTTCGAATAAAGGTTCTTACTACCTAGTACAGGCATTAGAAAAGCAAGACATATTACCGGTTCGTTTTTATGGTCGTGCTGGTAACATGCTGGTAGACTCGCCTGCTCATGATCTGCCCTGCAATTTCGCAATTATATGCCATCTGCCCCCTTGTTATGGTCTTTCCGATCGCTTCCGGCGTGAGCACCTGCGAAGAAGAAGTTTGCGGCCTAGATAGAACCTACAAGGCTACCTTCCTTATATTGAATACAACACACGATGAAGGCACGTCCCGGAGATTTACGAATGTGGCACGCACGCCACAGCGCCCCCTGGTGGAAATGGATCGCTCGTTCTCTCTGAGAGTGCCTGACAGGTTGTCTGTTGAGGAAGGTGTGACCTCGGACTTGGGTGCGTACTTGCTCCATATGGAACTCGAAGCGCAAGGAAGATGCAACCCGAGGGTTAGTTGTCTAAGTTTGGCAGGCGCTGGGGTCGTCATGGGGATATGACCAAACAAGTCAATGTCAAAATTGAAACCTAGTAGATTCCTATCTGAAAGCTTCACAAATTTCGTCTTACTAGTAGGTTTGTATGCAACCCACGCAGCTCCACTATTGTCTTTGATACCCGCCAGACCCAGGGACTGGCGACCGCAGCCCGAGCAGGAAGTAAAGACCACCTCACTCTCGCCTCCCAAACATCCCGAGAATAGAGAAGTCTCACCCTACACGGGTTTACCTCGCAAACCCCCACCACTTCATATCCTCCGCCCCCTGAACCGGAACCGGATGTCCAACCCCCTCCGCCCAGATGCCCTCCAACTCACTTCCCAGCACATACGTCGTCCATCCACTCACCGGCGTGTTAGTCTGCATTTGGTCAGGCGTAGAGTCATACCCAAGCACAGAAGCCCAGGCATCGAGCGTTGTGTTGAACGCTGCAGACCCGATAATCGTATCCAGGGAGCCAAGATACAGCTGGATCTTAGGGTAGCTGCCCGTGTAGCCCGGGTACATGCTTTGAATGTCGCCTGAGGATCCGGCGGAGTAGATGGTTGCGGCGCTGAAGATGTCCGGATAGGCGGCTGCCATTGTGTTCTATTCACAGTCAGTAATAGTCTCATCGTCGCATCGAATAGATACTAAGTAGGGAGGATGTAAACCGTACCGCCATCGCACCCCCCGACGAAACCCCCTCCACAACCACTCGACTCGCGTCTCCGCCATACGTGTCCAACGCATACTTGGCCATATTAGCAACCGACTGGCTCGCGCCGCCACCGTCATGCAGCCTCGACTTGGCCGAGGTCGCGTCCCATGCGCCCTGCGGCGACTCTGGGTACACGACGACGAACCCGTACTGCTCTGCAAGTTGAGCATATGGGGTCGAAGTGTACTGCTGCTGCGCGTTGCCGGATGCACCATGGAGAGTTACGACGACTCCGGGCTTGCTGGAAAGGTTGTCCGGGACGTAGATGTACATGTTTAGAGAGGCGGGGTTCGTGCCGAAGGAGGTGACTTGGGTTAGGGTTGCGCGTGGGAGGAGGGTGAGCGGAGATGCGTGGGTAAGGGTGGAGAGGAGGAGGGTTATTATGAAGGTGGAGAACAACATTGTAGTGTGTCTTTGTAGTCTTGTGGTAGGGAAGAAGCTTGATAGACGATGTAGAAAGTTGTAGAGATGTCTTTTTGAAGACAAGAGGAGGGATAACCATGTTGTTTCTTGCTGCGATCACCGAGTATTTATAGACTTCCTGAAGGGAATCTCTGAAGATGCGGGGAATCTACTGTGAGATGAATTGATTGGATGGAGCAATGTAGTTTGTGCCAATATCCGGGGCCCCGCAAATGAAGGTCTCTCTGGGGGAGTCGCAAATTCCGCTTGAGGAATATCCGGCCAAGAGTACGTTGCTTCTCCAACTTTCCCGTGTTCACCCTCTGAGTCTATATTATGGACAGTGACTTTAATCACCGCTTAACTGCTCCCTTCAATAACCACCTATAGTCTCGGATGATTTCGTAGATGCACTACGAGGAGCAGTGGCTCATGTATACGCAGTAGGCCTGGCTCAACGCGCACTATTCACCCTTTCTTAAGGAGTCACTACAGTTCTCAGGACGAGGCTTGACATAATGCTTATTAAGACGCTTATCAATACACTTAATGAGGTACTCATTCGGATTCCTGAGGGGTTCTTTTATATGTAATGATTGGGCGAGTTCGATTCCTAGTTTGGAGATCTTTTCGCAGCATCCGTTCTCATGTCACAGACAGATCAACTAAGATAGATAAAGCATTTCAATTTAAAGACAGCCGTACTTTTTGCAAATCCCAAGACGCCTCGCTGAGTCGCCCCTGAGTCGCCCCTGAGTCTTGAAAGAAACAAGTGGCGGCTTGACAGAAAAGGTGCGAGTAGGCATTTCCGACTGTGGGTGTCGTTCGGCCCGACGTTGTAATATCGGCGTTTGACATATAGAAAATTCAGGGGCCTGCATCGTACGACGTAGCTTGCTCATAATCGGCGAGAGATGTCTATCCAATCAATAACTGTTCCGGTACGTAAGATGACGCCTCCTACTGGGCGTGTAAATAGAAGGGTAAGCTATCGCACAGGGGTTATTATAATATAACTCTGACAAGAGGAGACCCAGGGAAGCAGAGGAGACTGCCTGGCTCGAGGGGTCAATCGTGGAACTCTCTGCCTCTATCCAGTCAGACAGATTTGACCTGTCGTGACCTTGCAAGGTCCTATGCCTATAGCAAACCGCGAGGGGGGGTTTTCATAGGCAATATAAATCCTCCTCAAGGTCGAAGAATAGCTTTATCAAACTATCCTATCTCGTCATGCAAGAACTTATTGCAGTCATATATGAGATTGCCAGAATCAACTCGTGCTTCTATCGCAAAGATGAATTCGTTGAAGCAGTAAGGGACCAGGCCCACATCGCGCCCCAGCACAGGGCTAAGCGAGGTGCCACAGTTAATATATCTCAAGGAACCACCTGCCCGATCCATCCAGACCCTCAAGGCACAGTTTCAGCTCACTGGATAAACTCCGTGCATGATTGGCTAGGAAGAATCTTCGCGCGGCTGTTCTGAATCGAGAGATCCGATCTGGCGGATATTCCCTATCGATCACCGCAGGTTTTTTGTATGAAACAACGCCCTCTCGCGAATATCCACCAAAGACCAACTTCAATATTGCCCATTGAGAAGAGAAAATGTATAAGAGCATCATGTTGAGGCTACCATTCGACGATTATGCACCTCGTGTTTTCTCTGTTGTTTCTGCACTGTCACTCCTTACTGTAAACCACTCCTGATCTGGCATCAGGTCCATTCTTTACTTGTCTTGATACTATCCACTCACTATGCGTTCTCTTCTTTCCATCCTGGCTGGTGCCAGTCTTGCGTCTGCCTGGACTGAACTCAACCATGCGCCGTTCATGAACAAGAACATCGACGCCATCGTGGTCCCGGGCACCTACACGTCGCACATGCACACCTTCTTCGGCAGCGACGCCATCACCAACGTCCTGCCCACCTCTGCCGAGCTACAAAAGGGCTGCTACACGGGCGATAACCCCAATGACCTCTCCGTCTACTGTGCGTGCACTTACCTATTTATTCCTGTCACTTACCTTCATCTTTCCACTCACTCTGATCGCAACAAACAGGGGTCCCCACACTCTACTACGTCGACGGCGATAGCTACACCGAAGTCCCCATCTTCAAATTCAGTACCTACTACACGAATGGTTTCTCAACCGCCGCGATCCCGCAGGACTTCGCCATGATCTCCGGCAACGCCTCGGCAAAGACCCAGGCAGAGGCAGACAACCCGTACAACGACCTGGAATGGTTCTGCGAGGGATCCGACGAGCGCGAAGCCGACGTCGCCAAGATACCCACACGCACCTGCGACCAGCATCTCCAGGTGAACCTGGTGTTCCCGCAGTGCGTCAACGCCGACGATCACAGCGAGTATGACTTCGCTGACGAAAGTGAAAAATGTCCCGACGGCATGGTCGCCATCCCCCAGCTGCGCTACCGCGTCCTCTACGATACAAAGTCCGTTGCACCGCAGGGGTGGAGCGGCGCCGCGCCGTTCCTGCTCTCGTGCAGCGATACCCCCGGCGACGGGTACTGTTTCCATGGGGATTTTATCAACGGGTGGTACGAGGATGCGGCGGAGAATATGCTCATCAATGGCGGAGGCGGATACGACGATGGCCAGTTTATTGCTGGTGAGCACGGCGATTCGGCTGTCGAGGCTTCCTGCACGGCGACGGATCAGGATCCCGAGAATGGGACTAGCGACTATCTTACTAGTCTTGAGATGATGGCTAACGGCGGCGGTAGCGTGGAAGACAATACCAATGACTTGACTGAATTGAGATCGGCCTCCCAGACTCCGACTGCTGCGGCGACTACAACTACTACTACACCGGTAGCTACCCCCGTCCCAGGTGTGACTGAGACTGCCTCTCCCACACAGACGACTGTGCCTGCGACATCCACCCAGACGATCCCTTCACGCCGCCCAAGCAGCAGCAGCAGCAGCAGCAGCGCGAGGCCCGGATACGGAAACAAGCAGGCATGCACCTCGAACAGCAAGCGGGCCATCGGCCAGAAGTCCAAGACTGAGGCTGCGAAGCGCGCACTAAAGCAGGCACTGGGCGCTCTTGATGCTCTTGAGGAGTAGAAAACCAAGCCGGGTCTCGCGACAGGGATCTCTTTACGCAGTAGCACTTTGGCCTTGCGTATGTTGCAGCTGCGTACCTACACCGCCCCTTTTTCCTCTCTCTTGTGACATCATCCATATATATATTGCCCAGCGCAATCCTTTCGATTCTCCGCTTGTCCGGCACAGTAGGTACACAATCTCTTTCTCCCACTTCTACCTAGTGTCGTCATGTTCTCTGTACTTTACTATCCGATAGCTACTACCCACTACTACTAGTATTCACTCGCTTAACCTAAGCAGTCCTTTTTTTTTTTTTTCCAATTCTCAGCTGCAGTACTAGCAAAAAAGTAATATGACTTCGCCTTGTGCATTCCATGATCAAATACAATAAAGCACCTGTGCTGCTGAGACCTGACCTGTTCCGTTCTTTCCATCTTAACCGTGGTTCAAGGTTACGAATCCCCAGCCCGGTCGCCCCCTTCCTTATCGGGTGAGGGCGATGAGTTGCTCGCGGTCAGAGAAGACGCGACCCCAGATAGATAGATGGATGCTGCCCGAACCGTCGATCGCTCCTTCCTAGGCTTCCTTCTACCCTCGGGACAAGCATCGGGTTACAAACGAGGATGGAAGGTGCGAGCGACCCAATCTTACCGGGGGGGGGATGTTGTTCATATGCCCCATGCATACAAGAAACAAAGCGTGAGTGGTTGCAGGATACCATTCTACATCATGTAAGATCGACCATTCTAACTAATAAAACTCACGTACGCAGCAACCAACACTTGGGGAAACACAGCATTTTATCCTGGCATCCTAGGACGGAATTTTCTTTTTTTTTTCTTTTGCCCCAAGAGTCGCAGCTCAGTATCTATTTCTATTTGCGTTTTAGCAGCTGTTTGTTACCATTGAGGCGTACTATATGGAAAGGAAATAAATGACCTCGTTCAACAACGCTCTCTTCGTGGGAACACATGTAGATACGTTTCTCTCTCTCTGTCTAATAATAGGGTTTGAATCACACCCAACCCATTACACATTAAACACACATGGACATGCGAGGGCAAGAATAAAAAAAGTTCTAGACATAAAAGTCGGAAGCAACTACCTAAAGCGCAACCGCGACAGCAACCGCCAGCACACCCATGCCCACCATCTTCATCGCCCCGTCACCAACCGCAGCAGTCAGAGCCGCAGCCGCGCCCGTGAATGCCGGCGACGAAGGAACAGTCGTTTCCGAGGGCGTTGTTGGAGAGGTGGTGGTAGTAGGGCTCGTCGTATTCCCCCCAGGCGTCGAGGAGTTCCCACTCCCACTGTACGAACGGAGCTCGATACGAGCGGGAGGCAGTGGAGCAGGAGAGCAGTCGCTGCTGTCTGTGCCTGTGGCTTCGGCGAGTGCATCAACTCCCTCCTGGGTTGAAGCGAGGATGCGATTCGCGAAGTCCGCGACGACGCCTGCTTGTTTCTCGGGCACCTTGGACGAAACGAGGGTGAAGAGTTTGTCCCAGACGGCGTACTGGTTGTGCAGGGCTTTCGCGAGAGAATTACTGGCGCTGTTGCAAATGTCGCTGCTGCTGCTGCTGCTGCTGCTGCTACTAACAAACAGAGGAATTTTCTCGACCAGGGCGTTGATGGTAGCCTTGGAGGAGGTTGCGAGGGCCTCGAGCTGCACGGATAGAGCTTGCGCTTCGGGTGTGCTGAGATCGGGCCCTGCAGAGATGTCGCGTAGGCCGCGGTCGATGGTTATGATGAGGGCGTTGGATGCGGACTGTATGGGGAAGACATCGGCAGCATCATCACCATCGCCAGTGTAGGACGAGATGGCGGTGTCGAGGGTGGTCAGCTTGCTGGGGAGGAGCGTAAGCAGAGCTGAGGTCGGGTTGTCCCACGATATCCTCGCCGCATGGATGGAAGTGGAGAGTAGGGCAGTGGTAGACAGCCACAGCGTAGTCAACTTCATGGCGCCTGGTTGTTTCGTTATCTTTTGCCAACTGTCAATACGGAGGTGTGGGAATGGTTCAGGTGCGGGGCAAGGGTCTAGTATATACAACGCCAAGTCTACGAAGCCAAGCTGAACCGGTTGGTTTTTCTCGGGGCAGCACGGATGGATGCGAGCCAGTACGGGTTGGGGTAATCAAAGAGGGGACTGCGTGGCGTTGCGTGCTGGTGAGCGACGTCGACACGGTCCCTTTGGACGTCATCAGCAAAGACTTTTCCGGACCAGGTCGACATCTGCTCACAATGGGGCCTCTGAGACATTTGCTCCTCATTCCTTGGAAGGGCCCTGGCAGGCTTGGTTCCGGGGATTGCATCGGGGGACAAATAAACTCAGCCCCCACGCTTACTGTGGGCAGGAATTGCGGCTAACCAGCTTAGTCTAAATCTTGCGGACGAGGTGGCCAATCAGGCACGACCGATAGCTCTGGCACCTGCAGGATCCGGTGGCGCCCAGGATTGGGTGCGAATGCCGCGGACTGACATGTGAAAAGGCGGACGAGCTTCATTTCCCTGGTTGACACTTTACTGGTTGTTGCGGGGGGTTTTTTTACCGTTTCTGTTCCCACAATGCTGGGGCGATGCCCATCCTAATCTGCCTGTGCCAGCTGCGGCAGGGTTGTTACGGACTTGGCGCAGCTGTCAGGGACTTTGAATAGATTTAAGGATGATAACATCATCTTCGTAATTTGCAAGTCCAAAGGCCGCGTGACGAGGTCGGGACTTTCAGACCAATGGGACAGGCCACAGCCAGAAAGTGCTGGCAGCGACCGGAAATGCAGATCCCTGCATCCAGACTCCAGGCCAGGAACATTCGATCGGCCGCGTCACGACCTTAGTTATTAACAAGTTACTAAATACCGGGGGGGCAAATCAGGGAAATACGACGAGCTAACCCTAGATGGGGACAAATGCCGATACAGGCGCGGTTCGTATTATTGAAGCTGGTCCACCGTATGGTAAATAAGCCCTCGCTGATCGCACCTCATTAAGATTCAGCTGCAATTTCGGACCCGGTGGGGGGGGGGGGGGGGGGGGGGGCAGGCAAAAAACAAAAGAAAAAAAAAATTTGTAAATTTTTTAAGTCGGGGGGGGGGGGGGGGGGGGAAGAGTGTGATAAAAGAGGTGTAGGGGGGGTGGGGGGGGGTGGGTGAAGGGGGGGGGGGGGGGGGGGGGGGGGGGGGGGGGGGGGGGGGGGGGGGGGGGGGGGGGGGGGGGGGGG